>JABRWK010000020.1:620690-829820 GCA_013372445.1 Hypothenemus hampei | reverse complement strand
AAAAATCGAAGTTGGCCGCGGTTCTTGATATTTGATATTTATATTAAAAGTACCATTTGAAGAAGAGTTGTTTAATAAACTTTACTTCTATCTGTTCAAATAAGGGCATTTTACTCTTGATCATTTTCACTCTTTTACTTATGCTTCACCCTGTATACGTGAAATCGCAATTCTCTCTTCGACAATCTCATTTTTTTCGCAAGCAAAAACTTTTATAAAGAGTAACTTTTTTTCGTATCTTTAAATTTTTGGTCCATTTTTCCTCTTGGCAACCCCATCCGTGGACATACTTAGATTGAGCACGATATTTCCACTGGCGCTCGTTTCTGCTCTGTTTCCATGAATTTGCGAATCTATTGAACAGAATATTTTTCATACACAAATCACCAGAAACAATGTGTTGTATAGGCTTATATTAAAAATTCACAGTCTCAACTAGACGTATTAATCCAATTCAACGGTCTGATAATATTAAATTATAGATTGAATCGATAATTTCTGTAGTTGACTGAAATTGGTTTTATAGTTTTCTTGTATGGAAAATTTTTCTGTCGAACAGAACCAACCCAACTTTTGACAGGGGAAAATTAGGTTACTATGAATTGTATTCGTTATATGTATTTAAGTATTCACGAAAAAAACTTATTGATATGATAGTATGCAGAAAAGATTCAGAAGTGACGCATTTATTATTCAATTTTGTTTCAAGATAGTCCTACTAAAACTGTGCCTTCAACATCCTAAAAAACCAGTTGTCATAACTTTTTTAGAGCTCGTTAGACTTTCATTGTCTGCTGATTGGTGGTCCAGATCTCGTTCATAGTTATGAATCAATATAAAAAGCTCTAAGTTACCTCTGCCAAGCATATTTTGTTTCAATATGAGAGTAATCAATTCTGCAGCATATTTTATGGGATAGGCCGGAAACATTTCAACAAATTTCTCGTACAAAATGTCAAAACATATATAAAGAAACCAAAACAGTTAATTAGAATTGCATAAAATTAATACATTTTCGGTAGCTGCGGGAAAATTGAAATGCTAATTACAGTAATGGGATCTAAATCAGATTTGTAATATCAACACATTTAAATATCGAAACATGGTAAATGTAAATGATTAAATAACGTAATAATAATGAAAAAAAAAACTGCACTAAGAAAGGCAAACAACATTCTACTAAAATTACTTAATCGTATTTGAAATGGTTTTTTTTTTTAGCTATGTCTGAACCGCCAGTCACCTGTTTACCGCCACCAAAGACAAAAGCAAGAAGACCGACAGAAGAAAATCTTAAAAGAAATGAGGAGAACGAGAGAGATGGCATTTTAATCAGTGCAACGTATCCATCGCATCGAGACAAGACAAAGTCTTCTCGATCTTCCGCTATCACAACGGTAAACCTCAACACCGTTGACTTGAATATACCGGACGGTTTTCAACATTTGACTTATTCGTGTGGCAACAGTGGCAAAAATCATGTCGTGAAAATATTCATTAATCCCGAGGAAACTCAATTAATCTGTAACGGAAAGGAAGAGAATTTTCTCGGGTGCAGTGATCAGGATAGTGTTAATAGTGGTGACGTGCCTTCTGCAGAAACTTGTATCAGGATATCAGGTTAGTAGGTGTCTGATTAAATTGTTGTCTATGATAAAAATAGAAAAGAAAGCGCTTGCTAATAAATTAATCTTTAAATATGTTAAATTTTAATAAATTAGTGAATAAAGCGGTCTTTCAACAGATGACGCCGGTTCTTTCTAACTGTAACTGAAATTTTTGTTTTTGGTTGAAAATGTGAAAGGTTGCTGATCGAGCAGGTTTTGCATTGGCAGGAGCAATTTCGTATTTTGACCCGATTTTTCCAATAAAAACAACAATCCTGCTAATTTAAGAACTTGGCTCTGATACACGTTAATCCTCTTTGCGATTATTGTTAAAAAATTCTATACGAACCATATGACAAATGGAGTTCTAGAAATTTCATTTTTAATGAAGATGTGAAAGGAATCTAGTATATTTCCACTTAAGTAGGCAAAGTAAAACATTGAAATTAGACTAAAAATTTTGTTTAATTGTAGATCATGCCAAACATTACAATTCATCCTAATTTTCCTGCTATCTTCTTTATAAACAAGAGCGTTTTATAAAGAACAGCTGGCTTGCTTGACATTAAAGTATTTCTACGTGGTCCTTTAATTGAGTCCAGTGCACTTTATACAGATTAATAAATTTTACGGTCGTAGTTTTATTCACAAGATTACGTGGTATAAGATTAAATGGTCTAGAAAGCCTACAATTATCGTTAAAAATAACGTATTACGTCGATAATAAGTATGAGTTGATTAAAAAAGTCCATTGAAAGGGAAAAATAATTTTATTTTCAGTAAACAACTCGGACATTTTTCACAACAAAAACAACATGATGGATGCAGTGGAGAGATCCAGTCCGCCCCATTACTGTTTTAATCAATTTAATAACATTATGTCCAGTGGCCAAATGAGTCCTAGTGACACTTTGGACTCTGGAACTTGTAGCGATCTGGATGGCACTCCACCCCCTTTAACCAAGCAAAAGAATGGAGTTTCAGTTACGTTAATTGGTAAGATTCAATGAAAAAAAAACTGAAATGACGTGTCAACTAACTTTATTGAATTTTTAAATAAGGATTGCATAAAAAGACAGCAAGTTTAAGCAGTGGAGCTGAAGTTGATAGCGACGACAACGATAGCCACAGCAGCGGAAGTAGCATTAGTTGTGATTCATTGAATTGTGGAAAAGTGTTTCCAGTAGGCAATGGCAAGTCCAGAAATAAGAGCTCCGTAATGCCTACAAATCTCTTACAAGACATCAGACAAAGAAAAGGTTAGAGAAAAATCTTTAGAAATAAATAAACGGTTAAAATTCATAATGTGGGAATTCAAAACCCGTTAAAATTATTGAGTATTCTATTGCAATGTAACAGATCATTTCAGTTAAGCTGTTTAATGAAACGGCTAACGGACTCGTAACATACATAAAAGGCTGTTTCTCCAGGTATAATTGCGGCTTTATTAGAAATTATGTTAAATTATTCCATTTAGGACGATTACTAAAATATGCTAGGGAGACGGTTTTATGACCTTGCCGCACCTTTTATCTCAAATATAATGTCTCATTGCAATCAATCAACACTTGTATGTTATTAAAGATACTATCATAATTTTCTTGTGGGAAAAGTTCCGCAATTTCTCATTAAAATTTGAATAGTAGTAATGTTTAAACATGTTTATTTTAATCAGAGAGAAGTATTTACACGTTTAGGAATAGCAGTTACTCATTATTAAAGTTCCTTGGAAGGCTTTAAAAAATATTGTCGTTAGATCTTGCCGCTTGTTCCGAAATTTGCATCCAAAAATGTTTTTAATTGATTGGTTGCGACTCACATATCACTAATATTAGGATTACTTGGGTATAAAACAAAACACTATTTTTTAAATACTTTTCTATAGATCCTTCAAATACTTCCAAAAAAAAATTAAATTGTTGATTGGGTATCTAGTGAATTTCAATTGTAAGAGACTATTTTTATTAACGGATTTTGTTATCTGCATCTTTTATCTTGGCTTTAATTATATGTTGATAGTGAAGTTCTAAATCAAAATGGATAAATCCGTTTTTATACAGGGACAATCACAAAAATAGCCTTCAGTTGTTGGCATTCACTTTTTTAGAAAACGGAAAAAAATTCTGCTGATACATTGTCTCTATATGGAATATAATATTCTATAATCTATGTTAATGTCATAATTTAAGACCGTTTTTAACTGTTGCTAGCCACTAGTAATCAATAACATTATGATTGGTTTTGAAGAAGTAAGACTTCATATTTTGTAACTGATCGTGCTAATGACATTTTTTGATACAGCATTTCAAATCATTAGTAGTATCAACTATTGCATCGTATGGGAATAGCGTTAATTTACTTTCAGTTCAGTTAAAACAATGGGACAATCTCTCATTTTATCTTCTGCTTCTTTACATCAATTTGAATCTCATATTTTTTTGAGTTCAACTCAGTTTCTTCCTGTAAATTTCTTTAAAATCTATTGAAAAAAATCAATATGTTTCATATTCCAATGATCTGCCGGTTAGGGTTATTATAGTTTTGGGATGATCACTAGGATGTGCTTGATTTTAACGTTTTCCAAGTTTATTATTTGAATCCGGTTCTACCTATCTCTTCGTCTAAGATTTTGAATTGTGGTACATTTTGACTTTGTAAAATCTAAAGGAAGTAGTAAAATGAAAACGAAACACCCATAATGTTAATTAAATGTCAACAATAACATGTTCTTAATATATTAATATTGTTATGAGAGGTACGCGATATGTAGATATGATACGATGCTAAGTCATTCTCAAATAATTCACATTTAATCTTATTATTTCCTCATTATTATTCAATAACTCGTTATCTCATTGATTTATCAGTACCAATTAGAGTTGCGTTAACTCGAAAAATGTTATTGTATATCTATAATTTATTACAGATTCATATTCCTCAAGTCTGGTGGATGAAAAATCGTACGAGGATCGTCAAAAAGAAATATCGTTTATAGATCCAGAAAAGTCCATCGAACCCTTAAATTCGGATATGTTTTTCAATTTCCATCTTAACGAGAAAGACTTTAATGAAGATAAGGTGCCCGTTAAAACTGTGATCGAAGATGAAACTTTTGCTGGATACAAGGATCTTTTAGGAGGTGATAAATCGTCAACAATACGAAGTGCTAAAGGAACGGTGCGCGGTGTAAAGAATCGAGTTCGAGCTGGAATTGCCACATTTTTACAGATAAATTCTACAGAACAGGTAAGTTTCGTTCAGACAATAAACGATTTTGTATTGTGCAAGTTATTACATGGCATAAGTTTTCTCTTGATACGAATCGAAATCGTTAAATCGTGAAGATTGCTTGTTGAAATTACTGAGAATAAAGAATTTAAAGTTTTGTGTTTTAACATCTTGGAAGTTTAATATAAAAGTGCAATTGTATTGCTGAACATTTCTTTTTCCTCAATGGGCCATTAAGCTTTCTCTCGGAAAAAATATCGTCAAGAGAAAATGTTTTATTTTATCAAAATTCATTAGACGTTTTCCTTTACAATCATTAATTATCACCTTTTTTTGTCGCTATTGTTGCAAAAACGTTTTAAAAACGTGCCAGGAAACTTTTAATAGTCTATTCTCGCTGTAGAAAGATGTATGTATGTCTATTCGCCGTTAGGCATATGGAATAGTACAAAATTTCGCTTTTCTTATAGGAATTGTGCGTTTTGTATTTCAACTTGTTCGCCGCAAAAGGTTTGTTTTCGCCTACTTTCGTAAATTATTGGCAGCACGTACATTTGTTGGTCAATTAGTAGTAGATATGTAAAAGAAAATTTTACTCTCTTTTATGGTAAACTGGACAATGTCGGCACTTTATTCGGACTTGGAAAGTATCTGTTTTTTGTTGATTTTTGTAAAATATTACCCAATTTAAGAAGTTTCGCTGCAGCAGTCTACCTAATTATGATAACGCGACATTTGCAATCAGGAAAAGATATTCTGGAAGGTAATTTTTTTAATAACTATTTTTTGTACATTATGCTATTGAGTAATAGTTAATGTCTGCATTAGATTTCTCTTATTGACTTCTATTAAATTCCATTAGTAATTAAAAATTTTATGATACTTAGACTCGAGTTCGTTTAAAACTAATTGAACTTGCAAATAATGCAAACAATGAAAATAATGTATTATCTAGGGTTTTAATGAACATTCACATAGGTTGTTACTATACAGAGTAAGTCGGAAAGGATTGGATCAAATTCCAAGAGTGTATTAAAAAAAAATAAATACGAAAAATGAATGTGTTCTTTTCCAGTTTTCATTTGTTTTTGAATTTAAAGTATAATTAAAATTTGTTAATTGGCGTTCTATTTGTATCCAAATTTTCGTTTGTATGTTATATTCAAAGTACGCCATGTTCTAGACTCCAATAAATTTAACAATTAATTTTCAACCTTAACAGTCGAAAGTAATTTTCCACATGAGTTTTCAATAAACGTGAGTTTTGGTATGATTGATAGTTATTTAATCGACTCTTTCATTTTGGAGAATCGCTTCACAGGAGACTACTACTTGAGTAGATATAAATAATAGAATTGAAATGTACTATCAGCACGATGGAGCTCAAATACAAAATATACACAGCATACATACATAGTAAGAGTGGACACTCGGGATGTATTAATTATTATTACACACAATTATACTATTAGAATTAGAATAGCTGATATTAAAGAAGGATCAGTAGTGCAACAGGCGCCCTTCATATGAAGTAGAAAATGTTTAGAGGTCAATAGTAATATTTTTGAATATTGATTAAAGAAACGCCATAATTATAAAAATGTTAATTTATTAAATTTTATTTTTGATTACGCTGCAATTTGAATTTTTTTACTTTTTTTTTATACAATACACTCCTATAATTTGGTACGATCCTCCCGATCCACCATATACAAGGTATGTTCCCTCAAGTCTGTTAACCAATTGCAAAAAATATTAATCAGAAAGTTGTTTTTTGTTGTTGACAAGAATTATTAGAACATTTTCTTTTCAAGCAAATGAGTGAAATGACTTCATCATTTAGCTAGTGGTGTGTTTGCACTTACTATGGTACTTGAAAATTATGAAACTTCACAATCTCTTCTTTCGATACTTATGAAACACTATGAGTCAACTACTTTTATTACTTTGTTTAGTTTCAAGTGCTAATTACCGACTCATTATACACTATATACAGAAATGGTAAAGTATATTTAATTAAAAGGTCGTTAGATTTTAAGCACAGGGTGTTGCAATCTCTTTCGTCATTTAGAAATTTGACAGATTTGTCATAGATGTTAATCAATGTCTCTTGAATAACGTGAGTGTACTATCATTTTTACGTTTAATTGTATGTATGTGGTCGAACTTCATTCATATGGCAGCATATTTATCACCTTGAGCCCACAGATTCTAGAGCTGCCTTAAACCAATTCCTTCGTCATAGATCTCCTTTAGTACCGATCTATTTGAATTTAAACGTTTAAGGTAAAAAACCTTTAATTTTTCTTACCAATTGTCTTCAGCTTTTAAAACTATTATAAAAAACACATTTCTTTTCACCTTTGAATTTGAGAAAAAAAAGCTAAGATGGGACAATATTCCGTATTCACTTTCCATGAGCTATTAAATCTGAATAGTTTGCAAGATATCCTTCGAAATTGGCAAGGTTTCAAATTGTACAATGGTGTTAAACAATGGACAATTGACAATATCAAAGGTTAGCTCTTCAATAGTTATGACAGGTTGGTCTCATTTTTATAGAAAGTTGATAAAAAAGTGTATCATTCTCACTCCGAATATAGGTTCATGTGAATGAAATAGGATCTGAAAAGAGCAAATCTAGAAAATTAGTAAAATAGACAAATGCGGAACTATTTTTAATATTTACATTTATATTTATTGATGTTATAACATCAATATACTATTATGAAATTTTCTTATTTATAAATAGATAAAATGTTTGTATGTATATGTTTATCTCTATTCATTTCCTTTAGTTTTAACTTTAAGTACAAAAACTAAAATTGTAGGCTTTTTTGCTCAATTTTATATATTTTTGCGTCGACAAAAATGTATACCTAAATGAAGGTTTTTAAATCAATCCTTTTACTTTTACAACCACATACAGATAATGTGGGTTAATCTAAAATCTTTTAAAACCAACTGGTTTAGGTTTTACAACAATTTTTTTCCCTTAAAAATTTCAATTCTTAAGAAATATAGTGTTATGAACATTACAAACCAACATTTGTTCACCTCGTCCCATTTATATTTCTAAAAACAAAAATTTATAACTGTTAAGTACATACATAAGTTTAGCTTCGAGCAATTTTGCAGGCAATAAATTGTCTTGTGATACAAGAAATATTTATGAGGTATTTAAGTGTGTTTCAATAAATATTTATATTGAGTGTTTATTATATGGACATTTTGCTACTGATTTCAGAGCTACAGAGAAAAAGATGCTAGTAAAGTTGTGGTTTACACAACAACCATGGGAATTATTCGAGAAACTTTTCAAGCTTGTATGAAAGTCAAGCAGATCCTTCGCACATTGCTAGTTAAATTTGAAGAAAGAGATGTCTTTATGAGCACAGATTATCAAAATGAAATTAAAGAAAGAATGAAATGTGACCAAATTTTGATTCCACAAGTATTTGTTGATGGACAACATTGTGGGGTAAGCACATATGCTAGGAATTCCTTTGGTAGCATTATTAATGTACACATATTTTTAGGATTTAGAAACGATAGAAAGGCTAAACGAATCGGGAGAGTTAAGGAAAATTCTCAAACCCTACAAGGTAGAAAAATCTAATTTTGTTATTGTGCAGATAAAACGTTTTTTTTTTCAACTTTAGAATCCTGATGTTTGCAATACATGCCAAGTTTGTGGAGGTTATCGTCTTCTTCCGTGTGGAGTATGCAATGGTAGTAAAAAATCTGTCCATAGAAATCATTTTACTACCGAATTCGTCGCGTTAAAATGTATGAATTGCGATGAAAATGGACTTGTTCGATGCAGTAGTTGCTCATAATTAGAATTCCTATTTAGAATAGTCATTTGCTCAGTATACAAACAAATTTCCTCGAATAAAATAGTGGTTGTCTCGTATAACCTGTTGAATTTTATAATTGACTTATATAGGATGTCTAGAAATGAGGTTTAGTGAAAAAGTTAAAATTATTATTTTTATTTTTCTTCATTTAGGTATTGTAAGAAAATGAGGCATGATTTTTTAAAAAAGTTTTAACAACGATAAGAACTATTTATGAGTTCATTTCTTCATTTTTGTGGTTCCCTTCGAAGTATTACTACAAATTTAGCATTAGCTTCCATTGCAGTCTTTTTGACAAACATCCTTAACAAAAATCCACAGAATGTCTATTGAAGAATCATTATGATAATGACTTCAGTAATTTAGTATCTCAGCTTCCATCTAATAAATCATTAAGAGTCTTTTTAGACAAACGCTAATATTATTTAAGATCCCAGCTGATACCAAAAGCCCAGAGAATGACAGTTTTTAGTTATATTCTAGAATCTAAGTCAGGATTAAGTTTAACCACATATTTACTGATGAAATTCTAGACACCCTGTATATACAGAGAAAATTTTTCAGAGTTTTTAAGGACCTGCTCAAGTGCCATTAATATAAGAATCCTTAATTTTTATATTGTTAAAATGTGTAAAGCCACGGATCTGTAAGAAATGTTTATCATTTTATCAAGAATCTATCAAAAGCAAAATAAATTTTATATTCAATTTTTTTTTCTTACATTATTAGAAAAACTGATTACATTTGTGTTAGTTGATAAGACTGTGCAATATCCCTAAATTTAAATAGTTTAGAATATATTAAAATGTATATGTTTTATAGATTTATTTTTTTTATTTTCATTTTTTTTATTATAAATTAATAACTTTTAAATAATGTATGTTTTAAATATTAGAAATATATGTTATTTTTTTAAAACCATAGTTGTCTAAATCAACAATTTATTTTTATTATTTATGATGTTTAGGTTAATTTGAATATTCAAATTGTCTAATAAATTACCTGTATTTCTGTTGTTCCCAATTTTCCATCCAAAATTTTGTCAAATCTTTTCAAATATTTTGTTATACAAATCTCACTTTAACATTAAAATGGGTTCTCAATACACCATTGCTCATTTTTTTTTTGAGAAAAGTTTCTAAAACCAAAACTAATTTAAATGCAATAAAAATTAAGAATCAAATATGCTATTAATTGAAATTTGTGAGCTCTTTTTCAGATCTGAAAATATTTTTCACGAACTCAAATCCATGATTCTAATCGTGATGTTCGAATATTTATGTTTGAATATACAAGGTATTTCAAAAATAAACGTAGTACTTTTAGGGGTATGTTTCTTTCATAAAAATAAGAAAAAAAGTTTATATAAACATATGACCAAATAGGCTTTATTTTCGAGATACGGTGTATTTAAATTAGTGGCACTTTTATCTTCTCAATTTACAAAGAGTAGCACACATTTTTTTTCAGATATATTAAAAGCTTATGAAATTAAAAATTCAAAATTTTCAACATCTGAATTTCAAAAATGCAATTGATCAAAAAAGATTTTTGTGACTAAACTCCATACTTGATATACATACAACAAACTAAGAAGAGACGTAAAATTTGTTCAGCACATTGGTGCGTATTAGATATTAGTGCTTATTTTAAATGAAATAATATGATGAGTGTTACAATTTTTTATTACTACAAAGGACACATGGCACTCATATTTTCGCCGCTGCACAGTGCGAAATTTTAGCAATCTAGCGCAACTTAATTCATTTCACATGCAAGATTTGATTTTCGAATAATATATTAGTTTTAACAAATACATTTAATAAAAATATGAACTTTTTATATCATAAAAAATTAAATTAACAACATTTAAGCAGCTTCAGGAGGCATTACGCTTGGTTCATCTAATAATGATACCACTTCAGACTCAATAGTGCCATGCACAGTTTTGGAAGAAGATCTTACACTAGCAATTAGTGGATCTGAAGTTATAAGTAATCTATTCATTAAATCCACATTTGTATCTATTCTAGATGTCTTCCTTGTAAACACTTCTCTATACTTTCGAGATTCTTTATTTCTTGCTTCCTGCGCTTCTTCCGAAAACTGACCTATTGGTAAAATACTTGCAGCTACAATGTCTCTGCCATGAAAAAGTATTTTATGGACACTTGTAGGCATCGGATACCACGAATATTTTTGTATATATAGATCCAAAGTTTTTCTTGTAAATATTTCAAATTTTTCAATATTAATTTTAAATCCACAATTGATGGTTTCCAAGATGATATGGAAATGCTTAATTAAATCTAAGCAAACACCTGTAATTTCGGCTGATTTCTCAGGATTTCTAAAAAATTTTCTAGATGTGTTTCCATCATTTGTGTTTCCTGTTTGCTGTTTCGGCATATCTATCAACAAGCCCAATTCATCTCGAAATCGTTTCTGAATAATTTTTTTTCTCTCAGCAACCTTATTTTTATTTTCTGTACCACGTGCCTGCCAAGTCCTAATTTCTAATCGGTATGAAATGTGCAAAATACATTCAAAAAAACGTATCCAGGCATGCAAAGGGGATAAACCAAATAACAACAAATTTTGATTTACTATTTTTTTGGATAGAGTTTCCAAATTATTCATTTCCTTAGGTTTTGCACCGCATAAATAGCAAGTTTGTGAAGAAATACATGATGCTACAGCATTGCAAACTTTGCCATCGACCATACAGAAAATCAAATTTGATGTAACGGTTTTCCTTTTTTCATTTATAGAGATAGTGGTAGGGCGAAGTCTAGAAATTTGATCTTTTATGTGTTGAACTTCCGTTTTAATGACTTCTGTAGTTTCTTTTGCAAAAAGAAATTTTATGGGGCGACAATAACGTGTGGAAGAAGGAGATGGATTTTGCCAAAGTATACTTTTGGTTTTGCAATTTACCATTTGAATGGGAACCATTGAAATACTAAATAAACTTTCGTCACTTGCATTTGCTTCGTAGAAATTTTGTCTATATTTTACTTGTTCGGCCCCATCACAACCCCATTTTATTATTAGTTCAATGTCCTCTTCCTCCATTCTTTTCAGAACAATTTCTTGAGCTTGACATAAACGATTTACAGTGTGGTCAATTAAAGATTGTAAAGCTATTTCTGCTGAAGTTTCTGTAACTGTTATCTGATTGGGATAACATAGCTTTTTAGCTTCCCTCACTTTATAATAAGGGGGGTATATTTTACAATTTAATTGTTCAGCCTGATTTCGTATAGTATTATATTGATTTGTTGAAAGATTTGCATCAATTAAAAGTGCAAGGGCCTGATCAGATGATAATTTTGATGGTTCATCCTTAAAAGATTTTCGGGCCTTTTTACATGTGGTCCCTCTTCCAGGAGAACTTGCACAGAGTTCTTTTATAATTGCTGCAGAATCCCGTTTCCCAGCTTTATACAGTTTTATTTCAATTGCTTTTGATAGCTCTTCTTGAGTGGTATTTTCTACTAGAGATTTCACTTTTCGGGCTTGTACTATAGAAGTACAATCTTTAAAATCTTTTTGCGGTCTACCTTTTACATTGGCCTGATTAATAGTAGCTACATTATCTAAACTCAAATGACCCTGTAACCATGTGGCATTACATTTAAGAAATCTTTCCTTGTGTCTATTTGCTTTAGCCCATCTCTTCTCGATATTATGAATGCAGATTCTAGTAGTGGCTTTTAGAGCTTTCAGTGAGTCAGGAGGTAATTCTAACACTCCTAATGCTTCAAAAATAAATGCTAACAGAGCATCAAAATTTGAATTTTGGATCCATTGATCAAAAATACATTTTCTTGAAATTATAGGAGGCATTCTAAAAAATAAATCATAATGAAATAAAATAATAAGAAATAAATATGATTTGTACAAAGCTTTACCTTTAAAATAGTTAAAAAAACGGCTCTGAATAACGTTGAATACCAAACTAAAGTCTTATTTGATGTCCAATATATTTGAGTGTTAATGATAAATTTTTTGATTGACATATTTCAAAAAAAAACATGTTTGTTGTCAAATGTCAGCTTAACTATAATATGTATATGTCAATCTAAAAAAAATTTACCATTAACACTTAAATATAATGGATATTAAATAAGACTTTAGTTCGGTATTCAACATTATTCAGTGATGTTTTTTTAAGAATTTTAAAGATAAAGCTTTGGTAATTTATATTTTCAAACGAAATGTTGCGCAAGTTTGCGCAAATCACATTTATTTCTTATTATTATAAAGATTTTAAAGATTTTAAAGACTTATCAAAAGCAATTGAAATAAAACTGTATAAAACAGGAAAACGGGATTCTGCATTACTTATAAAAGAATTTTGGGCAAGTTCACCTAGAAGAGGAACGGCTTGTACACAAAGGAAGAGAAAATTAAATTACTAATAAAATAGGATTATGATGCGGCCGAACAAGTCAATATGCACAAGAAACCAATGCTAAAGGCGAAAATTTATTTAGCATTTCATTGGTATCTATTGAAATGATAAATTCCAAAACACGAAGTGGTGTCATTATTAGATGAACCAAGCGTAATGCCTCCTGAAGCTGCTTAAATGTTGTTAATTTAATTTTTTATGATATAAAAAGTTCATATTTTTATTAAATGTATTTGTTAAAACTAATATATTATTCGAAAATCAAATCTTGCATGTGAAATGAATTAAGTTGCGCTAGATTGCTAAAATTTCGCACTGTGCGCTGGTGAGTGGCTGAAGCTGGTAATTTTTTTAATTAAACCTCCCTGTATGCTAAATTCGTTTACGAAATTTAGTTAAAAAATCTTAAGTGTTTTGGAAATTAAAAAATTTAAAACTGTTTTTATTTTCTTGAATTTAAACACCCTGTATCTCGAAAATAATACGTATTCGGACACATGTTTATATAAACTTTTTTTATTTTTATAAAAGGAATATGTCTTTAAAAGGATTATGTTTACATTTGAAACATCCAGTATTTAATACAGTAAAGTACCCAAGTGATATTCTAGATTGAGATTTCTTATCCGTTTATTTAGAATTTCAAAAAATGTAGTGACATTTACCCGTTCAATTAGAAGAGATTTGAATTGTATAATACTTGTATTAGATCTAATAAAATGGTAATATACCATCCACATTATGATACCAACTACACCTAACCCCCGGTTTACACGGTAGATAGGTTTCTCGGAAAATCGTGTAAATTGAAATTGAAAATTTTTATATGTAAAATCGTGTAAAACGAAAACAAACTAAAATATGCATATTCAGTCATTTATTGGAACACAAAATAATAATAACACATTTAAATAAATAAAAATAACTTTTTAGTGCCAACAAGAAGTCGGATTTTCACAAAAAATCCACTTCTTTCAACCATTTACCGACGCTCAACATAAAAAAAAATATCGACACCTGCAAAAATTGAAATTCTTTTTTGATCTAGTTACCGACATAGGGTAAAAACAATATTTAGTAGAAATTCTTTAATTCACCGTTATAAGTTCAATTAATAATCGAAATGTGTGTCGGTAAATGAATCAAAAGAACTTGATTTTTTGTGATAACTTGACTTCTTGTTGGCACAAACTATACATAACTTGATAAATTTTATCAGTGCTAATAACAGAATAAATAAAAAAATGATTAGAAATATGTATACATATAGACATAATGTTCACTTTTATCAATTTTTAATTTTTTTGATTTTGAAACCGTGTAAATTCGAAATCGTGTAAAACGAAGAGCGTGTAAATCGGGGGTTAGGTGTATAACTAATTTATTAGAAACATCAAGCCTTTTCTTTTGAGAAATTGTAACAGCTTTTCTATACTTCATAAGTCGTCATATACTTACTCTCAAATTATTGTTAATAATGTGCAATAATATTATTGGAAATGCGGAGTGAAGGCTGTAAATTCTAACAATTTCAATGAGTTCTAAAATTTTGGAGATAATTAAATGGGCACATCATATTTAAGACATTACTTTTCCAGCTAAAAGATTTCTATTACTTTAATACATTCAATGTCTAAAAGACTTACTCGAGTCATAAATAATTTCTAGTAATTTTATCGGAAGCCTTAAAATGTTCTTTAAGAGATAAGAAAGATCAAAGTGTCTTTTAACGGACGGATTAGGGCATTAAACGACGTTAATCCGTTTTTAGTTATAAGATTCTCTTATGAAAAAATCCAGAAAAGAACATCTTACACTTAGTATCCTTAACTGAACAGTCATTAATCATAAATTGCGTTATGTGGTGTGGAATTAGGGCACATCTATGTCCAGCAATTAAATAAGAAAACTTCACAAATGATTTTAAAAGAGCGAAAAGTTCAGTGGCTTCAATATTCAACTCAGTTCATTCCTATTTTAACGGAGCCTAAATTGATGATTAAATTAGAAAAGTACTGTTCCATTAATATTTTGTTGGACTAATGAATGTGCTTCATATAAATTAAATGAAACAATTGTTAAAACAATGTTTTGAAACTGTAGATTTGTGTAATATTCAAATGTAATGATGTATGGTTCATCAGTTTTTTTAGATAAATATTCGAACAGGGAATCATAATTATTTTTTATATCTACCATAACTTGTTTAATTCAATTACATACGAATTCTTGAGGTTCTGACAAGTTAATTCTTCACACTTTGCTCATGCTTCCTTGTCAAGTATTACTGTGTGAAATTCATTGTAAATTGTTTACTCATATTTTATTTAGTATATGTCATAATCAATGTTTAAAATGAATCCAAAATCGTCAGTGTTATTATCCATATTGAATCCATATAATTCTATAACCAGTGTTGATTTGTTGATTCAAGTTAATTCATTTCTAACGATCTTCCTATGAAGAAATTGAGTTAACTTTTTGATGATAGGATAAACTTACTAAAGATGAACTAAAATAAAAAGTTTATCCGTCACCATCTTGTCTAGATTGCGAGTAGCAATATATCACTCCAGTTAGTATTCTAAATTGTTCATTGTTATTTGGTTTTGCATTTAAGATTTTTTGAAAATTTCCATGTCACATTGTCTGATTGGTATAATTAGGTTGAAAATTAATACTGCGATAATCATGGTTGTCAATAATTAACAACAATAATAATTATTATTACTGTATGTCGACTATTTAGTTTTTGTTTGCATTTGAATCAATAATGTGTAATTTTAATAATCTTTTTCTAACACTGATACTTTACTACGATAGAACTACGATAAGTAATGCAAATCTCATGAAATTAATTAAGAAATTATATTTTACAAACGATTTACAAGTCATTTGCGGAACATTAAAAAAGCGAAACGCAAAGAAGAATTTCGTTTTTTTAAGAATCGATATTTCAGTTGTTGTTCTTCCTGCCACGAGATATCTCTAGTTTTATTCAATAGAGAATATACAGAATTATAGGACGAAATAAAATTAGTATTTCAAAATCTTTAGCAGAGCACTAATGTTGGCTTCATTAACACAGGTATTTGTGATATTCTATTAATTTGAAAACGACGAATCTATCTATAAACTATGCTTTCTTGAGCTCGTAGACATTTTAAGTAGTGTTTAAGAATGTTGAATAATTTTTGTAAAGAAGTTTGCAGATTTCTTTTTTCATAAAAATGTATCTCTCTTTAGTATTTACTTTGTTTTCTATAACCAAATAATTCACGATAGCAACCAATTCCTTAAAATTCAATACTTCCATTATAACCATTATTTGTTTAATTTATAACAACATTAATTTTTATCATTACAAAGTTTAAGTTTGGTGATGTCTGTAAATGTCAAGAATTGTTAAGAGTCGCGTTCCAGAACTAATCTTCCAAGTTCGATGTAGATTTCTCCCAAAAGCAAACTGTGCAACTGACCCTTTTGCAACTTTCATCTCGCACGTGTTCGTTTTATCGCATCCTTAGATACGTGTCGTAGAGAAGATGTAATTTATATGGTGATTCTAGATGTTTTCAGGTGAACAATCATCATACGAAACCCTAAAGAACATCGTGACTAGAAGTTCTGCATTATTGAAGACATTAACTCTATCAAACTGAATATTCTGAATATTTTCATTCCTCCTCAGTTGGACAGAATAACATTCCTGGAGTCTACGGTATTAAATACCTCTCGGCCTCAACCTCATCCATTTTGTACCTTCAGAAAATATATAGCGATTTGTCCAAACGAAAGTAACAAAGTGACGTGAAGCCAGGGCCTTTTAACGAGTTTAGGCGCGAATCCGACAATATAAAATAAACAGACGTGAAAGCCGGGCCCAACTTTATAAATTGGAGTCATTTATATCTTATCTAATACCTAGGTAGTAACGAATACCGTTTGAGCTAGCCGAGCCAAAAATTATTGAACCGTTTTACCAGAGGCTCTAAAAGAGATCTAAAACTGACTAGAGGTCTGACTTTGTGAAAGACTTTATTAAGCTTTACTTTATCCGTTACTATTTTTTCTGCACCTTTATAACTAATTTTTAGTTATACTTTAATATCTTAAAGTGTTATAGGCCTGTAGGTGTTTAAAAGTTCTTAAATAGTTTTGAAATTGAGAAATGACGCCTTTCTCCCATCCTTTCTGTTTTTCTATAAAATTTATATAAAATTGGTTTGACACGTATTTTTCAGGACGTGGTCATTTTGTATTAGCTATACAATTTCCATTGGTTTCCAACCTCATTTCTTTCCTAGTAGAATTCTTAATCCTTATTTGTTGCTCTAAAGCGATGTGCACTTGCTCTTTTCTTCTTTCTAGAATGCTTTGGGCTATCTGCTAGTTAACCAGGACCATTTTGGAATCTCTATTAAAATAATATTACAAGTTCCGATTATTATGTATCATATATCTATGTAAGCTTTAACTCTAATACTCAATTGTTACTTCTTTGGTCCAGTATACCTAATGCTCCTGATTGTAGTTGATTAAAGGAAACAATCATTTGAAAGGGAAAGTTACAATGGAACTATCAATTTTTATAATGCCATGTTTCAAAACGATTCATGCCACATGACAAAGATGATCATAAATCATCTGGGGCACATAGAGTCAAGTATTGTTATGCTCAAGAATTCGTTTCTAATGCAACATCAAGAATAAACGCAACATGATTTGTATTTATAAAAGAGAATTTTTTTTCAAAAATGTGAATAATTATAATAGAGTGAACTGAAATTTTCATTTTGCAATAATAGAACAACTCTTCCAGAAGAAATTAATGCAAATTTGATTTTAATTGGATTTATTAAAGTATGTAACAAACATTTTACATTCGCTCTCGCGTGCTGCACAACGAGCGTTTTCAGTAATATTCCATACGTACCTGTCTAGGCTTTATATCTCATTACAAAAGCGAGATCTGCAGTCATTTAACATAATAAAGACCGCGAAACTAGTTTATCTCCCGTTGGCAACCGTCTTGGAACGGATCCTCGACGCGGTAACAGACGACACTGTTTCAGACAGTTGAATTCAGACAGGCCATAAGTTCTTCGTCTCAGGTGTAAGCTACTAACTTTACTGGGAAATTCAACACCATTAGTTCCCCCGACAAACCCATAGGATTTATTGCAAACAACTTCTTGATGAGCCCTTACCCTATCTTAGAAGTCGCGAATATTTTACGTTTCAACTTTAATTAAAAGAAATTTCTCAACTTTTAATAGTTCAATCAGAGTTTCTTGGTTTTTGGGGCAGGTCGTTAACATATGAATTCGTTAAATTGCACTTAAATGGAATCCTGCGCCGTCAACAAAATGGCCATTTTGGTATTACGACTTATTGTTGCTGCAGGGAGTCAGACCCAACCGTTTTGGAGTTAATGGCAGAAGTATGTAAGAGGACAACTACATCTTTCCAGCATTCGGCGTTAAGAGGCTTTGGCTAAATTATTGTTGAATTTAATGGCTCGGAAATGCCATGCAATTTGTCTTGGAATTCGGAAGAGAAGAAATTTGTTAATTAAAAAATACCGCATTGCGAAACTTTTTGATTATGAACAATTCGAGTGGAATTTAAAAAATGGAAGCAGTCAATTTTTTGTTATCAAGCTAAGCGCCAAAATTACAACCATTCTTTCCTTGGAAGGCTTTCAGTTTTTCCATTATTCGTATAAAGACAAAAAACTTGAATTTAAAGGCGGAAATGTGCTTTTTCTGCATCAGCTTCAATCCCTCGTCGACCATTATCATGGTGAAGCGATATTTTTATCGCTTTGTACCAAAAAAAAGGTTTTACTATTACTTTCCGAGATGACCCTATGTTTTGCTTTCCTTTTAAATCTTTAACATTTATATCTATTTTTAGATACTATTATCGGCAATTTTTTCTTCTTCGAGCAAAGCCATTTCCTAAGCCGCTACTCGTTTGGCTTTACCTAAATTGAACCTTTTGTATACCGGATAGTTCGTATGATTGCCTTTTTATTCAGCCAATTTTGAGCCTTTCTAAACACGAACATTACTATTGTTAACAAAAACAACATTGTTCCAATTGGAATATGTAATGATTGGCTGTTAAAAGTCATTGTATTGTGGCTCTTAAGAGAAATATTTAAATGTGTTACATCACATTTATGCAAAATAAAGTTGACAAGCTCTCACGTCAGTATTCTAAAACAAATATCGCCTTTTCATGAATTCTCCAGTTTAAAAGCTTTTCCAAGTAAGCGATACAAAATATATGGCGGCAACACAATATAATATAACACCTAAAACGTCTACCTTAAATGACACAAGTTAGGTCATAAAATGTATTATTGAAGTACGGCAAGGAGTGTTTGATGCTATTAACGCAGGTATTAGGTTTCATTTGCAACACGATATGTGTGAAAAGGCACTTTACCTTCCACCTTTAACTTTTTTTTATATTTATTTGTTGTTCTTTAAATCTGTGAATATAAGGAAACAAAGCCCCTTGTTGCTCTACTGACATGCTCAGTTCTTATCTGATTGTGAGCGAGTATTGATTTTACTGTAGATTTGTACTACCGATCTTCAAAAACGTTCGTTTTTTAGCAGAAGATTCTTTCATATTTGAAATTAGTTTGAAGCTCAATATCAGCATTATTTTTAGAGAAACTACTTTTCATGTTACAAAAAAGACAACAAAAATAAAGTAAGATCTTGAGGATCTCCTGACTAACATTTCTACACTGACTTGACCAGAAATCTGTACGATACCTGTTGGAACGTTTCTGGAAACATCATTTGTTGTACTCTTTTAACAAAAAACATTGAAGAATGGGTTATAAGTTTGATTGTAAAGGTGCCCCCAGATAGAAACGCAATACCGTGCAAAACGTTCGCGAATATTTGCTAAATACGTTTTCCTTAAATACATATGTGTACCTGCATTTAGTGCTGGTACATATATTGGTGTACCAAATGTGCTTATTAACCCACATCGCCAGTACAGTGGCTATTTTCTTCACTAGTTAACCTCGTCTGTACCCTGTACAAGTAACCAGACTTTATTTTAAGGTATCAAAAGTAATGACTTTAAAGTCGTTGCATTTGGTCATATCCAACTATACAAACGAAAGAAGTCTACGATACATACTTTTAAATCTGAGTACGTTTGTATCCCTAATTAGTCATTTCTGTTGAAATTGTCAACATTTCGAAACGTTTTGCATGTTATTGCCTTATGGTGAACGCACTTTAAAATATATAGGGTAGTTTAGTAAAAAAGCATTGAAGAAGTTGTGGCATCATCGAGATAGCAGCGAAATTCATATACTAAGTACGTTCCAAAATAAACAGAACTTTTTCAAAAGTAGAATAAGAACTGATTATTTTCGTAAAATTCATTTATATTATTCCAAATAGTTTTCTTGAGACTCTATAGAGCGATTTGCACGGTCAAAAAACATATCGAACGAATGTTTTCGGTCACTTGCAGAGATGTCCCTAAAAATGTCGGTGTAAGTCTTTTGGGTGGCCTCCACGACATAATGATTTTTTTGCACTGGCATATGTATTTTTCCAAGTAGAAATTACACGATGCGAAATCAGGCGAATATGGCTAGTGGTTGATGTTTAAAATGTGATTCTTTGTCAAAGATGTTAATGTGGACCCTTTTTTCGAAATTCATTTCGAACCAAGGAAACAATCACGCTATTACAACACAATAACTCGGCTTATGATCATTCCAGGTTTATGAAATTTGAACAGAACATCAGGGACTATCATAAATAGGTGGCGCCACTAGAATGTGTTATTTTGAAAAAACTCTGTTTACTTTGGTACACACCGTGGATTAGGCATTTGGTTAAAAAAATTTAAACTTTTTTTAACTATATTATGATAAAAAATTGATCTTAAATTTTAAAGAACCTAATAACTAATACTGAAGAATCACAAAAGAGAAATAATGATATGTAGCGTCATTGACTTGGCCTGGTGTCTAGTTTGCCCCAAATTCAGCATGGGAGAAGCAACCGTGGCCTGCGATGTTCGGCGTAGAAAACATCGCGCGTTCTGTACTTTCTTTGGAATCCTGTGGAATGAATAATCGTGGCGTCATACCATCCAACGTCAGTGGCACTAAATGACGGCAGGAGGCGAAGGCATCACGACCACTGATTTCCATTTTGCCCAAACTCAGAATCGGTGGAAGTAATCGTATAGTCATGTCATCCGTAACATCGTCAGGGTTGTCACAGGCCAGGCCCCATGTAAATGGTAATGTTTGCAAGTTTGTAAAATCGCCTACCTACCTTGATAGTATGATGTATCCAGTTGTAATTTTCGATAATTATATGTGGGCGTTAAAAGGTTAGTGGTATCAAGTATGTGTAAGTAATATGTTTTACAGCCTTTAAACATTTTTCTATTAAATCTTTGTTCAATTTTTTTTTCAAAATTAATGTAAATTAAAAAAAAGAACATTGTGAATTTTATAAAAAAATTATATGAATTTAATATTCCTGTTTAGTATTGGATAATAAAACATGAAATATTTCTGGAACAAAACCCGTTGGGAAATCTATAAAGTCGATTTTCAACATTCTATATGCATTATTTGAAATGTAAAGTGGTAACTTACGGTGATAGAAGTCATACATTATTTATAGATACATATAACCCATTCGCATCTTTTTGTAATATGTCATACGATGAAAAATAATAACAAAAAACATTTGAAATCTTTGCTGACGTGTATTTTTCTTGAATTGGTACCTTTTTTCTTTTAAGTTTACCCAATAAGTTGATTTAGCAGAGTCGAAAAAATGATAGCAATGTTAAATAGGTTATTAGTATTACTTGGTCTATTTGAAATAAAAAGGCAATGTGTTGTCATTTGACTGAGCTTGCTTTCTTCATTACGAAGAATATTACATTGAACAACTGTGGATATGGCATCAATAAACCTTTAATAGGTTCTCCATTATGTTCTCCTTCAATTAAATCATTAAGTGGAAACCTCATATTGCAGCCTTTGACAGTTTAGCTCTGGTAAATAGCCTAATTTGTGTGACTTGAAATTGGGTTAGCCTTGATAAGGATGTTCATACCGTCAATTCAAAATATGTACTATTTTCTACGTAAATGTTAGAGTACAGTAGTAAATTGATATCTAAGTTTTCCTTTTCGCAATTTGAATCGTCGCTTAAAACAATATTGGAAACGTTTACAGTTATTTAGCTGAATTCTAATATGTTTAGGGCTAAGCTTTATATGGATTTTGCAATCGTCGTCGTTGCTTCGTCCGGATTTTTCAAATCCGAAGCATAAAATTTAAACCTCTAACACTGAATAACCCCAATCAGTCTTTTTCTATATAGATAATTATCTCGATTAGTGATTACATTATTATTATTAAAATCGTTTTCAAGATATTCCAAACGAGGCCATCTATTCAAGTGCGAATCACTTGGATAATGAGATCCGTAATTATTGGAGGCAATGAAGCGGCCATATTATGAATTCGTAATTACGTGATTCCAGAAGCGGTTGAGCCATAATTATCGTTGGCGTCTATATAAGTCTTTCAACAACAGTTCGAATTTTGTAATTGAGAAACTAGGAAAAGGAAAAGATGAAAATTGATGCCTTTTTATGTCATTTTTGAACCACCACCATATTCAATTTGTTTTAATAAATTGAACCAAATGGTCTTGGAGTTTGAAATAGTTTAAGTTTGATGTAGGAATTAGAGAAACTTGCTGGAAAACTTTTGAGATTTGTTACTATTACTAATTCAATTTAGAAGAGATATTCAATCTTGAAATTAATTAGAACGATGATGACATTTTACTGTCTTACCACACTCATTGATTAATATAATCTAGCGAAAGGAAATAAGAAGTAGGTAAACAGAGAAATATGAGTTTATTAGTAGATTTTCAGAAAAGTTCTGTCGGATATGGTCTTCTTAAGTTTCATCGATAATATCGTCACATTCTATTTGTAACATAGCTCTAAGCTAGTTAAAGTTCATTGCTAGCTAGATTCAACCACAAATTCCTTTATAGAGTGTTGAGAATGTGTTTGGTGTTGGATATAATTAAAAAATGGAAAACAGAAGATACGTCTGGTAAGCTACTCAACAACATTTGGCGATTTGTGTTCAGAAACCATATATGTACAGCGAATTAACGGATATCAATCAATATAGTGAAGTTATATAATATTTTCTATTGGTAAAAAAAGACCGATAGATCACATAGACTTCTACTGAGCAGAGTCTAAATATTCCTTTGGTAGTTGTTAAAGAATATTCGACAATCTAACAGACAACGAATTTCTAATGTTATTCTGAATTTTCTTTACGGATCACAAGTCAAATTAGATGGAACGCATTTTATATTAAACGCCGGAACTTCTATTAGAGTTCACACGAAATACTATTTCCTAGTTTTTTTGAAGTTTTTGCATATTGGTTCTACTGATTCGTGCGAATGTCTGGCATTTCTCAGAGAAACATAGAGGATAATTACTTGTTGACCATATATGTGTTTTTTTCTAAATAAGTAGAGTAATGGAAATTAAATGAAAATATATGTATACTAGTGTATAATAGTGTTTTTCTAAAGTAATGTGTAAGTTCATTTAAAATTTACGGGATTGTTTTTGAAAAAACGCTTGGACCCGTCGATTTTTATTTTTGAATGCGCTTTTTTTGATGGTAAATTCATGTATACAGTGTGGTCCGGTGGCGGGTACAATAACCAACTTCATTTTTTCAAATAAAAACACCTATTTTTTATTTCATTTTTGAATTCTGCTTCAAATCCTGAGTATATTTTATATAACATCTCCTATAGTTACCTATAGTGTTCAATACCGAGAAATTTAAGATTGAAATTACATACAGGGTGCGGCACTGAAACTTTCTTTTTTCAAAGTTCGTCTTCTAAAGTGCCTATCGATTCTCTGCAGCATAGCTATCGATATGTTGGTAACCGCGTGACGAATATTGTTGTTCGAAACGTTCAGGGTTACAGGGCGGTTTACGTACACAACCGATTTCAGGTAGCCTCACAGGGAATCGCAGGATGCCAAATCAGGAGAGCGCACAGGCCATGGGATGTCACNTTAACGCAGGTATTAGGTTTCATTTGCAACACGATATGTGTGAAAAGGCACTTTACCTTCCACCTTTAACTTTTTTTTATATTTATTTGTTGTTCTTTAAATCTGTGAATATAAGGAAACAAAGCCCCTTGTTGCTCTACTGACATGCTCAGTTCTTATCTGATTGTGAGCGAGTATTGATTTTACTGTAGATTTGTACTACCGATCTTCAAAAACGTTCGTTTTTTAGCAGAAGATTCTTTCATATTTGAAATTAGTTTGAAGCTCAATATCAGCATTATTTTTAGAGAAACTACTTTTCATGTTACAAAAAAGACAACAAAAATAAAGTAAGATCTTGAGGATCTCCTGACTAACATTTCTACACTGACTTGACCAGAAATCTGTACGATACCTGTTGGAACGTTTCTGGAAACATCATTTGTTGTACTCTTTTAACAAAAAAACATTGAAGAATGGGTTATAAGTTTGATTGTAAAGGTGCCCCCAGATAGAAACGCAATACCGTGCAAAACGTTCGCGAATATTTGCTAAATACGTTTTCCTTAAATACATATGTGTACCTGCATTTAGTGCTGGTACATATATTGGTGTACCAAATGTGCTTATTAACCCACATCGCCAGTACAGTGGCTATTTTCTTCACTAGTTAACCTCGTCTGTACCCTGTACAAGTAACCAGACTTTATTTTAAGGTATCAAAAGTAATGACTTTAAAGTCGTTGCATTTGGTCATATCCAACTATACAAACGAAAGAAGTCTACGATACATACTTTTAAATCTGAGTACGTTTGTATCCCTAATTAGTCATTTCTGTTGAAATTGTCAACATTTCGAAACGTTTTGCATGTTATTGCCTTATGGTGAACGCACTTTAAAATATATAGGGTAGTTTAGTAAAAAAGCATTGAAGAAGTTGTGGCATCATCGAGATAGCAGCGAAATTCATATACTAAGTACGTTCCAAAATAAACAGAACTTTTTCAAAAGTAGAATAAGAACTGATTATTTTCGTAAAATTCATTTATATTATTCCAAATAGTTTTCTTGAGACTCTATAGAGCGATTTGCACGGTCAAAAAACATATCGAACGAATGTTTTCGGTCACTTGCAGAGATGTCCCTAAAAATGTCGGTGTAAGTCTTTTGGGTGGCCTCCACGACATAATGATTTTTTTGCACTGGCATATGTATTTTTCCAAGTAGAAATTACACGATGCGAAATCAGGCGAATATGGCTAGTGGTTGATGTTTAAAATGTGATTCTTTGTCAAAGATGTTAATGTGGACCCTTTTTTCGAAATTCATTTCGAACCAAGGAAACAATCACGCTATTACAACACAATAACTCGGCTTATGATCATTCCAGGTTTATGAAATTTGAACAGAACATCAGGGACTATCATAAATAGGTGGCGCCACTAGAATGTGTTATTTTGAAAAAACTCTGTTTACTTTGGTACACACCGTGGATTAGGCATTTGGTTAAAAAAATTTAAACTTTTTTTAACTATATTATGATAAAAAATTGATCTTAAATTTTAAAGAACCTAATAACTAATACTGAAGAATCACAAAAGAGAAATAATGATATGTAGCGTCATTGACTTGGCCTGGTGTCTAGTTTGCCCCAAATTCAGCATGGGAGAAGCAACCGTGGCCTGCGATGTTCGGCGTAGAAAACATCGCGCGTTCTGTACTTTCTTTGGAATCCTGTGGAATGAATAATCGTGGCGTCATACCATCCAACGTCAGTGGCACTAAATGACGGCAGGAGGCGAAGGCATCACGACCACTGATTTCCATTTTGCCCAAACTCAGAATCGGTGGAAGTAATCGTATAGTCATGTCATCCGTAACATCGTCAGGGTTGTCACAGGCCAGGCCCCATGTAAATGGTAATGTTTGCAAGTTTGTAAAATCGCCTACCTACCTTGATAGTATGATGTATCCAGTTGTAATTTTCGATAATTATATGTGGGCGTTAAAAGGTTAGTGGTATCAAGTATGTGTAAGTAATATGTTTTACAGCCTTTAAACATTTTTCTATTAAATCTTTGTTCAATTTTTTTTTCAAAATTAATGTAAATTAAAAAAAAAAGAAACATTGTGAATTTTATAAAAAAATTATATGAATTTAATATTCCTGTTTAGTATTGGATAATAAAACATGAAATATTTCTGGAACAAAACCCGTTGGGAAATCTATAAAGTCGATTTTCAACATTCTATATGCATTATTTGAAATGTAAAGTGGTAACTTACGGTGATAGAAGTCATACATTATTTATAGATACATATAACCCATTCGCATCTTTTTGTAATATGTCATACGATGAAAAATAATAACAAAAAACATTTGAAATCTTTGCTGACGTGTATTTTTCTTGAATTGGTACCTTTTTTCTTTTAAGTTTACCCAATAAGTTGATTTAGCAGAGTCGAAAAAATGATAGCAATGTTAAATAGGTTATTAGTATTACTTGGTCTATTTGAAATAAAAAGGCAATGTGTTGTCATTTGACTGAGCTTGCTTTCTTCATTACGAAGAATATTACATTGAACAACTGTGGATATGGCATCAATAAACCTTTAATAGGTTCTCCATTATGTTCTCCTTCAATTAAATCATTAAGTGGAAACCTCATATTGCAGCCTTTGACAGTTTAGCTCTGGTAAATAGCCTAATTTGTGTGACTTGAAATTGGGTTAGCCTTGATAAGGATGTTCATACCGTCAATTCAAAATATGTACTATTTTCTACGTAAATGTTAGAGTACAGTAGTAAATTGATATCTAAGTTTTCCTTTTCGCAATTTGAATCGTCGCTTAAAACAATATTGGAAACGTTTACAGTTATTTAGCTGAATTCTAATATGTTTAGGGCTAAGCTTTATATGGATTTTGCAATCGTCGTCGTTGCTTCGTCCGGATTTTTCAAATCCGAAGCATAAAATTTAAACCTCTAACACTGAATAACCCCAATCAGTCTTTTTCTATATAGATAATTATCTCGATTAGTGATTACATTATTATTATTAAAATCGTTTTCAAGATATTCCAAACGAGGCCATCTATTCAAGTGCGAATCACTTGGATAATGAGATCCGTAATTATTGGAGGCAATGAAGCGGCCATATTATGAATTCGTAATTACGTGATTCCAGAAGCGGTTGAGCCATAATTATCGTTGGCGTCTATATAAGTCTTTCAACAACAGTTCGAATTTTGTAATTGAGAAACTAGGAAAAGGAAAAGATGAAAATTGATGCCTTTTTATGTCATTTTTGAACCACCACCATATTCAATTTGTTTTAATAAATTGAACCAAATGGTCTTGGAGTTTGAAATAGTTTAAGTTTGATGTAGGAATTAGAGAAACTTGCTGGAAAACTTTTGAGATTTGTTACTATTACTAATTCAATTTAGAAGAGATATTCAATCTTGAAATTAATTAGAACGATGATGACATTTTACTGTCTTACCACACTCATTGATTAATATAATCTAGCGAAAGGAAATAAGAAGTAGGTAAACAGAGAAATATGAGTTTATTAGTAGATTTTCAGAAAAGTTCTGTCGGATATGGTCTTCTTAAGTTTCATCGATAATATCGTCACATTCTATTTGTAACATAGCTCTAAGCTAGTTAAAGTTCATTGCTAGCTAGATTCAACCACAAATTCCTTTATAGAGTGTTGAGAATGTGTTTGGTGTTGGATATAATTAAAAAATGGAAAACAGAAGATACGTCTGGTAAGCTACTCAACAACATTTGGCGATTTGTGTTCAGAAACCATATATGTACAGCGAATTAACGGATATCAATCAATATAGTGAAGTTATATAATATTTTCTATTGGTAAAAAAAGACCGATAGATCACATAGACTTCTACTGAGCAGAGTCTAAATATTCCTTTGGTAGTTGTTAAAGAATATTCGACAATCTAACAGACAACGAATTTCTAATGTTATTCTGAATTTTCTTTACGGATCACAAGTCAAATTAGATGGAACGCATTTTATATTAAACGCCGGAACTTCTATTAGAGTTCACACGAAATACTATTTCCTAGTTTTTTTGAAGTTTTTGCATATTGGTTCTACTGATTCGTGCGAATGTCTGGCATTTCTCAGAGAAACATAGAGGATAATTACTTGTTGACCATATATGTGTTTTTTTCTAAATAAGTAGAGTAATGGAAATTAAATGAAAATATATGTATACTAGTGTATAATAGTGTTTTTCTAAAGTAATGTGTAAGTTCATTTAAAATTTACGGGATTGTTTTTGAAAAAACGCTTGGACCCGTCGATTTTTATTTTTGAATGCGCTTTTTTTGATGGTAAATTCATGTATACAGTGTGGTCCGGTGGCGGGTACAATAACCAACTTCATTTTTTCAAATAAAAACACCTATTTTTTATTTCATTTTTGAATTCTGCTTCAAATCCTGAGTATATTTTATATAACATCTCCTATAGTTACCTATAGTGTTCAATACCGAGAAATTTAAGATTGAAATTACATACAGGGTGCGGCACTGAAACTTTCTTTTTTCAAAGTTCGTCTTCTAAAGTGCCTATCGATTCTCTGCAGCATAGCTATCGATATGTTGGTAACCGCGTGACGAATATTGTTGTTCGAAACGTTCAGGGTTACAGGGCGGTTTACGTACACAACCGATTTCAGGTAGCCTCACAGGGAATCGCAGGATGCCAAATCAGGAGAGCGCACAGGCCATGGGATGTCACCTCTATTTGAGGAAAGTTTGTCCCGGACCGCTGATCTCACACCAAGGTGACATCCCATGGCAACCCTGAACGTTTCGAAGAAATTCGTGACACGATTATCAACATACCGGTAGCTATGCTGCAGAGAATTGATAGGCACTTTAGAAGGCAGATTCAAGAATGCATCAAAACAAACGGTTGACACCTGTGAAATGTGATTTTTAAAACCACATAAGTAAATTTCCATCTTATTATAATTAATTCATAAAAAAATAACGATATATACCGTGTACTCTTTTTTTTATTAACCTTTGAAAAAATAAAGTTTCAGTGCCGCACCCTGTACATATGAATGCAGTTAAAATTGAGTAGTGGAATTAACAAAGAGGTTAAATGCCAAAAAAGTGAATTCGAGATATTAACAAAAAACTTCATATTTTCAACGTAAAGTAAGTACCTACTGACAATTAAATTTTAGCCTTATTTTTCTACCTTAAATATTTATCTGAGAATTGTGGTCGTTTGATAAGATGTAGTTGGTAACACATAGAACCTATTAACTATAAAATATCAGTTTTCCATAAATTGGCACTTAGCCCCCTTGTTATTTTCACTACTCAATTATTCGATTAACATATACACATCAATACATATACAGTATGCACAACGTGACCTTAGCACAAATTTAGAAAAGTACAGATACAAAATACGTCTGTCGCGTTCACTCCTACTTGACTGACAGTTGGGGTGAATGCGACAGACATATTTTCTATTTGTCCTTTTCTAAATTTGTGCTAAGGTCACGTTGTGCATACTGTAGATATATCCGTACCTCAGAGCAAAAGGGTAATAAATTGTAAGTCCAAAATTTCACTTTTCCAGTTTTTTGGTAAATTTTTTTTTTCTTATACCTTAATAGTGATAAAGAAAGATGATTATTATTATTCATATTTATAAGCAAAATTTAAATAATTTTAAAGTATTAATTTATATAGGCCACAAAACGTCTACAAAATTTTTTAATTTCTCTTTCCTATAAAATTGAAATTTTAGACTTAGTACACTTTTGCTCTGAATATGAAGGGTACACGGAATAAATAGGCTAAGTCAAAATTTTAAAATTTTGAGAAAATAATTTTAAAAATTGACAACTCCATGATTTTACCTATAACAAAAAAACAAAATTCAGCATTTTCAGCTTAGATGACTGATTGATTTTCTTTTCACAACCAGTATTAGAAAGAACAACTTTTCTTCTCTCAGATGGCGTCAATAACTGAATTTTGGCAACAATTGATTTAGCTCATTTATTCCGTGTACCCTTCATATGTAATTTCAATCGTAAATTTCTCGATAACTATTGAAGTTAGTTATAGGACATTTTATATGATATATACTCAAAATTTGAAGCAGAATTCAAAAGTGAAATAAGAAATAGGTATTTCCATTTGAAAAATGAAATTGATTGTGGTAACTTGTTTTTGGTTCACTCCATATTCATGAATTTACCATCAAAAAAAGCACATTCAAAAATAATAATCGACGGGTCGGAGTGTTTTTTCAAAAGACAAACCGGTGAATTTAAATGAATTTACACATTACTTTAGAGAAGCACTGTATGTATTCTGTATTAGGAAATTCAAGATTCATTTCCTCTTTTAACACTTCGCTCAATACGATTGTTATATTTATAATGTATGTATTGAAAATCAGATTAAAAATTTATGTAGTACCTCTATTAGATTGTGGTATAAATGTTTCATAAACGTAATCAATTCTTAAATCCGATAACTTACAAGTTTCTTGAACCTCATATTTTTCGACAACCTCATCAGTAATTTTTGTAACTATAGATGGTTTTCCAGAAATTTCGCTTTATCACATCGACTAAATAAAATATTTACCTAACCAATGAATAATTGTAATATAGTGGAAATACAAAAAAGAAATAGATATTTAAATTATAACTAATCGTAAAACTTAACTTTGTAAGATATTTTTAAAGATATTGCCTATACCCGGATCCGAAGTCGTTGTCACGCCATTGAAAACGAAAAAGATTAAGTTGACGCTAATTAGTAAGCATTACCAGGTCCTTTTATTCGACCGCAATTTTCGTACACAATTATTTTAATGTAGAAAGGACCGTCGTTGTCAGCATCAAAGGAGGAACATAAAGTATACAGGCATTGTGACAAAGAGTGTCGTCTCTGCAGTATCTGGATCTCGGTTTTGTTGCGTCTGCAAAGGGCGATAAAGATAATTAGAGTTCTTGGTTGAAGATACATCTCTTGGGAATTTGTTGAAATTTGCCAGAAGGGAGAAGTTCACGATAACTATATATCGGTTGCAAATAATACCATTAAATTTTGTCCATGAAAAAAGAGACAATTGGAACTCTTAAAAAAACAAAGCTATTAAAAAGGCTACAGAGGTCAAGTTTAGATTGGTTCATTTATTTTTCCAATTCTAAGGGCCTTTTAATGTCGATATTGAAGGGCTTTTTCAGAAATGGGACAGTTCGTATAAAAATATTTGAAAAGAACCTCAAAAGAAATATTATTTTGCAATGAATTCAATGGGTTACACATTAAAAATAAAAACAGGATCGAAACATTTTTCTCTTTGGGGAAAAATGTCGCAATAACAAAAAAATTGAGGTTACCGTACCTAAATCAATTAAGAAAGTACTTCAAGGGGGCCGGTGTATGTTTAGAAAAGAAAGTTCAACCTAATGGAATTTTCATTTCGATGAAAAACAGCTTTTTTTGTCTCCAGATGTATATTCTGACTTTAATAAATGACCGGGCATTTACCACTGGAAAAGTGGCTTAGGATGGTAAAATTAAAAGGGTTTGTTGTCCTTTAGAAAGGACACCATGAGAATCATGATTGATTGATACCAGAAGTCGATTTTTACCATTGTTTGAAATATAAATGTTATATAATATTTCTTACGTTAAAAAAGTAAATCGGAAGCAATAATTATAATAAATTATCGTTTTCTTAATATTAATTTATTTAAACTTAATTCGTTTTGAGATCGTTTCCTGACTTATTCGCATCAGCTTATTAAATATTAATTTTTCGGGATAGGAATTTAAATGTAAATTTTAAAACGAGTTATTATAACTTTCAGAAAATGGAGAGCCCCTAACTTTTATACATTTTTATTGTTAAGTGCTTTTTTTTGTTTTATCTTGAAATGACAATTTTTTAATTTCCTCCTTTTATCTAGTAAGAAAATTATTTAACCAGAAGACAACTAATTGTACAATATACAATAACATGGTGTAGTAATTTTGTTACATTAATTTCTCTCTGCTACGTTTTAGTCAACTATATTTTTAAAGTTCTTTTACAGTCTTTAATATGTCTTGTGTCTAGAAACATAGTCTAAAAAAACCTCGTGAGAGGTACAGACCAGATTAATAAGAGATTCCACAAGCATCGAGCTGGCTATTGCTTTAGTAGCGCAAAAATTGTAAAGTTAAAATAGGAACTTGAGTTCGTAACTTTATTGCAGAAAATGTCTGGGATGTTTTTTGATTTTCACGCAAACCAAGAGGAATTTTTAATCCTTAAAAATGTGTTGGCAATTTTTACAATGTGCTGACGTTTCGATGTTCGTTGAACGTCTTCGTTGTCGTTCAAAGAACGTTGTCTGAGTTGCCTCTTATATGACGAGCGAGTCTCAGACAACGCTCTGAAAAATGTAGTAATTGACAGGATGATTAATCCTTTTTGTCTGTTAGGAAGAGAATGTTTAAAGAAGGTTTTCGCAGGCTGCAATGTTCAAAAACTTACTTCGTCTGGATTGTTCCTCCATTCTTGAACAACACTCAAAAATAGATTATCGAAATCTATTAAAAACCCCTAATTGATCCACTAGAAGTGTTACTCTTCTTTATGATAATGCTTGTCTTCATACTTCTTAAATGACAATAAAATACAACAAATACATATTTACCAAAACTGTGTTGAGTAACACTTTCACATTACACGAAGATGGAAAAAATGTATAAAAATGGAAGAAAGCACATAATGTACTGTGTCATAAGGGTGTTGTTGCAACGTCTAAAATTAGACAATTGGGCTTTGACCTGGTGTCTCTTTTACTTTAAGTACCTGGCTTGGCTGTCTCTTATAAAACTTGTTAATTTTAAAAAAATTTCCCACTGGAAAAAAATACATGAAAACTTTTGAAGTGATTGTACGTGGCTGCAACCGTTTACTGTATCACATTATATATTAACTTCTTCAATACACCAAACATTATTGATGATATTTTGGTATTAATAAACAAACAAAAGCTATAAATTATTCAATGTTTAAAACAATAATGAAAAAATCTGATTTCTGTGAGCACGGAAAAAGGCGGTTTAAAAATTACAATTCCATTAAGCCGTAAAAGGGTTTTACGTTACTTTATGTTGAAGTGAATGTCGAGCCTTGGGCTATATAACAAGAGTAATCATTCCCTTGACAGCTGCGTGTTTGGGGCGATTGCAAAGTGAGAAAAATAATTTGTTCAAAAATTGTCAGAATGTAAATCATTTCTTCAGATTTTCTCTTTTTGATTTATTATGACACAATTGATTTTCTAGTTAACTTTAATCATTCATTTTTGAAATAAAACACCTGAATAAAATCTTAATAATGTGAATAATGTATGTGATTATATTGATTGTTTAATTTTATTATGCGACCATTCCAAAAATGCTAATATTGAGGAAGAATGATAGAGAAGTTGCACATTTGCATATGGCCTGATTTAGACTAATACAATTCTCAGCATCTCATTTAACCGAGAAGGACCCAATATTAATTTTCTATATTTTATTATCTCAAGGGACATATTTTTATGATTTTAGTACGAAGATTTTTTAATGAAAACAAGTTCAAAGGTTGTAAAGCGCTTTTTGTTCAACGAATTTAAAAGAAATCTCCATTTGTCGGATGAGATACATAACATAAGTCCTATTGTTGGACCAATCAATAAATTGTTTGTTGTTAAATTGCTTGAGGAAAAGTTCTTCTTCTAAAGAGTTTATGGCTTCAATTGTTCCGTCGACCTCTTCTAACAGAGTCAGAAGTTACTCAAAGATAAAGTTCATGCTAGTGTTTGTCTACTTCCAGTAATTTAGAAGTATGTAGCTTCCTTAAAAGGGATTTGAACATAGCAAATGTAGTTCCATATCATTTAAGTCACAAAAAATAGATTATGTTACTGTTTCTTTGTATTTTTATTTCAGTGGTCCATTTGAACTGTAATTTTTATCTTCACCTTACTAAACGTCTAGTGTCAAAGATAAATCAAGTTGAGCAAATTTATAGAAATGTGTGCAATAAATCGGGCACGTAACTCACACTCCAGTATAGTAGAATGAGACGCTCCATATTACGAAACTATTTTAGCGCGACATGGGGAGCAGTAAATGAAGATATTTTTCATCCTGTAATTGAAAGGAACAAGAAACTGGAATTCAGAATAGATCCTGAACTAGGCTGGTGCCAAGATAAATGGCTCACTCCACTCTCAATTGGATCAAATATGTTCGAATCAGTTTAAATTATTTTGCAGCAATAAAACTTTAAGTTCGATCATTATCGAGGATTTCCGATTGGAAAATGACTAATTATTTTCTCAAAATCTTATTGTTATATTTGGGAAAATTTGTGATACTTGTACTTATTGTTTTGGAGATTCGCATGAATAATTAGACTTACAATTGATAGTGTAGTAAAGATTATTTTTTAAAATTCATCACGACAAAGCCAGGAGAAATAATTAGAATACAAGCTACAATTAATGAAACGGAATGATTTGCTTTAAGTGATGATATGAGGAAGTTTTAGTTATGTTTGTCTTTGTTGAGAATATTTATCATTTTAATGGAACGAGACGATGTCTTGGGAAAGTTTATTTTTGGGAAACAGGTAGATTTGTCATTGTTATTCTTGGCGTTGTTAAATATTAATTAGGTTCTGTAAAGAAACTTGATAGAGATTCCCACAATTTAGCTTTGGTATGGAAATTGAAGTTGCTACAACTAATTACTATATCCAAGTTGAACAAGTTTATAACTGAAATGTATATATGAAGAATTTCAATTGCAATGCCCAAAGGCAGTTATCAATACCGTCACTCTAATCACTTTTTACTTTATGCTTAATTTGTCAGTATACAAAAATGTATTTTTGCATTGCATTGTTAAACTAATTTTACATTCTATAGTGTATTTTTGAATTTAAACATCCTAAAATTCGGTTGATCCCTTTTATAATAAAAAACTTCATGAAACGATTCAAAATTGGCTAAACCCAAGTTAAGTTAAGTCTTAAATTATCGTATTTAGCTTTTCTTAGGACCAGAAATTCCAAGAATTACATTTAATTTTTTCAGTCTCTACTCCAAAATTTATATAGAAATCAGTATACCTTTCTGGACTTTAATCCTAGTAATTTATTGTCTGTGAATTCAAAAAGTATGTTTGTAATTGTTGGAATGTATTTCAGGATGTGTGTATTTACTTTAAATGATGAAGAACTGACATAAATCGTTTTTGAACTAATTGTAAGACATGTTATGAATATTATACTTAATTAGTTTAATAATATACATATTTTAACCTCAAATTGTTAGATACTTCTCTGGTCGATACAACAAGAAATAAATTACCCCAATTTGTTGTCCTTGGTTGTGACTAGAAATTTGTAAAATAATCTGTGTATAATTTTTGGCTCAACTTGGGTTTTATAATGTGAATACGAAAGTAAACAACTATTATCCATTTGGGTATTTGAAAATAAACTCGAACTAATAAAGGTTGTTTGTTCACAGAATGATGGAAACTAGATATGTAGTAACCATTGCTTTACAGGATCGCACCGAAAGTGATTTAGCCTGTGTAAGTAAATATCCTATCAGTGTCAACCGATTGCGCAATAGCTGTGAACGATGTTCGAAATATAGATTAGGTTCGTACCAATAGCAATATCGGTACGAACCGATCTTAACCTCCTAGAAGCCAGGCGAATTCGAAGAATAAGAAACGTAGTTCCTAACATGTCCAGGTGATACATACGCTACTCGTGCGATTGGAATGGACAATATTTATATCAGAGTAAATTCTACCAGTTCCAGGGAAAATGAAAAGAGATCAGTGACGTTCAGGTTAGAAAAAGCTCGGATATGTTTAACCGGAGCATCGAAAAGGCGGCGCACATCTTTTGTTTTTAGTGAAAAAAAAATTCATTTACTCAATGATACCCAATGTTGTAGCATAGCTCTTTAGCTAATACTCACTAAAAAAAACGTTTTCTTGTAATTTGTAGGGTGTTCTGTTACAGCCACATTACATATTTGCCACTCGCAACCGCCTTTCGGCATATCTTTAAGTAGAGGAAGATATTTTTAATTATGGATTTTCATTTTTTCTGCCTTCAACATGTTTTATTTCCATAGTTTTGTGCACTGTTCCACATTATGCATCAGTTCTCATTTCTTCCTCATTTTGTTATTTTTTCCATCCTTAAAATGTCCTATCTTAACTGAAGGAACGATTCCTCATTGCGTTTCTGCATTCCAGTTGCTAGTATTATTCCTGCTATAACTTCCGCAGCTTCTGTGGACAACATTATCTATGCTGCCATTTTCATTTCTACATATTTATCCGGTATACGCCTTTCCTAGGTTTAGTTATTATGCCGGTTATCTTGCAATGAGAATAGCAGCCTAGGATAGAGGTGGATGGAGGATGGAGAGAAGCTACTAATGAATATACTGTTAAAAGCTTATGTTTCAAAGATTCAATATCTGTGAAAAGGACTTCTAAATCATGAAGATTTAAAGGACGCATTTACAGGGCAACTCATGAAACCAGTTAGAAACTCCGATCTTAAAGGGATCTAAGGATCTAGGTGACATGACCTTTTCTTGTTTAAATAATCTTCATGAGTGAGAAAACATTTATTAATATTATAATCGGCGCACGGACCGGTAAGATAAACCAGTTTTGAATATTGCCTGCTGGGTCCCTTTTAGTTTAGAAACTTGCAGAAACTCAAACAGGATTCAGGCAAATTTTACGATACCATGTACTCGCCTTTTCCGTTTGTTTTAGCGAGATGCAAACAATATTAGCCTCGTGTGCATAGAAATTATATTTAATATATGTATTTAAATAACTTTCTAGCATGAAATTTTACTTCCATATACTTGAAATATGCAATTTCATCTTGTTGAAATTAATGAACTGGAAAATTTTATATTATTTATTAAAAATGTATTTATTTAAATGATTTTCTAGCATGAAACTATACTTCTGTATACTTGAAATATACAACTTTATCTCGTTGAAATTAATGAACTGGAAAATTCTATATAATTTATTAAAAATATATTTATTTAAATGATTTTCTAGCATGAAACTGTACTTCCGTATACCTGAAATATACAACTTTATCTCGTTGAAATGAATGAACTGGAAAACTTTATTTTATTTATTAAAAATTTTATTTATTAAAATGAAATAGAATTTTCCAGTTCGTTCATTTCAACGAGATGAAGTTACAAACTTCAAGTATACGGAAGTACAATTTCATGCTAGAAAGTTATTTAAATACATATATATTAAATATATTCTATGCATATGAAACTAATATTATTTCTATCTCGCTAAAGTAAACGAGTAAGGCGAGTACATGGTACTCGTTAATACGAGTGCTATGAACTATTTTAACCCTTAAGATTTCTTACTTCAAGACCCTCATCAACACCAAATGACATAAGATTTATATTAATTGTAATAATGCCTTGATAGGTGACGGGTATGAATATCAAATAGGTTGTATTATTGTTCTTGACTGATATTTCACTTCAATACCGAATATAATCATGCTCAAGCTTCCAGTAAATTCCCTTTATTGGTACATTGAAGTTTGAATATCGATTCGAATGTAACGGGATATAAAATTAAATTTAAGGTGTTACACTCCGGGGTATATTCATTATCATATCAAAAGCAAAGAAATATGGCAATTTATCTTCTACAATACCGATCACTTTTTATTTAGAAATTTTTCAGTCGTTAAACTTTATACCTATATTAGCATTTAAAGAAAACAAAGCGAGGAAAATGAAGTTAGTTTATTAAGTCTGATGTGATTAGCTCGGCCCGTTCCACAGACGGGTGTGTGCCATGCAAATTTATTTCCGAAAATAAAAGGAAACCAAACGAGCCTTTGTTTTGTTGATGATAAACGACAATGCCGTTTTCGTGCATGTGAAAAGAAATTATTATGACTGGTAACTGGACTTTTTCCAACGAAACGTATCGGTTTACCTTTGTCGATATTCCTCACGCAAAATAAATTCGAAATAATTACTGTTTCCATTCAACAAGTGTCTCGTTATATTTTCGCTGTGCTCCAGGATAGGTGTGCATAATGCATGCTCATCAGGCCATATAACAATGGCGGAACACTAACAATGCAAAATGTAATTTTAAATTACTTGAATTTTCCCTAACGCTTTGCCACCCTCTCTCTACACGACATTAATTCCAATGTGACACGTAATCACAACATCGTTCCCACGATACGACAGCGACCTATCATTATTGCAGCTACATCCTATTTTAATAAAATTGATTCTTGCTAAGTTATTTTTCTATTAAAGAATTAACGGCACTTTCAAATTTATGAAACTATTTTTTCCAATAATCAAATATTTGAGACTTCATTTTGTAACTATATGTGGACTTTAGAGTCATAGTGCATTAAATTCGTTTTTTTCAAAATTCGAAATTTTGTGTATTACTAACGAAAAATGAACTATTACGTTAGGAAAACAAAAAATTCCAAAGTTTTAAAAAAGTGTACTATATGGCTCTAAGGTCTAGATATTTCTTTTTGTTGATCTATGTTGCAAATAAACAATATACTGTCATTAATCATAAGTCATCACACAAACCGGACAATTTTAGATAAAAATAGTGAAATTTTAATACATATTTATGCACTGGCATCATCTTAAAATTCATTAGTATTCAAACACCGCATGCACAAAATTAGTGTTATGGAATGCAAGTTTTTTGGTGAATATGAAGACATCATCACTCAAATTCTTTGGCAATACGGCTAGCTTGATAAAAACAGACAAATTCCTTTCATATGGAAACCGCGAGAGATGTACCCCATCAATTTTGATGAAATTTAGCAGAAAAGTAGTTTAGACTTACTTAAAACCAATGGTGTATATTTTAAATACGGTCATTAGGGTTTAAAAGGTAAAACAACTTCCGAAATTTTTTTTGTTGTTCTTTGGCCATAACTTTTAACCTAGATAAGTTAAAACAATGGAAAAAAGAAACGTTTTTGATTCAATTTGCCATTTGGTAAAAGTCTGGAAAAATATCGTTTTAGTTTTTTTATTAAGAAATTAAACTTTTTTTGCCTCCATTTTTACACATATCGAATTATCTTGTAGATGCATTACCACTGTATAGAGAAAACATTTCTCGATAAAGTGGTGCTTCGATAAATTTAACTCTTTAAGTGACGATAGCTTATAATTTTCTCACCTCCCCTCCTAACATATGTAGGTAATACGGGAAATACGTCCCCTGGCGGATCTTCCTCTTTTGAAGAAATTTCATGATTTTCCAGAGGGTCGCAATCTTTTGTCATTTAATAAGTTAATAAAGTTCGATATCATGTTATCACCCCGCAAGAATAGTGACAAATGAAAAATCGTCGTTTTTGAGTTACATATGTATACCACCAGATAGCTAAAATAGTAGTTCATTATCCTGAAATAGCTTCAGATGTTTAACTCGGCAATTGCGCCCACAAATGACAGATGTGTCGTTCTTTCAGATTACTGGTGAAGGTGCCAAAATAATGAATAATAACATTTCTGTGACATTTTGAAGAGTTAGGACGATTTTTTTTTGTAAAGAAAAGTCCATACATGTAGGAAAATTTGTACTTATGCTAGTATTTCTGTTAAAAAACTACAAATATACTTAAAAAATAAAAAAATAACCTCAAGCTTTAAACCTCATTTGCCGAAATTGCAATTTTTTGAGTTGGGTCACTATTCTTGTGAAGTGACCATGTGTCTAAGAAAACTTATAATTGAGGGGTCCAATGTAATTGCCTGGCAAGTCCACTTTTATGAAAAAATTAGGTAATTACATATTCTTAATAAGTATAAAATAACTAAGGGTCTGGTACGTTTATTCGGCCCACAGGTTTTTAGTTTTACGGTGTTTTTATGCATTCTATTTCAAAGTAGACCTCGTATTCGTTTCTCAAAAATTTTTTTTGAAAAAAATCACTTCTTAAATTGCGTTTTTATAAATTTCAATAATTTTCCTAATGAGTAAAGTGTCTTACGGAATCCGTGGGAATTGGGGTGCTCGGTGGGGCAAACAACCAACATAACACTAACACGACACGACACCAACACGACACCGACATTAATCTTCAGTATTAATTATTATTAGTTAGAGCTTTATTTCTTCGAATTTAATATAAAACAAATTGGCGAAGGTGACCGGCAGGGAGCCGTGCATGGTATCTAGGTTAGAGGCCGGAGGCCGGGAAAACATGAGGCGTTAAGCCTCATGGGAGGTTTGTTGTGGTAAATGTCATTAACAAGATGCTTCAAAATGGCAGTGTCAAAACGCCGACGTCCACATTTACCGAAAAATTTGTGTCGGTGTCGTATCATGTCAGTATCGTGTCAGTTGCTTATCCCACCCAGCACCCCAATTCACTCCACGGTCCTGTGAGATACTCTACTAGTAAGTAAAATTATTGAAATTAGCGTTAAAACGCAAACTAAGAAGTAAGTTTACCAAAAAAATTTTTTGAGAAAATTCAATTTATCCTCACCCTAACACACTATACGAGGTCTACTTTGAAATAGAATGCATAAAAACACTGCAAAAATAAAAACCTGTGGGCCGAATAAACGTACCAGATCCATAAAACTCAAAAGTCTAAATATTATTTACCTGAGAAAACCTACATACAAATATAATAAGAGAAATACCATCCCTTATTTTTTTCATTGTGACATTTTTTTTGAATTCCCGAACATTTTAATACAGTGGGCTTGCCAGGTTATTGCATTGGACCCGTCAATTGTTTAAATGAAATGGTGCGTGCCATGTTTGACTGCTAAAAACTTTATAATCGCAGATGGCAGAAGAAAATTTGTTGTAATAAAATGGACTAGACTTTATGAATACTAAAAAATAAAATAAAAAACCATCAATAATATGTTTTCAATTAAAAATAAAATTAACCTTCCCCCGCCGCTTACAAATATTGTTCGTTAAGCATCAGCTTAGAACACAAAGAGTAATTTTATAGCAGTAATTGTTAATTCTGTTATATTTCATGTTTAATACAATATAATATAAAATTGTAATGGTACAAGTTAACCGTAACATATAATACGTGTCGCACTAAAGCGTTCTGTCACTCATAAAAAAAATAATAAAAAAATATAATTACTTTTTTAGGAAAAATTATTACGCCCAGAGAATATGTATGTTTTAGTATCTAAATCTCGAAACTTAACAAATAAATATTTTAAAACATGGATGATGGAAATGTTCGAACCAATGAAACAAATCACCATTGCTCTTAAATTCCTAGAGTAGGCAATGCCTTGTTGTTTTGGAAGATGTAGGTATTAATTATAAGAGATTAAAGTACATACGATACCTGCTGGCTGCTTCAGGAACTATGCAGCTGCTAGATGTATGTATTTGGATTTGGCGTTTGGAAACATTTTCTAATTTAGTATTATTATTATATAACTATGATATAAATTTATATGAAAGAAACAATTTGATAAAATAACAGTACTTTATACATAATCAATTTTCCTTGACAAGATCAATAATCTTTTGAAATATTCATAGTATAAAAGTGGATATATCGAAGAAAAGGTCCCCTGAATTCGAAAACCCTGTAGAATACAGCTTTCATACAGTTTTGGCAAAATGTGATTTATGTGACCAAGTTGAAGTATTTAAATGTGCTTGGTGTAAGAAAAATTTATGCTTTAAACATTTTTTCTATGAATTTCTAATGAGTATGCTGCAATATATATAATCCGTAAATAGCAATAAAATGTATTTTTGCTTTTGTATTTTTCACATATAATTATTCAAATGTTAGACAATGATTGTAAGTGGAAAAGAAATATTTATATTGTATTAAACATGAAATATAGTAGTAGTAACAATTGAACCCCGTTATGCAATAAAGATCCAATCATCATTAGTTTCAGACAGTGGTGGTTCCTTATTGCATATTGGGGTCCAATTATGCTGTAAAATTACTCTTTGTGTCATAAGCTCAGGTTTAACGAATAATACTTGTAAGCGGCAGGGGAAAGTTAATTTTATTTTTAATTAAAATCATATTATTGATGGTACCCACCTTTACTATTCATAAAATCTAGTCCTTTTTATTATGAAAAGTTTTCTTCTGCGATCCCCAGTTTTGAAGTTATTAACGGTCGAACATGGCGCGCACCCTTTTATTTAAACAATTATAAGTTTTCTTAGAAACATGATATCGAACTCTATTAACTTTATCGAAGCGTTAATATTTCGAGAAATGTTTCCTCTATACAATGGTAACACCTCTAATGAGATAGCTGGAAATGTGTAAAAGTGGAAGCAAAAGTTGTTTTTTGTAAAAAAGAACTAAAAGCGATATTTTTCAGAACTTTTACAGCTCGATGACGAATTGAAAAACAAACATTTTCGTTTGTTTTTTTTCATTGTTTTAACCAATACGGGTCAAAAGTTATTGCCGAAAAACGAAAAATTTAAGAATTGTTGGGGATAGTTTTTACCTCTTAAACCCTGATGACCGCGTTTAAAATATACACCACTATTCTTACATAAATCTAAACTACTTTTTGACAAAATTTCATCAAAATGGATTGGGTATAACTCGTACGGTTTCCTTGGCAGCCAGATAGGAAATACAGTGTGGCTTATTTAAAACCGAATCACCCCTGTAAAATCTTTATTTACAGTCCGATTTTGATGATTTTTTTTTAAATTGTAGGACATGAAAAAATCTATCTTGTCACAATCGCTTGAAAACCAAGGTCTACTTTGCCTGTTTTTCATGGCAAAATTTCAAGAAAACCGTTTAGGGATTTTTTTTCTTGACTACGGGCAAAAAATAACCATAAACAAACGCACATACAAATAAAATGTATTTTAACGGATAACACAGCTAATTGTAAGATATCAACATACTTTTCAATTTATTCTCTTTTACAAATGCTGAAATAAAATAATATTTTGATCCCTAGCAATTGTTGAGCAGTGTAGTTCTACTCAAAATTTCGTTAAAAAGGGTTTGTTCTTAAAAAAGTAATAGGACAACGAAANGTGTATAATCAAAATAAAGCGCATAATTGCGCTTTTTCGCTATAAAAAAAAGGTAGAGGCGTCTTGGTTGAAATTAAAGTCTTAGGAGAAAGTTTAAATTTGAAAACGCAATTAGCATTTCATTATTTTTGAGGGATTTAAAGTGAACCTTTTTGGAGTTTGAGTTTTTTGGTGAAAACTTAAATCCGAAAGATGCATTATGCAAAACATTCAAATCCTTTACGGTAGAAAAGTTATTAATTTGATTTATTTGAAAATTTAAGCCACTTTAATAATCCCTTCCTGATTATTATAAACTAAAATATAGAAAAATAGAACATTTTTAAAGGCAGAAACTATTTCCCTTAAAACGATATATGAATGATATTACGCCAATAAGACCTCAAGGAAGGGAAAAAGGCAAGAAAAAGACAATTTCCTTCTCAAATCCCTGCGATACGACGGGACATGTTCTTTTGTGAATAAGGAGAATATTCTTGACGTTCCATCTGAAATGAGAGACTTGTTCCTTTTATTGGAAATTTCGTTCGACCTTTCGAGCTCTATATGGTTCAGTTTTTGAAAAGCAAGCTTGGATTTATTTCTATTTGATGTTCTGAACTTTGATGTACTTACCTTCAATTTAATATCTGGAAAAAGTAAATTCCATTATACATGTAGCAAAATATGGTTTTAATTATCAAAATAGATTTATTGCTTGAAGTTTTCTTCTTAAAAACTCTCAAAGTCTTAATATTCAAATTGAAATTCTCTAACAAGATAGATGGTAGCAAGCTGACTAAAGATGAAGATCTATTCATTTCGATGAAAAATTCTATTAACAAAAATATGTATAAGAAAAATTGGTCCTTTATCAAAATTTCGGGTAGATTCTCCAATATGGTCCGTTCGTTTATTCAGAAACAGTCAGTATTTTCCGCCACATTTACAATTCTTTCACATTTTACGTAGCGAACTAGCCTATAAACCTTCGGCTTTGTCTCGTTCAAATTTAGCGAGCGCTGGCAAGATATTTATGGCCCACTGTCCCGAAAGCGGTGTTGTTCCGAGTATATTCCGGATTTTGATGCCAAATTGGAGACGATTCCGCCCAGTAGAACCCCCATTTCACGGCAGTTATGACAGAGCATAAATATTTTTCGTTTCAAGTTTAAAAATAGCGTTTTCAATTATATGAAATCTAGATTTTTTTTCTTTTCAGTAGGCGACTTAATTAAGTGCGAATCGTAGAGAATGAAGAACAACAACAATTTCCTCTGGATCTAGACGTGGAGCCAATTTATGCATATGCCCAACGAACAGCTACTTGATATTCGAACCGCAGCTCGTTGCATTCAGCGATACTAGTTATTAATATCCGTGCTCTCTCAACCACAGAGATCCTTGTGAAAGATAAGTTTGTTTCGTTGCTCAATATAAGACCGCCAGACCCTACGGATATCACTGGTCATAGTTCAACCGAAATTACATGTTATTTACTGAAGCTGCCGAAATATTCGTATGCAAATCGAGTTTGTGTTTATTACGAATCGAAACGCGTTGGAAACTTCGAGTCGACCAGAAAGTTAATGAGAAACGTAACAGTTCTGAAAGAGCAAATTAGAAAAAAAAATTGTTTCTTGATGTTGCACAATTTAATGTTATTATTATTAAATCCGAGAAAAACCAAAACTTAATTTTTAAATTTTCCGAACCATTTTAGTTCAATATTTCATAAGTGATGTTGGTACACTTGTTCTCAACATATCTTGATATCAATAACCAGACTGCATGCCAATTTTATTGTTAGCTGTGGGAAAGGCTGTATGTGTTCTTGTATGGTCTGCGATATTTAACTTGAAAGAATATTGAGGGGAGAAATTGCTTCTAAACGAAATAAAAGGCAAAAATGCATTGAAAGGAATATTGCTTTTGGCGAGTCCTTCAGTAATAAAACAAAAGTATATAAGTGCTACAAATGCTTCAAAAAAGTTTATAGATAATAAATTACATCACCAACCGAAGACATTAACGAAATATTAATAAAAATTATAGAGGATGTGGATTTCTTTGGTGAGAATAGTGATCAAAGGTGTATGTGAATCAGCACTTCATTTATTATTATTATTATTATTGTTATTATTATTAGGATATATGTACATTTAGGTCGCTACTTGAATTATTGGTTGCACCACTCTTTTAGCAAAAAATAAACATCATTAATATTTTGAAGATCAGACCTCAAACGCTGTCATCAGAAGAATATCAGGAAAAAAATATGTCTCTCATAAAAAAAGTACTCTTGAGAAATCAATATCCTCCTTCGATAATCAATAAAGTTCATTATGGCATATCGACCAAACCAATACCTCCGAGTACTAGCGCAATTAACAACAAAATCATTTTTGTAAAATTACCTTCTACATATAAAAAGTATATCCCACTGTATAAAGAAAATACTTAAAAACTATACCAACGAAGATAACATTCGGTTTGATATAAACGAAAACACAATAAAAGGGAAGTTTTTCATAAAAATTAAAACCACATATCCACTGGACATAAAATCCAACGTAATTTACAAGATATTATGCAAGGATTGTAATAAATGCTATGTTGGACAAACCAAATGTTATTGCAACTTCATAAGTCAAATGAATTTCCTTGACTTATGTCATTTTTTTCCGAAGTCTGTGATTTGAGAACACGTCTAAACGTCCACAACCAAAAATAATCAAAAAAGAAATCCACACAAAACCGCGTTAGCAGAACATGCATTAATGACCTCACATAGATTTGATATAGAAAAAAACAGAAGTATTGAAGACACAAATTAAATATCTTAAAAGAATAGTTAGAGAAATGGTACACGTAGGTAATAACAACACCAAATACTATCCATGAAAGAACAGATACAAAAGGCTTGAGTAAATCTTACTACAATATTCTAAAATATATCTTTTAAAAAATAGTTTATACCCCTGACTGACGAATACTTTTAGACGTTAATAACTAACATAACCAGTCTTGATGGTGCCCTCGGTTGACTTTTAATATGCCATTCATTGCCGACAATATGTGTTGTTATCTGTACGAATATCTAATCCTGTAACCTTTTAATTTTAATACCTATGTATTTAGATTCTAAAAAATTTTTACTGTTAGTAAATTGAATTGGATGCCCAGCAAATGGTAAAAAGACCAAAGCACTCTCAATATTAATGTAAGAATTATACATATACATAACACTAGCACTCTGTGATAATAATTTTTTCTTATTCCTTGTCTTTTTGTAGCACCCTGAAGAAGAAACAATAAAAGTTTCTAAACGTTGGCTTTTAATAAATGAAGTGCTAACTCACATACACATTAGATCACTATTCCCACTAACGAAATTCACATCGTCTATAATTAAAACAATTGGTCACTTAGCCTGAAAACATTAGTAAAAATTATAATATATGGACAACCATTGAATTACCGTTAGAAAATATCTACTGTTATCTGACTCACATTAAACTATTTTTTCGGAAACTGTGTTTGTGAAACGTATGGGAGCAAAATTTCTTGGAAAATTGTTCGATTTCAATCAAAAGAAATGTTATTTAAGAGTTCCTGAAAACATGGTTGTTAAGTTCGATGAAATATAAGAGTTCTTCTCGCTGAATTCTCTGATTCAATAATGTATTATTGTAGAGTAAGAGACAATCTTTCGCATTTCTTGTCTTTTTTTATTAAATATCACAATCTGATAATAATTTCTACTTGTGTGTTCTCTTGTCTCAATATTAGATTTGTAATAAGAAGAACACTCTTCTTTTTTAGGGATTTCCTTCCTTCACTGCTTCAACAGTTGTTTTCAATATCCTCCATTGTACTATCCTCTGTATAAAAACTGATTGTCTATATAAGTCTACAAAAATGGTTTACAACAATTAACATTGTCTTTGATTAGGCAGGAGTTTTAAAAACCAAAGAACACTTAGGCATTCAAAATGGGTAATTGCAAAGAATTCTATAATTGCTAGTTTCATAAAATTTTGAACATTTTTTTCTCTTTTAGTTTGATTTATTTTTCAGAAGAATGAATTCAACTTGTACACAAATGTCTGTAAGACAAGGTAAGGAATCTTTTGAAAATGATAAATGGGCTTAAAACCACTTTTTCTCTGTTCAAGGAGAAAATTCGACATTTAAAAAAAGCGAAATATTTATTTTATTTGTTAACCAAAGGAAAACCAAAAATCACTGTTATGAAAGTTGACGTTTCTATCCAGAAATAATTAACAATTAAAAGTTAAAAATTCAACAACCACTATAGACACTGCGAATCTAAGGTATGTTCCTCGTACTGAATAGTTTAATATCGGGCGTACTTATAAACTTTAAATTTCTGTTGTTCGAAACAGTTTTGCTATACACTTTCTCGGAAAATAAAGTTTTCAACAAACAACAAAGTCTTGGAACGTTATTTCAGGACATCCTGTAAAAAAAAATGAAATAAAAATTTAAGCGAACATTATATTGTATCTTAAACACCTAAAAAAATCCACTTTTATAATAATTTAGAAAAAGAAATAATTAAAATGTAACTTCTATTAAGTATGCAAATCTCTCTAGGTAATCTCACCTGTTTTTCTTGTAATGGGTAAAACTCTTACAAAAACCAGAATAATAAAAATGGTACTTTGAAGGTTCCTTGATTTTAAGAATTTTTCTTGTTTTATTCAAATTCAAGACACATTTAAGAAAAAAGTCATTGAAATTTGAGGGCTAGCTTTTGGGACACACAATTTTGCCAGTCTATAAATATAGATTGGCGCTTATCTTTGGCAAACAGACTAAATAAACTAAAAACGTAATTTTCTTATCGACAACGATTCATAAATCATTGCGCTGACAAGGATTGGAACAACGGCGTATCGAATTGAATAACAGGGGAAAATTCACCAGGGGATGACTGCTTCAGGTGAGTATCGGATTTGATTTCAAGGATTTATTAAAGTACATTAAAAATGATTTGTAACGATACTATGAACGATATTTATACCACACAACATGAAGGAATATTGGGCTGCTGTTTTTTTGTTTTAAGCATAAGACGTGAAACCACGCGTTAGAGTGTATCATGCCATAAAAACGTATTCACATAGACCATTGGATCCGGTTCTCTTTGGGCCATTGCCTTTCCAGAGCGCGTTCGCAACAAATTATCAGCTCTCTCTCGGATTCCTGATTTGTTCTTTTTGCGGTTAATGGTCTCGATGTGTTCGCCCTTCGTCGAATCGACTGCTAATTCAACCAATAACCTAGATAAGAACAGTTTTCTGTAAGAACAATATTTTTATATTTTTCCTTTCTTCATATTTATCCATCATGGCATGCAAACTATTTATTTAAATCCTCAACAAGCGCATTCTTCAGTGAAAAATGTCAGGATCGCAATTTAAAAATCATACACACGTAATAACATGGAATTTTATGTGCGCTCTAGCGGGATATCATTAACGATTAAAATCCAGGCAAGCGTTAAAAATTGCCAGTTGATTTGTGAAACAAGGAAAACGGGCTGGACCATTACCGCAGAAAGAATGGGCCCCAAGTTCCGGCAAATGCCGCTGATAATATGTTGTCAGTGGAATCTAAAAAGCCAATGGTCCACACAAAAAGATACTGCTGGAAAATTTGTTGCAGTTTTTATCGAATGATTAACTGTTGCTCTGTTTCGTTGTTTTCTACTCTTGATACTGAAATGATTCGGAAAATATATAGATTAGTTTGAAATGGTTGCGGTTTCTGGAGAATGAGACGTTTTGATAAAAACTGAAACAATTTATTGTTTAGAAATATTGGTTGAATCACCAATATTAGCGAGAAAAGCAGATCAACGAGGATAAAATTCATAGTAAATTAAAAGAAAAACAATATCGTATTATGGATAAAGATTGGGCAGCTTAATTAAAAAATTTTAAGTGCCTGTTTCTACATTTTGTTTATTTTTTGATTTTCAAAGTTAAAAAAACTGTAGAATATGCATATAAAAAAAAGAAAAAACCCAAAAGAATATATCGTTAACTCATATGATTGTAGGAAATGGAATGTTTAAGAGGAAAGCTCTCATGACGTTCTAAATTTTCTCGTATTTTAACTCAAAATTTTTTATTGTGTTCATTGTTTTTCCTGAATTATTAGAGGGTACTTATTCGAGCAAATTTATCAAGCGTCCCCTAAATTTATGTAAATATGTATGTATGCATATCCGGACCGTAAATATTCCGCTAATCACCGGCCTATCAGGGGCCTATTTTAATTTTTTTTTTTCCATAAAATCAAATTCGTTTACAGTCCACCAATAAATGTATTTTGTATATTCGAGTAACAATAAAACTCTTCACGGATTTATATTCGAAAATCCAATGTAAAATTAATTACGGATGCGAGGATACCGTTTTGAAAACCAGTTTTTATCAGACCGGATTTTAATCGAAGCTATTTGAAAATTTAGACGCTTCCAAACGAAGTTTTCTATCTGATAGTTTTTCCGTTCCAGACATCTATAACTTAATTCCTATGTCGGTCGAATAAATCACCGAAATTCTCAAAAGGAAAGTAAATTTTCTAGTTTTACAGTCCCAGGTCAGCGTAAAATCGAACCGTAATTTGGCACGATAGAGTGACAAATTTGTCCCTTAAGTACCACATTTGCCATCTTTTTCTTTAGTTGTTAACTATACAGAGTGGTTCATGTATGATAAATTAGTCATAATTTGATAGGTCTCTCACCTATCTACTTCCAAACAGTATGAATTTTGAAAAATGACGTAACTTCAAAAAGTCATGTATAATTAAAGAAACTTTTGTTTAAGAGGAGTCACAACTTTTTCGGTTCGTTGACGAATTTTCCATATACGATTGGAACACTTTACAGTAAGAATACTACAGATACTGACTTTACTTTTTCTTAAATTAAAGCTTGATTGTTCTAATTTTCAATGAGCGTTCCATTTTTTCTATATATTTTGTTGTCTATTTTGTAATTTTTATTATATAGGTGCACCTTCTGAATTTAACCTAGTTCTTATGCATATATATTGTTTTGAAAATCATAAAATATTACTCGTGGTGTTTCCTCCCACTCATATTATTCCAGGAAACTTCCTTGACAAAATAAAGAAAATTATTCCAATAGTGTTACTTGTTGGACAACAAACTGTTCCAAAAGGTATAAAAATCTATGCATATTATCATCCCAACTGAATTTTATATGTCTTAAAAAAAATAATTATAAACATATTATTTTTATTCTAAACATTTTTTCTTACAGTTACCAAATAACGTTTTAAAATACTATAATAAATTGCCGGACCAAATTAGCGCTTCACTTGAAAATTCATTAAACTTTGATAATCAATATTTTCCCAACCATTGGACAGATTAAAATGATTTTTTTGTCAATTGTAGTTCTGTTATGGGCCAATATCATGTAACTAGGAGATGCCCAAAAAATAAAATTTTCATATTGTATAGGGCCTAAAAATAGTGTTATGTTTTTTTCATTAAAATCTAACATCTGTGGGAAATACCAGGTGGCCCCAAGCATACAAAAACCATGTAATGATGTAGTCTCATATCTCATGAATATATTGTTTATTTAATGGTTCAGTTATCTTGTACCCTTTCAGAGATTTTCAAATTTTTTAGATTTGAAAATAAGAAAAAGTTTTTTTTTAGATGAAGTAAAAGTTTTAAAAAACATGTGTTAATTTTGACGATCAGTATAATTTAATAAATAAAATACTTAGCAGATATGAGGCAAACTCACTTGGCGCACATGGCTTTTATATGCTTGAGCCGACTGGTATTGTCCACGGAAGACATTCAACTTTGATGAAAAAAAACATAGCATTATTTTTACGCTCTCTATCATGTAAAAATTTAATTTTTTGAGTATCTCCTAATTGCAGGAAAGTTGGCCATAACAAAACTACGATTGACAAAAAAAATCATTTTAATCCGACCAGTGGTTGGGAAAATATTCATTTCCAAAGTTTAATGAATTTTCAAGTGATGAGCTAATGTTATCTGGCAGTTTATTATTCTTTCCATTGGCAAGGTGATATAATAGATATTCGTAAAATTGTCATTCTTCGCTCCTGTATTTCGCAGCAGACCCAAGTGTGACGAATTTTTAAAAACACTTCTAGCCATCACAATTCAAAAACCGAAACGCTAAAATGATCATAATTGAATCTAGTTTCACGATATACCATGATCAAAATACCGATTTTTTTGAAACAGAAAATGTTGTGACTCTCTTTAAAGTACCCTTAAATTAGACTGAAGGAGTTCAGTGTAGAAATGACATCCAAGATAGTTGATAGAAATCAGTAGAAATTACTAATCATCGATTATTACGATAGTCAGTCCAGTATCTTGACTATTCTGTTGTAGACTTCTTGACTTTAGTCTGTTCAGTCGGAATCAATGCTCTAACTCCGAACTCATCAGGTAATCATTCTATTTCCTCTAGATTAATGATTATGTCACAAGAATTACGAAGGTTATATCTTAATATTTTATTAGTAAATTGTATTCTTTCAAACAAAATTTTTAAAATAACATCACTGAATCAACTTAATAAGAATAATGCATGCGGACCGCAACACTCCTTTTTGGTTTTATATTAAAGGCCTCACTTATTAATGACAGGCGACGTATGTCATTTAGAATCGCAACGTAATATTCACTACAAACTTCAATTGAACTATGAAATAAAATGCACCGCATTCGATTCGAACCTAACAAACTGAAAATTAACTCTATTTATGAATACAAATTTCTGGATTTTGAGGGTAAGTTTAATTACCAGTGCAGCGCTATCTGCACGCTAACAGACACTCGGTATTTTATTCAGTTAAGAGACGTGTTTCCGAGCAAAACCGAAATCTGAAGTGGATTTGTATTTCGATTTAGTGTTTTATGCTTTTCTGGTTGCAATTTGGTTTACCTTTGCATCCAAATTAACTTACAAGGAATGCACAAATTTTCGAATTAACCAAGTTAATGAATTCACACTCTCAATTTTCGTTGATAACTAAATTACGAGTAGGTACATGTATGAATGGAACCAGTGAAATTTTACTCCCCAGTGATATACTCGGCTTGGACACTGGAACACATAATGTTCATAGTGGGAGTTTCTCGGTATTTCCCTCGGGTCCAGAGTTCACGTTTACTTGGTTCGTCAATTTTTAATTTCCTCCCCAATGATCAAATTTCGCAAATTATCTTATTCCAAGTCATTTATACGTTTAAAATAGTCAATTTTTAATAACGTCTCATAATTTTAGTTTCTCATTGGCTGCGATTCTTTAGCAGTTAGGAACGATGGTAATAGTGATTTCATGAATAAAATCTGGAAATAAAGGGACAAGCAGAATATATAATTGCCATCATATTGAGGATTTCTCAAAAAAATCCATATGGATTTGAGTAAAATTTTTATATACGACATTCATTAATAAAGTTTTTCTATGAAGAAACGTTTTTCATCATGTATTTAAAAAAATCGTCCATTCCACTAATGAGAACAATGCTAAATTAGAAGAGCGCATTATTAAAGGCATGTTTGCCTTTCAGCTAAAATTTAATTGGTTTAATTAAGGAAAACTGTTGCTGAAGTAAATAAAAATTATTTATTAGAACTTTTGTTACCTTGTAAGGAACTGTCGGTTCGTTTAATTAAACGAATAAACAATGGCATAGAATTTTCGAAATCGAGAATTTCAGCGTCAGTTCAGTTCTTAATTAACGTCATTAAAGAACCATGGGATAAAAACGAGGTAAAAAAATGAACTTTTTCAATTCAAGTGGAAATTAAATTTAATTTTAGATCCATCTTGATAAATTACAACTTCCGTCTGCAGCACATGACGAGATCTTTGAGGAAGCAATTTTAACTTTGCTATAAATCCTTAAATATCTGCTTATTAATCTCAAAATTTTAATGTCCCTTAAATTAAGTTTCAAATTATACTTTGCAGATATTCTAACAAAACTCATTGCGTTTAATCGATAGGTTTTAAGAAAATTGTAGTGGTATTCACGATTTTCACGCGTCAAAACACAAAGTGTGAAGTAAATCGATATTTTCTACCCTTCACACTTTTCCGTTACACAATAAGGCACTTTAATATTATATTGTGTGTGTTCGGAAAGCTACAATATGTGAGGGGCACTTTGGCAAATCTTATAAGAGCCCCGGAGAAATCTTTGGCGCGAACCAAATGGAAGTTCTGGTTTTATTTAGGTAGTTGTGTGGAAGCCAATTTTGCTCAAAATTGTATAAATTAGAATTGGCAACAATTTTTTCAATAGTTAATATAAAAAAATTGCCTTTTTCTTGAGTTGATAATAACGCTAATTTTGTTTGTTTTTCCGAACGGAGAAAAAACAAGCAACGAATCTAAAATGAAGATCTCTGGATGGGCCCTATTAGATGAGCAAAGCATTCCAACAATATGCCTGCTTATCGCTCTCAGTTAACAAGTTTTCTAGCTCTGTAATCGTCAAAGTTTTTATCTTGATTCCGCGCTAGATTTGTCATTCCAGTTATTTTATCTCAAAATGACCGCGAATATTGCTCAAGTCGCCAGACTGGTTCTGAAGTCATTTATTTATTTCCAACTCTATCCAGATTTTACTAAAAATGAAGAAAATTAGATGGTCATAAAATTTATTTATTTGTAGCTTTATCTTTAGACGGTTTAAATAGATCGAAATAAAACTTCAACATAGTAATTGGAATTTAAATAAATGCCTTTTAAAAATTTTTACAAGTGCCATGTGGATATGAGATAAAAAGTTTGGCGATAAAAGCGGCTGGAAAACCTGTTAACAGAAAATGATACCGCGCCATATTGCATGGAACATCTTTAGTTCAAATCGCACAGCACTCGATTACCATTTTTTGATATATGGCAGTCAGGACTGGAGATTTTAATATAGATAAATGTTATTGATCTTGCATTTTCACAATCGTATAGGGTATACTACAAACTAATAATCGTTTTAAATGGAACAACTGCAAACTCTATCTTTGTATCCAGAACAAGGCTATATGTATATGGGATGGTTACACATTTGGGAATACTGTTTTGAAAAAGTTATTACAGCTCTAGTCACTGTTGACGAATCTTTAGTATTCCTTTACATTTCTTTAGTATTCCTTTACATTTCTTTAACATAAATGTTACCTTCTATTTGATGGAGTGTTTTCCTTGATTTATTATGAGTTTGTAATACTCTTTTCTATTGATTATGTTTAACTTTATAGTCAAACTGCAAAATATTCTCCGTACTTGATTTTCTGTTTGTCTTTGTTTTATCTTCGTTTGCCCTTTCTGGACACACTATTACTCATGATGTAGCCCTCGTAATATAAAAAACAATTTTAACTTTTTTCCTCAAATACAAGGCAAAAATGATTTTTCATTTGGCCTAATTGACTGGAACATTTTAATATCGAGAATTGTTCGAAACGATTTATGCTTCCTAACTGTAGTTAAATAAAGCAGAACAGTTTTATTATCGTAGTCGAAACAAGAGCAGAAATTCGTTAGGGAGGTGAATAAAGCCAATGGGGTGCTATAATAAGTGCAATGGGCCATTAGACTGCACTTGAGATAGCCATTATTTTTCCGGGCTCGACATATTTTTGTCTCCAAGAGAATTTCGACTTAAACCTCATCGAATCGAGCCAGATTGTACTTGAAGGCCATTCAAAGAATTCACATCCTTTATCATTTTGTACTAACAAAGATTGTTCAAACAAGGTAGACCGAGATAAAGCGGCTAAGTCACGATAAAGGATGAAGTATTGAATAACGAGGAGTGAATATGTCAAGTTGCAAAATTAACCGGAGGCAGTAAATGGCTGTTTTCAGAAGTGAAGCCCGGTATTCGACAGTTTCTCTCACGGATTTCGCTTTACGTAGTCTCGAATCATTTAAGAAGCCCTATTTTGGTAGTATTCAGATAACGCTTATACGACTAAGAGTGGAATAATAATGAGTTGTTGTGCTTAGACACTGTGCCAATTATTTTCTGGAAAATACGAAAATACTATAAAAAAACCTTTTATTTCATCGTACATTTTCAGAACAATGAACTCATTTTGCTTCTCATTACGTGCAACAAAAGGCACTGTTCTGGGTATAATTTGAGAATACTGANGGACACTGGAACACATAATGTTCATAGTGGGAGTTTCTCGGTATTTCCCTCGGGTCCAGAGTTCACGTTTACTTGGTTCGTCAATTTTTAATTTCCTCCCCAATGATCAAATTTCGCAAATTATCTTATTCCAAGTCATTTATACGTTTAAAATAGTCAATTTTTAATAACGTCTCATAATTTTAGTTTCTCATTGGCTGCGATTCTTTAGCAGTTAGGAACGATGGTAATAGTGATTTCATGAATAAAATCTGGAAATAAAGGGACAAGCAGAATATATAATTGCCATCATATTGAGGATTTCTCAAAAAAATCCATATGGATTTGAGTAAAATTTTTATATACGACATTCATTAATAAAGTTTTTCTATGAAGAAACGTTTTTCATCATGTATTTAAAAAAATCGTCCATTCCACTAATGAGAACAATGCTAAATTAGAAGAGCGCATTATTAAAGGCATGTTTGCCTTTCAGCTAAAATTTAATTGGTTTAATTAAGGAAAACTGTTGCTGAAGTAAATAAAAATTATTTATTAGAACTTTTGTTACCTTGTAAGGAACTGTCGGTTCGTTTAATTAAACGAATAAACAATGGCATAGAATTTTCGAAATCGAGAATTTCAGCGTCAGTTCAGTTCTTAATTAACGTCATTAAAGAACCATGGGATAAAAACGAGGTAAAAAAATGAACTTTTTCAATTCAAGTGGAAATTAAATTTAATTTTAGATCCATCTTGATAAATTACAACTTCCGTCTGCAGCACATGACGAGATCTTTGAGGAAGCAATTTTAACTTTGCTATAAATCCTTAAATATCTGCTTATTAATCTCAAAATTTTAATGTCCCTTAAATTAAGTTTCAAATTATACTTTGCAGATATTCTAACAAAACTCATTGCGTTTAATCGATAGGTTTTAAGAAAATTGTAGTGGTATTCACGATTTTCACGCGTCAAAACACAAAGTGTGAAGTAAATCGATATTTTCTACCCTTCACACTTTTCCGTTACACAATAAGGCACTTTAATATTATATTGTGTGTGTTCGGAAAGCTACAATATGTGAGGGGCACTTTGGCAAATCTTATAAGAGCCCCGGAGAAATCTTTGGCGCGAACCAAATGGAAGTTCTGGTTTTATTTAGGTAGTTGTGTGGAAGCCAATTTTGCTCAAAATTGTATAAATTAGAATTGGCAACAATTTTTTCAATAGTTAATATAAAAAAATTGCCTTTTTCTTGAGTTGATAATAACGCTAATTTTGTTTGTTTTTCCGAACGGAGAAAAAACAAGCAACGAATCTAAAATGAAGATCTCTGGATGGGCCCTATTAGATGAGCAAAGCATTCCAACAATATGCCTGCTTATCGCTCTCAGTTAACAAGTTTTCTAGCTCTGTAATCGTCAAAGTTTTTATCTTGATTCCGCGCTAGATTTGTCATTCCAGTTATTTTATCTCAAAATGACCGCGAATATTGCTCAAGTCGCCAGACTGGTTCTGAAGTCATTTATTTATTTCCAACTCTATCCAGATTTTACTAAAAATGAAGAAAATTAGATGGTCATAAAATTTATTTATTTGTAGCTTTATCTTTAGACGGTTTAAATAGATCGAAATAAAACTTCAACATAGTAATTGGAATTTAAATAAATGCCTTTTAAAAATTTTTACAAGTGCCATGTGGATATGAGATAAAAAGTTTGGCGATAAAAGCGGCTGGAAAACCTGTTAACAGAAAATGATACCGCGCCATATTGCATGGAACATCTTTAGTTCAAATCGCACAGCACTCGATTACCATTTTTTGATATATGGCAGTCAGGACTGGAGATTTTAATATAGATAAATGTTATTGATCTTGCATTTTCACAATCGTATAGGGTATACTACAAACTAATAATCGTTTTAAATGGAACAACTGCAAACTCTATCTTTGTATCCAGAACAAGGCTATATGTATATGGGATGGTTACACATTTGGGAATACTGTTTTGAAAAAGTTATTACAGCTCTAGTCACTGTTGACGAATCTTTAGTATTCCTTTACATTTCTTTAGTATTCCTTTACATTTCTTTAACATAAATGTTACCTTCTATTTGATGGAGTGTTTTCCTTGATTTATTATGAGTTTGTAATACTCTTTTCTATTGATTATGTTTAACTTTATAGTCAAACTGCAAAATATTCTCCGTACTTGATTTTCTGTTTGTCTTTGTTTTATCTTCGTTTGCCCTTTCTGGACACACTATTACTCATGATGTAGCCCTCGTAATATAAAAAACAATTTTAACTTTTTTCCTCAAATACAAGGCAAAAATGATTTTTCATTTGGCCTAATTGACTGGAACATTTTAATATCGAGAATTGTTCGAAACGATTTATGCTTCCTAACTGTAGTTAAATAAAGCAGAACAGTTTTATTATCGTAGTCGAAACAAGAGCAGAAATTCGTTAGGGAGGTGAATAAAGCCAATGGGGTGCTATAATAAGTGCAATGGGCCATTAGACTGCACTTGAGATAGCCATTATTTTTCCGGGCTCGACATATTTTTGTCTCCAAGAGAATTTCGACTTAAACCTCATCGAATCGAGCCAGATTGTACTTGAAGGCCATTCAAAGAATTCACATCCTTTATCATTTTGTACTAACAAAGATTGTTCAAACAAGGTAGACCGAGATAAAGCGGCTAAGTCACGATAAAGGATGAAGTATTGAATAACGAGGAGTGAATATGTCAAGTTGCAAAATTAACCGGAGGCAGTAAATGGCTGTTTTCAGAAGTGAAGCCCGGTATTCGACAGTTTCTCTCACGGATTTCGCTTTACGTAGTCTCGAATCATTTAAGAAGCCCTATTTTGGTAGTATTCAGATAACGCTTATACGACTAAGAGTGGAATAATAATGAGTTGTTGTGCTTAGACACTGTGCCAATTATTTTCTGGAAAATACGAAAATACTATAAAAAAACCTTTTATTTCATCGTACATTTTCAGAACAATGAACTCATTTTGCTTCTCATTACGTGCAACAAAAGGCACTGTTCTGGGTATAATTTGAGAATACTGAGAAAAATACTTTTGACTCTCCACTGGTGTGTTTTGTGCCGGTTATTTTTTTTATAAATGTAATTTTGGTTTCAGTTCTTTAAGTGCTCCATTAGTAACCTGTCCCCGAGTAGGAGACAGTGGTTAAACCTAAAGCAATGAAAAAGAATACTTCCAGTCACAAAATTAACTGGAGGAAGTAAATATTCTTCCTGGTTATTCTGAAGCCACAGACCGAATAGGAATTAATCTTAAACTTTCTTTTGTGTTCTCTTTAACTGCATAGACACCTTTCATTGAGAATGAAGTTTAATTAAAAGATCATGTTAGTAACTTGGCAATTTGTCAATATAATATTTCCTCCAGAAATATTAGACAAAACGTCAGTAAGTCTTTTGTTGCGCTTTCATATTACCTACTCATAAGATGAATTTTTGCAAGATAAATTGCTTGTAAGTTCAATATTTCACAACGGGTCTCGGGTCCCCACTGACGGATGCTTTTAATAAAATATCACAACAAAGGACAAACATATACGGAAAAGAAAGTTATGAAGATTAATTAGAAATATGTTTGTTGTATTCGAGAAAATTACAATAATAATTCGTTTAAAGCTTGCATATTTCAAGGCGGAATGAAATCTATGCAAATAATATAGGAAGAAGTAGAGATACAAACTTAATCTGGATAGTAAAAAGCTGCTTAATCTGCGGCCAAGTCAGCGAGAGGAAGCAATTCAAGACCTTAAGGTGTTCTCGCTACATCCCAGATATTTATCACCGCCCTTCCTGCTGAGGTGCTGAGGTTTACATAATTCAGTCAGCAGGGTTGCGGTAACGTTCTTTACCTAAATGTTCACAAATGCGACAAGGATTTGTTTGTTTAACTTGAAATTGCTATAATATTTACAGTTTTTCAATATTTTTAGATTTTTTTATGCATACATAATTCGATTAACGCTGGACGAAAAAACTGAAAATGTAAATATGACTGAATATCCTGAACTTGTACAGATTGATAAGCAGAATGACTCAGATATCTATCAGGTAACTATCAGACTCAACGTTATAAAGATCGGGTTTGTAAGCCGTACGACAAAATTTCCCTTTGATCGAAAATTGACATATGTTTTGTAATGAGTGCAGCTAAAAACCTACTTAACCTATATGTATATTACCTATTTCGAATAGGATGTAATAATAAAGGATTTTATATCCTATAAACCGTCTCAGTTTCAAGAACCAATTTACATTAGTTTTCGGCGCATTGTTTCTAATCAGGTTTTATGTTTACAGACATATAAAGCTAATGTCAACACCAATTTGGCATTAAAACTGAATTTGGATTAGATGTTCTCTGAAAATTATGAGAAAAATAAACTCATACTCTAATAAGTAAACTTAACTCCCCCGACTAATAAAATGGATGAACTGCCTCAGAGAAATATAATTACGGGGATCCAAACATCCCTAAAGTAATTAGTAGCATATATAGCTTATTAGTAAATGGAAGTGGCAAATAATATCCATTTGGTCGAAAAGAAAAAAAGCCAGAGCGTATTCGGTAGAGTGTCTAATCACGTTAACGAGTTTCTGTCATCAGCTAATTAGAAATGTTGTTGATAAGTTAAAAGAGTCAACAAATATTCAAGTGCAAATGTGCCAATATTTCTCGTTGCGTCAATAAATAAAGAGCACATTCATTAACTTGTTTTTCCTCATGTCAGTAAAACAGAATTATGATAAAATATGTTTATCAGTAGTAAGATGTCTCGATTATAAAAGGGAAAAGGTGAATTTAAGGAAAGAAGGGTTCATGAAATCTGCGGATTGTGGAAACAAACAAACTAAAGAAATAAAAAAAAACATTGTGTGAACTAGGTTTTCCGGTTTATCCTGTTTGTTGGACCAAGCGGTATGCGGGAGTCCTCTCTTTAACGACACAGTTGACGCTTTTGCACGATTTGCCAACACGTTGCTCTATTTTCTTTTTTGCCAGGATGGAAAAGTGCAACGTTGTCATATCAAACACAACCTATATTACTAATTTATTAACGGAAGGCACCAATTAATTTAATAGGACATGGTCAGACAAAGTTTGTTTTGGAATATGCATATTCATGTTATCTGAAAACGTGTACAATATTTATATAAAATTTACAATTGGGGAAATTTTATCCGGAAAGCTTCTTCAAAATTGATGACATGGCAACAACGGTTCCGTCTCTGTTATCGCTACATTTTTATTTGCATGAGAACTGGAGTCCAGAACCATGTTTAAACTTTTCTTTTTAAAAAACGCCAACATGCATCCGCATCACGATCGTTCTGTTTTTTCCTTTGAATATATTTTTTCCTATTCGTTGCAGACAATTCTTGTTATATCTTATTCTATCGTGCCATTTTATGCGATTTTATTTAATACAAATTTGAAAAATTTAATTAATGCTTCCCTCACATGGGGAGTTAGGTCAAGGTAGTATGGCCTTTACCCTAACATGTAGCTTTTTAATATCGTCTAATAGTGGGTATTTCCAACACGTGACTGGAGACGCATATGGAACTTCTTAATTGATAGGGGAGGATTATAAGAATTAAGAGGGTTCGTTTGGCGACATTATATAGGATAGGCTTCTGTTTCTGTTAGATACGGCCCGAAGGATATAATTTTGTCTTTAATGGAACATTTATCATCTCTGCTTCAAATCGTTAAATTAATGGTAACGCGAGAAATATGTAATTAAAATGGTGCTTTTTTTTCAACTCAGAAACTTCAACTCGTCGCTCTTTGAAGTTCGCATTAAATATTTATTACATATGCCGTTCATAGAGATAAGAGAAACGAGTGTGTTTCGCATTTAATATTAAAATGCTATTTTTCATCATTGGTTTTTCAAATGATGTTTACACGCACTCAATTGCATCTCCCCTTTTTAATTTGCACTGGATTCCCCTTGTGCCTTTCGGTGAGGCGTTGGCTTTTTGATGAACCTCATAATCCTTAGAAGGGGAAAAAGGAATATATGGCATCGTCATTCCTCAATAATCTGGAGAAAATGTGTCACCTGGGGCACATTTTACGTGTGGATTTTTGGGGGGGATGCGTTAACGGGAATTTCTTATTGATTATTTTATTATTGTGAGCAAGTAAAAAAGTTTATCTTGTTCTGTGTAAGGATTTATCATTTTTGAGTATCTAGATTCTAGATACTATTTTTTATGTAAGATTTTAACAACATTTGTAATATCCAGATGAAATAAACAGGGTAAATAAAACTATAGATTATGCGTAATTCTTTGAAGTAATAAATTTTAAATTGTAGGTACCTGCTATTGCATGAATAAATGCAATTATTTGTATGCCTTATGTAAGTAGATGCCAAATAATGCCATTACTTGTCGTATTGTATCATTGCCCAACATATTAATGCAACTTTTTGTTTTAAACTCATCCTATATTATAATATAACATTTCTGTCATGATTATTGTCGTAAACTTTAAATGCAAATAATGTGTATGTAAATGTATCACAAGTTTTACATTTTACAAATTCGCGAAATAGAGCAATAGTTTGATGGTATCTACTTAGATATTTCGAAAAATGCTTAAAATTTAAAAGCTATAAACAGTTTGGATAATCAGTTTCAAGTGAAACGTTGTAAAAGACATTTCGTCTTAGAAGATAAAGATGAAGAAGAATTAGATTAGATTGAAGTAACTGGAGAGGCAACGAAGTAGAGAAAATTACCCACTAAACTTTAAATTTCTTGCTCAATTATACTTGCTAGAGAGCCAAGCATGAATTACCATATATATAGTTGCTTCACTTCTTTATCAATGAGTTTCACTCCTTCGTTACGTAAGAAGTTCTCAGTGCAATACTCTAGTGGAGTTGCTCTTCTGCTGTAGTCTGTTAATACTTTCAATCCTTCAGTAAAGAACTTACTGGACTCTGTTCGTTACATTTTTTAAAGTACTTTTAAAGTTTTTACTTTTACTTTATCCTCTTGTACTACATTATCGTGTTTCATTAAATATATAGATTATTTTTCGTTTTCAAATAAGTTTTATATTTTTGAGGCTTTGTATTGCCCGACGTTAAGAAGATTAAACATTTAATTGCCTTAATACGTACTAAGAGGAATTTCTAGAAATACTAAAGGGCCACTTTTAAATGTTTTTGATGACTAACTGAAGCTGCTTACTTAGAAGAGTAATTATTTTAAAAACAACTCTATTTAAAATTCTCAACTAAAGTTGACTAAGGAAAAACATTTTTTTAAATGACGCTAAGCACGATTTTGTGTTATCATGTAAAAAAGTGGAAGGTGATACGTGTCAAGCGACCATTGCGCTTACCGTCAATAATTGTCCCTTTATTTCACATAAAGTTTTCTTTAATTAACCCTCACGCGAATTACATAATTGTTAAGGAGCCCCATGCATGTAAAGTGCCACTAAATTATATGTGTTCTATAGACAGACTGTTAAATAAACAATACTTAGGCCTTCGATACCATCTTCCTCGTGGAAGGTTTATGTACAACATAGAACAGTTATTAATGCCGCTTTCTTCCATAAATTCTATTGTGGGTGTGTACCGAAAAGCTATTTTTTACGACCTGACAAAACACCTGACTTTTTGTTGGCTTTTGTTCTAATGTTCTTTTATCGATTAAGAATATTTTACATTTAACAAGGGCGAATGTATTTTTGGAGTTGGCGCGTCCCACCCATTTTCGTCGGTGATGTATTTCGTGCCATCGGGATTGATTCGGTATGTGATATTTATTCAGGAGGCATCTGGTCGATCCATCTTCCACCGTCTCTAATCAGGCGGTTATCCCACAATTGGACTTAATTGGGGAAATGCGGCCACTGTCTTACTTAATGAAACCGAATGGTGTTTATAGGGGGAGCCAGCCGGTGGCAGCTCGGCTAAGCTGAACAAAAATTATTGGCCATTCTGGACTAAAGGCAACCGACTTCACTCTAATGAACATATATGGGCGGACAAGGATTTTACGTTTTTCTAATGGATAACTAAAGCCTAATTATTTTAAATTACATGAATATTCAAGATATTAATAGGTAGTTACAGCTAAATATAAGACTTACTTCAAAAATTTTGAGGTTTTTCTAAAAATGTTTCATTCTATATTCAATATTCAACTCAAGAATCAACCTTTCATTTCGAGAAACCCTGTATGTAATATTGCGTGTTTTTCTAACGTAACTTTTTCGTTACAATTAATTTAATAGCAGTGAGGAGTTTGGAGATTTTTTTTGTAAATTTACGATGCCATATACGCTTTTTATCATTTGTAATAAATTTAATGAAAAAAAGAATTAAATAGTATTTTAAATGTCTCACAAAGCTGCTTTCAGTTTTTATTTTTCCTTCGAGAACGACTACTCCACTTTCAATGGTTTTATAGGCAATAAGTTGTAAGAGAAAGATGCCACTTCAGCTTAAGAAATAACAGTATTTAATATACAGGGTAACATTGAAGAAAATGCGTTTTGTAGGCAAGCACTTAACTTTTCTAAGGAATTATTATTGTTGATTACAGTATTCCAGTGTAAGCAGTTGGTTTTTTTTTCATAAATACCAGATTTCTAGTAACTTGATTGTCATAAAAGTTTGAAATTTATTAGGTATCTTCAAAATACACTCCGCAAAAAAATTAACGCATTATTTGAAAATTCACTAAATTTTGACAATAAATATCTTCCCAACCACTAGTTGGATTTGAATAATTATTGTTTCCCAATTATAGCCCTGTTATGGGTGAATTCCCTGTAGCGAGGAGACGCCCAAAAAATACAATCTACATATTATACAGTGCGGGTAAATTGTGTCTTGTTTTTTAATCAAAGTTTGACGTCTTCCATGGGCAACACCAGGTGGCTGAGGTATATAAGAACTATGCAGTGATGTAGCCTGGTGTCTCCTAATTATTTTGTTTTTTTAATCGTCCATTTATGTTGAACCCTTCCAGAGATATTCAATTTATTAACACTTCTTGCATTTTATGTATTGACAATGAATATCTTCGCGACCATTCATCTGATTTCAATGATTTTTTGGTCAATTGTAGCTTTGTTAGGGGTGAATTTCCTGTAGCGAGAAGATGTCCCAAAATAAAGGCATCATATTGTACAGGGTGTATAAAGTTTTCTGTTTTTTTATTCAAAATTTAAGGTCTTCTGTGGGCAATACCAAGTGACCGAGGAATATAAAAACCATACAGTGGATTAGTCTTATGTCTCCATTCTCAGGTTACCATGTGTCCAGTGAATATAAACAATGATAATTTTGGGCCAATTTTGTCCGGCAGCTTAATAAACTTCATATGGAAAATGCAAGGTGTCTTAAGAAATGTGATATCTCTGGAAGGGTTTGTATTTGTCAATAGGACATGTAAAATGAAAGGAAAGCATGAAGGTAGGTTCAGTTTTAAATTATTCTTCATATTTCTTGCGAAAAATCAGATCTTGCAGGAATTTACACAGGATCAGTGTTATGCCCACAGTATGATGAGTCGTAAAAATCACTATTTATTATTGTTAAATCGGATTCATTTTTGTTTATTTCAATTTCGTAAGCTCATGTCGCTTTTCCTATTTATCCTCTTTTTAAAAATTTTTCTCGTAAGTTTGCATTTCACATTAATACTAACTACCTTTTTTGTTTCATTTTCTCTAAACAGTAATATTTTAAACGTCCTATATTTTTGGTCTATTTTTTCATAAACTAAAGCACACAAACGAATACTACATCTCGATTAGCCTCAAAGTAAATTTCTTCAATGTACTAAATTTTTAAAATCTCACTATTGAAGAAATAAGTAATGTATTACATTGAAAAAAGCCATTAGATACTATATTGATTTTAAATTTGATATTAATGTAATCTTAACTAAAACTTTGTAGTTTCAACTACAAAACTAGGCTTATGGTATGTCTCAATAATGTTTAAGATCCCTTCCATCGTAACCACTCATAATATATCTCATTTATATTAATCGTATTAAATTTGCGGTATAGAGAATTTGCCAGCCTGTTAACTTACAGTTTCCTGCTAGTAATTTGCTTATGGAGTAGTGACCTGTGTAACATCCATTTAATATTAGCACATATTAACTCTGCCGTTTAATTTAATGTATCCATATGGAAAGAAATAAATTGAAATAGTACCAACTAGAAAGGCATGGATTATTCCAATTTCGGCTAGTGTAAGAACTAATAGGAAAAAAACTCCTATGTGTCTGGAAGTTCTGTAATCTTATATAGTATTATTAGATAAGCAGATACCCGAGACGGTATGTAATAGAAGTTCGCAAACAACGTTACTTGCAGCCTAAGTAAATAATAAGGGTAAAAAATTAGATGTTACCTTGCCCATTACAAGGTTTCCCCTTTAATATAAAACTTCCCGTTTAATTTGTTCAGACTGTATAACTCGATATCGTTTCGCAAATTGTTAGTCCCAGGTCGCCCTCTCATTTATTCCTTAATGGTAATCCTAAACCATTTTCTTACTTTTCACCGGCTTCGTTATTTTTACCGAAACGTGATCCGCCAACAGGGATCCCCTGTTTTCAAATCCCAACTGTATAGAAAGTATGCATTGAATAATTTTATTTTAATAATATTTATTGTTTGTGTTAACGAATGTTTCTAATTTTGTTAAAACCGTTCAGTAACGTTCACGCCAAGTGTTAAATTATTCTATATCATAATTAATAACGTGTGTATTACTCCGCCAGCGTAGCGATATTGTAGTTCGTTGATGTAATTTTAGATAAAGGCCAAGAATTACAAAATTAATGTTTCAATTTACTTTATAAGCAACTGAGGTGTAATTAGCCTCTCTAATTAAACGGGCCATCGTACCCACGCTTCTATTATATATGACGTGTTTTAGTATTTTACTCAAAAATAGACCAGTGGTATATCGACATGAGTATATTTGAGTAGCATTGAGAATGTTTTTCAAATAGTAGCTTGTTTGTGTTGTTTTCCATTAAATTATCACTCGAGTGCTATATCATTTTTTTCTTCTTAACAAGTTCTTTGTTTCAAATCCAATGGCCCATTTTGTGTTATAAGCCAAGAACAATTTAAACAAATAATAAGTTAGAAGATGAGAAGTTTTCAGCATGGTGAAATGTGAAAAAGCCTAATTAAAAATAATTGAAATTGAAAACTTATGTATGTGTAATGTAATTTTATATCTCAAAGAAGAATATGTCTAAAAATTATCAGTGACATTTTGAGGATTTATATTCATCACCGTTTTACCATTTTTGTATTGATCATTGAACATAAATGTATCTAGTTCGAAATTCTTGAATATGAGCAACGAAATGTTTGGCCATCCACAGCCATAATCGATGAGAATATTAAAATTATCTAAAGTCTTATAATGGAAGAGCAACAAACGATATATGCTTCTATTGAGCAGGGCCTAAATAGTAATTTGGCAGATAATGACAATATTTTGCACGAAAGATTAATCAATCCTCGGAGGATCGTCAAACTTTTCTCCGAGAACTAAAAATACAATGTGTATGATGAACGATATAAGCAAATGATCTACACTTTTACAGACGGTTCACTGAAATGGTAGAGTTTTTTCTTTCTACAAGTGACAATGTTGCTGCAAAATAGTAAGAGAATCAGATATTAATGGCATGTTAGCAAATATTAACCCAACATAAGAAAAATTAAGAACTTTGAGTAAATTTTCAAGAATTAGCAGTGAAATTGGTATGCCACGGCTTCCAGATCCAACTTGATTTTGTGTGACTTGCTAGGCCCTTAAGCTGTCAAAGAATTATGTCCTGCGACATATTTGTTTAATTTTAAGAAGTGTTTGTTCGACCCCTTTGCTCAGAGAGCAAGTCAGCTCGAACAAATTTCGCAACTTTGAGTCGTTCGCAGAATGCTTTTTGGTCGACAAACAAATCGTTAAATATGTGTGCAATGGTTGTTACATTTTAGCCATAAAACCCTGGAGACACACTTCGGCCTTGCTGGTTTACCCAACAAGTCAGACAAATTTAATTAGGTTGAACTTGATCATTTTCATCGGTTTTGTTTAGCAGATAAATCTTATCACATACTTTCGTGTTATTCGAACAATCTTGTTGTCCATCGAACAAAGCTGCGGTCTATGGACTCCTTTAGGTTTTTGAGAAATGCAACAACGTACCTTTGACGAATGTTATTTTTAATAAATTCAATTTTTAAAAATCTATCCATATTCGAAAAAATGCCTATAAATACCTATCTTCAGTTTAATGTGATATGGTGTGTGACGCGTTAAATAAAACGTAAAAGAAGTGCTTCGATATAACAGAAAAAATTGACTTGACAGCATTGTGTTTTGTACCACCACCTGTAGTGTTGAAGAAGAATTGGGGGTTCGTTTAACCCCCTCTTTGGAGTTGCGCGCGTTCTCAGAGGGCGGGAGAATTGACGCGTAGAGAGGTCGATTGTGTCCTTTCAGTCAGTTTCTGGCGCGCAATGAACGGGATCGCGAATATATAAATCAGCCTGTCAGAGGCTCACGAACGTCAGTTTTACTGTTGTATTTAATGCGGTTGTTATCGGATTACCCACTGTTGAGGACACGAAGAAAATTGCCCACCCACTCAAACAACTCGTAGAAGAAGTTTCTAAAGAAAACCATTCTAAACGAAAGAAATTTGTTGTTGAGCAATATCTTAATAGGCCTCTAAAGATTTATCGTAAACAGTTATACTTCAATACCCATTTGCAAAATACAATTAAAGCAAAGATTAAAGAATGTGTGAAGTTTTTAAACGTTTAACTTATGCTTCTTCGCACCAACGCCAGCAACAAGTCTAAATTTTTTTGTTCTTGCTTTGGAGAAGTTTTTACGATGCCGGGATATGTTAAGTGGACCGACTGGATTTGGAAAATGGATTATGCCAGTCTGGTTTGTTGTACCTTAGCCTTCCTACTTTACTACAACACTTTGGGCTCCGATTTTGTTTACGACGATCGGTAAGTTTCCTTTTGCTGTTACTGCAGTATACAGTATACTTTTATGGCTTCAAATATTTGAATGAATTTAAAGGAAAATAGGTACATTTTTTAAATATATCATCTGTTAATTTCATAAAATCTTCAATTAAAAGTTAATCAACATACAATGAGTTATAAAATTCATTGATACAATGTTAGAAATTTGCCTAAGAAAGTACTAGGTAAAACTACAATTTTTACATGTTGTTATGTCTTGTTATTGCAAATAACATTTTGCAAATTTCAATAATATGTACTGGAATAGATCCAGACTTGTTGTGAATAGAGTTCCATTATTGCTTTTGCGTTTCAAATGAGTAGATTAACGAACGTATTCAAACAACATGGAAAATGTTCATTTTCGTATGACTTACAATGAATTTTAATAAAAAAAAACTGACCCATTAGAATATTTAATGCAACTTCATAGAAATCAAGAATGAGTTGCCATTTTGAGGGCATTAAGCGGTACCACCTCATTTAAGTCTAACATAAAAATTCATTTCTGTCAGATCAGTATCGATATCTGATATCTCACATAAAATAAGCCCTTTTATAAAATTCAGACAGCGTAATTAGGTTCGCATGTCAAGCGGTCTTTAAAGTGCGCCCAACAACATTTCATTATAGTTTAGCGCCCATACCGGCCACAAGGACGAACTAATTACGCTTTGATTCCGATGACAAACTAAATTACATTTTAAACAAATACCCCTAAAACCGCTGCGATTGTGATTGATGAAATTCGCGAGGAAACCTTTTGGATGTTCGAATATTAATTTACATGTTCAGGTACAAGAAGACCCTTTCCGGTAACAATTTCGTAGGAAACGGTACGTGGTAGTGGTGATTAAGCATCCAATTAAAAGTTGCCTGTCTGCCTGCTGCTGCCTCTACTATTGCCGGTCGAAAACACGAGCTTTTGTGAGCTCGAAAAACACAAACTTCAATTAAAAGAGATCAAATGTTAACTCTGGTAACGGATCTGTTATCTCAAAATAACGAATAATTGGTCTGGCCTTGATTAAATATACAGCTGCCTGAGCGGTAACGACATTTAGTGTTTTTCTGTTTTTTAATCTTAAACATTTGGTTGTATTGTTTTCGTATGTGGAAGACAATCTATAATATGTAGATTAAAAGACACTACTCATAAATTTAACAAAACAGTCACAGTTTTAGAAAAAGATGCAAAAATAGTTGCATATAATATACGTTTAGCATCTACATAAGGTGTTTAACTTATCAGACAACCTATAACAGCATGCCTTTATTCCCTTTTGTAATTACTAAAAGTTTTTAAAGACATGCAAGGTATTTTACTCTTCTCAATTGCTATCTCTTTATAAATTATTGAATAGAGTAAGTTACAATGTTAGGTTTTTCTTATAACCAGAGGTAAATGCATTTTAATAATTCAATTTGAGGTAATTCACTTTTTAGTCAACGAACATAATATAGAGCGAGTCTGCACTCTAAAGTAACTTTTTCCTCAAAAGAAATAGAAAGTTTTCATTTTCATTCAAGTGTTGCAATTATCCGACTTTAGAAAATTTCACTCGAATATTTCTTAAAATTCTTTAGAACTATTTCTTTGACAACCTGGAAATGGAGAAAAAAATGTTTATTTTATTATGAAGAATACTGCAAACTACATATTTTATATGTAGCCGTGTCAAAGTGCTTACGTCACATCACATATTCCTCAACATTTCAACAAAAGTGTCACATTTCTTATACCACTTTCTACGTTTTCAATTTGTTTTAAAGTCCGTTGGGAAGCATACTTGCATGTCCTGTTTTTAACTTTTCTATAAAATGACATTTAAACATATTCCAACACAATTGTCATTAAAAAGAAATAAAATAAAAATAAATTGTCGCTTGGGATACGAAAATTATTCAAGTACGTGTCACTGAATCAATAAAATGTAGTTGAAGCAATTTTCTTCAAACACGACACACATTATTATGGAAAAACTCGGAAATACTTAATAATCCAATTACCTACCCTTTCTTCGTGATATTACAAAACATACTAAGGTTAATTGTTACAGGAAACGTGATTGCATTAATTTATTTTGTTGATAAATTTTTTTATAAATAATTATAAAGTTTAATTAATTTTTCTTAACTTACATTAGTTACACAAAAATTAATATATTTTAATTTCTAGTAAAGAATAAGTTTATTTTTTTAAGAAGAAATATAGTAGGTATAGAAAATTTAGATATGTAGAGGAATGTCATATTCGTTGGTTTCTCTGAATTTTCATATTGACGATGCCTATATTAAGACTCCCGAAGTAAAGTCTCTTTATAAGCTAACGTTTCATGTGCATTTAAACGAAAAACTCGTTTTGGATATATCTATAGTAACCAACGCATATATTGTTCTATCAACAAGAACTTTTTGGCTGTTTCTGCGTGTTAGTTATACACCAAATTTCAATCTATCGTTTCATGTAAGTATCTTGTATTTCATGTATTTTCATTGAGTGAAAAAGTAATTAATATATAGTTGTGAAAATTAATTTTTGGCTTTAACGAAATAAAAAATATATAAACATTCATGTCGTATAAGTTGGGATGGCGCTATTTCTTATTAAAAGATACTACAATGCTATTTTAATAATATTTAATGAATTCCACTATATTTACTATAATCAAAAATCATGTGTTTCTGAATTTTTTAGTAACACATTCATATCATATAGACTTTCGTAATACATATAACGGTACGTAGGAAAAACCAGCATTACCGATTTCAACGTTTTGGTCACAGTGATCAATTTTTATTTTAATTAGTTTTTTGAAGCACGATATTTAAATAAATATTCGATTCATAATAGTACCATGCAGTTTTATTTGATGTTTTGGTTTAATTTTCAGATTTTTGAAAGTGTCTCAACTTCTACGGTAACTTTTTTTCAGCTAAAAAGTTGTCTTCATTAAAATGGCTATAATTTTTTACTCAATTACAATTGACAATAACTTTCTATATCAAAGTTGTAGCCCATGGTAATATCTTTTTATCGATAAGCTAATATAATTCTTATTAGTTTCAAATTTACACACCAAAAATGGAACCCATCCCAATCATTACGATATTCTCCTATATACACCGCGATTTCGTTCAAGTTGGCATTATTACTAATTTTGGTATTATGGAAAATATGAGGTCGGTTAAATTAATAAGCCAGTAATATTTTTTCTGCTAAGTAAAATTGTGAATACAGAAAAACAATTGTTTTTTCAATTCCTTTTAAAAAAATCATACTTTTTAAATGGTACATCTTGTATATTTTTTTTTGCAGCGTTGAATGTACATCATTGTTAAAAAAGTTCACACATTTTGATTTCATTTGAATAAACTATGTACATCTGATGAATACTTAAGCAAATAAAATTTTATGACATCTTCCCATGAACATTAAACTATTTATTTCTAATAGCATTTACAAAAATATTTATAAGAATGATTTCTTCAATATGAGAAATTCTAGTTTAACCTTTAGAAGGCGGGGATGGTAGAAATGTCTACCAGCTGTCAAGTTGGGCATATGTCTTAAGTAGCTCGGTGAAAATTTATGAAAATTTCGAGGAAAATAGACACTCGATTTGCATTGAAATTTTCTGGACCTCTAAAGGTTAATTGTTACGCGTTACCTTAAAGGAAGCACGCGTGTATCGTTACTCCAGGTTTTTCCTGTTTTTTGATAGCAATTTCTATTTTTTATTTGTATTGTTAACGTTGTTCTGTAATTGTACGAGGGTGACAATGGGGCGCTACTCAATATAACTGGTACATAACAGAACAACCTATAGTTTGAGGTGTTCAGCTGGGGAAGGGTTTTCAGACTGGAAAAGGGAAAAAGAGCAGATTTGTAATGAAAGAGTGGTTTTTTAAAAGCTTGACTTCTTGTGAAACTCGTGCTTTTAGAAGTTCTCTCATGTGGCACTCACTTCCTTTAACTTTTTTTTTGTGTCATTAAATTAGTATTTATTAAGAAGACAAGTAAAGCTACAACTGCTCAAAAGTGCAAAACCTAGTTGTTGATACATAACAAATGAATTTCATCATCCTCTGTTGTATGAGTTGATCTTGTGTATTCAATATTACTACAGATATTGTCAAAAAACTGTAGTTCTAAGTTTTTTGAGCAAATGTTAAGGTGTTTTTTTATATTTATTACATTTTACAATGGTGTTTACTCATTTACAAAAATGCAATATGTTGGAAACATATCTTGTACGTAGAAAAATTCCACCCGAGCGTTACAAGAAGACAGACAGATTTCCTGAACGTGATATGCCCAACAGATGATATTTTTTAATACTTTATAGAAACTTTACGAGTGACGAAATTGTTTTGAAAAAGAAAATTAGAAGTAAACAATTTATCATAAATGAAAACAGGGAAGTTGATGTATTACTTTATTTCGAAGGATATCAAAAAATCTACAAGAAATTTAATAAAAAAAGATATGACGAATTTAAAAAAAATATAAATATCGGCCAGCTCCAACATTATTACCTGGAGAAGGAAAATTTAATTTTTGCCAATGCTTATGTGATGCGTGTTCAGAAAACAATATTTTAAATTAAATTATTTGGAAAGACGAAAATAACTTTTCCAATATGAGTATGTTTAATCACAAAAATATTTATTATTGGTCTTAAGAAAACTTATTATTCATTAGTTCTAGAAATCCTCAAATTAGGTTTAGTATAAACGTTTGGTGTGGCTTGATAGGCAGCATAATAATAGGATCTCTATTTTATGAAGGAATGTTGACAGGTCGGAGATATGTCGATTTAATCATTTCTGAAATCCTGGTTGACCATCTTGATGATATTAATTTACAAGAACGTCAAGCTATTTATTTCCAACAAAATGGACCACACCATCAACTTAGAGAAGTACTTAACGTGTTGGAAATATTGTTTCCAAACAGGTGGATCGAAAATAATGAGCGTGTTAGATGGCCTTCACGGTTCCCCGATTTAACTCCCCTAAATTATTATTTCTGGAATTATTTTAAAGATGAGGCTTATACGTAAAACTCGTTACGCCAACGTAGAAGACTTTAAAACTTTCATCGGAAGGTCGGACAAACCATGTATTGAAATGTGCACAAAAATGCATAAAACATAATGGAAACATCTTTTGTCCGTTTGATGTAAACCTAGTTGTATTTATTTATTTTTGTTTCTCTTACAATTAGTATTAGCAGTAATTGTTCACAATTATTGTTTAAGTACACTATTGGCGGTAACATTACAATTGTTTCAATAGCCTCTAGACATAATAGGGTTTTAAATGATGAAAGAACGTGTTACAATAACTTGGTTGCAATTTAATTCTTGAATTCCATAGGCTTAAATTTCATACGACCCGAATAAAATTAAAATGTGGCCATAACTAGGTTATTTTTAGTTTTAAACCAATTACGAATATGAACCATTTTATTTTACATTAAAACATAGCAAAAAAAAATCAACAAGAATGCACCATTCAAATGCATTTTTTTAAATAAATCGAAAAAATGGTATTCAATTGTTTTTCTGTTTCTCCAATTTTAATCAGCAGAAAAAATACTACTAGGTTACCAATGTAATTAATCTAGTATATATATAGAATAATAAAAAAGTTAGCAATTGTGTCAACTTCAACAGAGCCACTGTGTATGTGTTTCGTTTCACATAAAGGCAAATGCACGTCACACTTGTGACGTGACTACTACAAATTTCCAAAACTTAAATGATTTCTATAAGTAACAGTACAAACAATTTTTGCTTTTTATTGTTGGTAGCTCTCAAATTCGTGAGGTGCTGCCGCTATTGTCACCGCGGATTCGGGTAAATTTTCTAAGTAAATCTAGGTTATGATTTGATTTGGCGCTCGTTTAAACCGTTAGCAGCATTTAGGATTTTTTCACTCCTCAAAGGTATAGAACTTGTACGAAACAAAAATAAAAACTGCAATCCGATTTATTTATATACTAATTACTCTAATGCGACTGAAATAGTAATAAAAAATATTTTTTATTTGCATTAAGTCCCTAAGAAAAGAAAAAATTTGGTGAACGGTAACGCTGTACGTCACTAACGTCACCGTGGAACTATGACGTGCATTTGCTTTTATGTGAAACGGAGCATACATATATGTATACAGAGTGTCCCATGTTGATATGAATTTTTTTGCTTAAAATGATGAAATCTACCATCCATTTCAGTTTGAACGAAACAAATCGGTACACACTGTATACAGGATGTCCCAGAAATATTTGCAAATATTTTAATTAGTGAAAGTTGGTCATAAGATAATGCTTATTCCAAGTTAAAAAAAAATAGGAAAACATATTTTTTTTGCCTTGGACGTTCATGAACTAAGTAACTAGTATGATCGTGTAGTTTGATAGTATCACATATTTGTGCAACTTCGCCTCGTTGTGTGGTAAAAAATCCATGAACATTAAAACACTTTAATGTGAGATTCAAACCTATTTGTAAATTTTTTGCACAGCAATGAGTATTTTTTGGGAAATCGATTTCAATTCTGGATTAATTATTTTCAAATTTTATTTTAAATTTGTATTCAGAAAACGATTTCAAATCGATTTGATCACACAACATAACAATATTTCTCAAAATAAGTGTTTAAAAAGCCTACCTTTATTTCCAATACAAATATGACCTCTTCTTAACAGTCAACCAGGACGGTCTCTGTCATAAATTAGTCACAAAAAACTATTCTTGTCTCTTAAATGTTGTACAACAGATAAAAATATACATTCACTTGGTATACAGTAATTTTGAAAAGGTTCTTCAAAAAGAATTCGAGTTTGGCGGGCATTTTCACGAACCAGGGCATAACAATACATCACAATACCGGTTGAATCCCCATTGAAAAGTCTGCCATTTTAATTATTTTTAGGGGCACTACACCGATTTTCACCAAACTTTCACAGAATGTTTGTTTCTTTTCCCGAAACCAATTTCTGGCGGAAATTTATCGCATTGTCCATATTTTCACCAAAAAATCCATATTTAATATTATCTATTTGACAGTGTATTTCTAAAATGATCCAGCAAGTTTTGCTGAAAATTTTTATAATTCCACCAAATATTACTAGACCAATATTAACTGCGCATGTGCCACTTTTGTTTACGCATACACCGCTAATGGCTAGGGTTGCCAACTTTTTTTCAAGGAATATAAATTGTGTTTTGAAAGAGGAAAAAGAAAAATATAAAAACCAGGGTTCTGGTAAACAGTCCAATTACAATTTTACATATTTTTTTCTAATAAAAGATTGTTCCAAGTGTTACATAATTCATTTATCAGTATTGTCCAAAAGAACTTATATAGAAATTGTTTATGCATTTGCAACTTTAAATGCCTTTTTTTGGTTTTAGCAATATTAGCAAGATATATTTTTAAGTAGAAATGACGGGAAAGAAGTCTTTCAGAAAATACCATACACTATGACACTAAAAAGTTTTGGTAGTTTAAAAATGTTCTAATCGTCTCTTGTCATTCTCTCTAGAAGATACAAGTAAATTGTTGATAAATTTGAATTTCTCATTCCAAAAAACCTCCAAATAAAAAAATTCGTGGAACAAGTTGGAAATGATCGAAAGATATTAAAGAAAATTTATTTTTTTTAACTAATTTTAACTCTCATACCATGTGGTTTTGTTGCTATTAATTTTTGGATAAGGGTAAGTTTAGTTAAATCGATTTTTTTTCAGTTGGACTTTATCTGCTAAGGCGTTGTACAGACCTTTCATTCATATTCTGTATATAGGGTGTTCTACGGATATGGACATTTATCCGTGTATTACACTAAGTAACAACAAAATGTTTATCTGAAACTGTTTGCATTTTTGGTTTTAATTGAACTAATTAATGAAAAAAATCACTTTGCTTTTCCTCTAGTGTAGCTTAATCTTAAGATATTTAAGTTTAAAGAGTCAAAAAATGTTTTTTTTAGGCGATTTCAAGAGTTTATATCTGAGTAACAAAAGTTTATTAGCAATTTTTGGTTACTACATTAAATAGTGCCATTCTTCATCCTCAAAATGCATTGTCGATTTTTATTATACGATTTTTTTTCGCTGAGATATTTAAGTTTTAAGTTGGATGGTTTGCGATCCGTGAGAAAATTATGATAAACAACATTTTCATTAAAATTTGTTACCTAGTGTTATAAACTATGATTACCGAAACTTTGAAAATTGGCAAATATCCTAATCTTGATATGCCCTATCAATTAAAAATATTTTCAAAATGTCATCATTCTCAATTATACCGAAAGGAGCTGTAAACTGGCTCATTTACAATAGAACAACAATATTATGTTATATCAAATTTCAATTCTACGAAAAATTATGAACATTTTTTATGTATTGTATGATGTTATATACCTAAATGCTTTATTTCACTTGAATCAATGAGCAAATCATGAAATCTTTTCATACAGAGTGTTTAGAAATATGTTTCATTTTATATTACAAAAAAAATTAAAATATTTTTTAAACAAATGCCTATTTAGCACCAAAAATAAGTACGACTTTCAATTCAGGTGTCTAAACTTCAACCTAACCGTTTTTATTTTATAAAAAAAAAANAATGCCTTTTTTTGGTTTTAGCAATATTAGCAAGATATATTTTTAAGTAGAAATGACGGGAAAGAAGTCTTTCAGAAAATACCATACACTATGACACTAAAAAGTTTTGGTAGTTTAAAAATGTTCTAATCGTCTCTTGTCATTCTCTCTAGAAGATACAAGTAAATTGTTGATAAATTTGAATTTCTCATTCCAAAAAACCTCCAAATAAAAAAATTCGTGGAACAAGTTGGAAATGATCGAAAGATATTAAAGAAAATTTATTTTTTTTAACTAATTTTAACTCTCATACCATGTGGTTTTGTTGCTATTAATTTTTGGATAAGGGTAAGTTTAGTTAAATCGATTTTTTTTCAGTTGGACTTTATCTGCTAAGGCGTTGTACAGACCTTTCATTCATATTCTGTATATAGGGTGTTCTACGGATATGGACATTTATCCGTGTATTACACTAAGTAACAACAAAATGTTTATCTGAAACTGTTTGCATTTTTGGTTTTAATTGAACTAATTAATGAAAAAAATCACTTTGCTTTTCCTCTAGTGTAGCTTAATCTTAAGATATTTAAGTTTAAAGAGTCAAAAAATGTTTTTTTTAGGCGATTTCAAGAGTTTATATCTGAGTAACAAAAGTTTATTAGCAATTTTTGGTTACTACATTAAATAGTGCCATTCTTCATCCTCAAAATGCATTGTCGATTTTTATTATACGATTTTTTTTCGCTGAGATATTTAAGTTTTAAGTTGGATGGTTTGCGATCCGTGAGAAAATTATGATAAACAACATTTTCATTAAAATTTGTTACCTAGTGTTATAAACTATGATTACCGAAACTTTGAAAATTGGCAAATATCCTAATCTTGATATGCCCTATCAATTAAAAATATTTTCAAAATGTCATCATTCTCAATTATACCGAAAGGAGCTGTAAACTGGCTCATTTACAATAGAACAACAATATTATGTTATATCAAATTTCAATTCTACGAAAAATTATGAACATTTTTTATGTATTGTATGATGTTATATACCTAAATGCTTTATTTCACTTGAATCAATGAGCAAATCATGAAATCTTTTCATACAGAGTGTTTAGAAATATGTTTCATTTTATATTACAAAAAAAATTAAAATATTTTTTAAACAAATGCCTATTTAGCACCAAAAATAAGTACGACTTTCAATTCAGGTGTCTAAACTTCAACCTAACCGTTTTTATTTTATAAAAAAAAAAAACATTTTCCATTCTCAATATTCAATTGCATTACATTAAATGACTGCGAAGATCAATAAGTTAGCGATACCCATTTAATTATTATTAAAAAATAATGGCGGCATTTCGTAAATTAGGGGGCACGACGATTATTTCATTTTTGTTTATTGTTTATGGTGAATGTAATAGAATAATAATCAGAACATGGCATATATTTGGTGTTCAATATCTAGAAAAAACAAAGTCATAACGAAAAGTGTTTAAACGCATAATATCATAGATGATTTTAAAACTGGTAGATTTGCCAAAATACTCTATAAAAGAAATAAGCCTATCGTCATCAACGAAATAATTAAACTGTAATTTTGGGATATTTCCAAGCATTTAATGCAAGTGACCCTTGAGTGAAATTTATCTAAAAGTACCGTGCATAGAATTCTTAAAACATAAATTTCATCTGTATTCAATTAGTTTAGTGCAATATTTAAAAGACACGAACTATCCAAAGCAGACAGTTTTTTGTAAGTTATTTCTAATCTGTTTTAATAAAAATCCATTATTTTTGGACAATATTATTTAGACAGACGAGGTAAAATTTAACAAAAATTACATTTTTAATAAACGTAATTCCCATTCTTGGAGCGATAATAATTCTAATGACTTTTCCTGTCACGACTTTCAAAAAGGTTGACAGTTCAACGTTTTTTGTACTATTAGAAAGGATAAGATGGATGCACTGAACTTTTCTAAAAAAAACTTAAACGGTAACGGTTTTTTAATTCATTTCAAAATTCCTTTGTACAGTTATTGTTATTTTCTCCAGGTTAAAGATACTTAAATATTTTGAGGAATTTGGAACAAACATAAATTGAAAATTTGTCATTAGCATAATATAGATAATTATTTCATCAGTATGACAGAATATCACTTCATAGTTGTTTTTTGGTCAATAACCTCTTGCAAGAGATATTTTATGACCAATGGATTGCGAATAATGGTCTTTTCTTGTGGCTTTCCGATCTTCCGAACTTTTAATTCTCGATGATATTACTTGGAGAATAATTAAAAATCGAACTTATAACAATCCATTACCAACCATGTAATACTGCATGCAAAAATTGAAATGTTCATTTCATCATTTAGATTCCTTATCAATAATGAAAGCTACCCATGTCAAATTAATTTTAAGAACCGATAATTGTTTAAAAGGTCAAGGGCGCAACTTTGAACATCTATTAAAGTGATATTTTTCTGTAATTTTTATTCTAAGTATCTATTATGCATTTAAAAACTTTTGATGTGTTTCCTAGACTTTCAACCGGTAAAGTGGTAACGATGGTAAAGAAATAAATGACCTAATGACCGAACATTTTTTTTACGAATGTGATTATCGCTCGTCAGCATTTTGTAACTGAAAGGTGGAATTAATATTTCTTTCTTAAAATGGTTTATTTCAAACAAACCATTTTTGTCGAATAAGTAATTATTAATGTTTTTCTGTCATCAAGGTTAGTCACACATGTCTACCACGTATGTAAAAGTTGCCAAAATCTCAGTAAAATCCATTTCCGTATTATTGACATTAATTCGGAAAGCTACAGCGTTCCGCCGTGGCTCTAACCGAACCGATATGTGGTGGCTAGCAGTGACCTAACAGCCAGTAGAACCAAATATTTTTTAAAAATCGATGGGTCAATTAAATTCACCACGGCATTTTAAGTGTTAATACCAAATGAATAACATGCTCTGGTTAACACTATATTTTGTTAAATTTTCCATAAATAATAAACAAATTGAGATAATCTTTCTATCTGTAATTTACGAGTGCCGCCATTATTTTAATAATTAAATGACATTTTCAACGTGACTTCTCAATTGTTTTAGGCAAGCATGGCAAACTTAATCACCCTCGAAGTCATTTAAAATAATGCAATTGAATATTGAACATCGAAAAATATTTTTTTTTTATATAAAATGGAAACGATTAGGTTTAGGTATAGACACTTGAATCGAAGGTAGTATACATATATTTTTTTGATACTAAATACGTATTTGTCGATAAAAAACTTATTATTTATTTATTTACAAAATGGAGGATTTTTTACAATTTTTGAAAGACAACGTTATGTTATTTTTCTGAATATTCTATTTGAAGGAGCATGATTTTACTGACTAATTCGAGTGAAATACAACAGTGTATAATTTTATTGCAGCAACTATTTATGTTTAATGTCACAATTACAGAACACTTGCATTTTTCTTTATATTCTTCACTGAAACTTTCTGCTGATGACAAGCGGAAGTTCAATTGTTTTTTTATTAATAATTTAGGAATCTACCCACACTTGTAGATGTATGTGTTATTACAGAAAAAGTGGCTACATCAATAACAGACAATCTGCAATGACTTGCATTTAATGATCATTAGTGTCAAAATAGTTTTAAAAAAAATATCATGAATAAGACGACACGTTTCACATTGACATCAAACAAAACATTTCGTTAATTAAAACCCATCAATTGTAATCAAGCACAGAGAACGTCTTGCAGCAAGAGCTGCACTTATATGTTGTAAAATTACTACGATGTTAGTCTTGCTTCTGCAATTGTTTGACAAAAATCGTTGCTATAGGAAAATATCTATTTTTATCTATTTGTCGCAGAGCCCATTGTTGTTTGTTACTGCTTTTAAAAAACTTAAAAAAATCCTGTTTCTTGCACAAAAAGATGTAAGCGGCCCATCAGAAGCGTTATTCTTCTTCATCCGTAACGCCCGTCCTCATATTGCTCAAGTGAGTAAACTCATGTTGATCACACTGCTGATACAAAACACTTCCCCATCGTTTCTATACTTCCATTTATTTGGACCTCGGAGAGAAAATATAGAAAGCATATTTGTGGATTTGTGGAAGAATTTTGTTTACAAGTAACTGGATAAATAATCAGAAACATTAAAGAACTTGTAAAGTTTAAACTTCTTTCTAAAAATTAAATAAAAAAAAGATTGACTTTTTACCTGATCATGTTAATTTTTCCATTCACTGTAATGGTTGTTAAATAATTAACATCGTGCAGATTCAACATTAATCGTTCGCTATTGGATCATGAGTTAAACATTTACAGGACGTTGACCAAAGACGATGATACTTTTCAATTAAACAGGCCTTGCGATTTAAAGTGAATTTCATATTAAAATCAAATAACTGTTCATTGAACGATTGGAAAAAAGGGTAAACAATAAAATAAATTTAAATGAAATTTAACAATATTTGCAGAATTTAAGGCCAAATATTAAAATCCGCGTGGGGTGTTAGTTTCCTGGAATTCGCTTTTAATTAATTTTAATAAAAAAGAGAATAATACTAAAAGAATTATATATTCAAGAAAAATGAATCTATTAAATAGTAATTACTTGCCTGTTTTCGATTAATACAACTTCATTAACGTAATACCGAGTCCATTTGGCTGTGAAAACTTTTATGAATAATTGAAAATGTTTTTTTACATAAAAATTCTATATAAAAGTGAAAATAAAATAATTTCATGCGATATAATGATAAAAAAAACCATAACGAATGTAGATACTATCGTTAAACTATCAACACAAAGTGGATTAAAAGATAAGTTTTTTACCAACTGTTGATTTTCATATAATAAAAAAACTGTATTTTTCTCTTTGACATTAATGCCAGTTAGTTTGCATTATCCACAAATTGAATGAAATTGTGTCATTTGACTCCAGAGAAAATTGGATTAATCATGAAGTTAATATGATTCCAGGATGGAATGGTAATAAATTATCATCGGTCTTTTCGTTGCGTCCGCCTTTAGCATTTCAACGTCTCCAATTCAAATTAAATCAATTTGTCTGGATTTTGTTGCAATTCCAAACCGATAATTTCTACCAATAAATTTTCCCGGATTCCTGTCTAACAAAGATTGAATCCAGAATGCACTTGACTGATTCACAATTGCTTAATTAAATAAAACTAATAAAAGTATGAAATTTTTATTATGTGGAAACTGCGTTTCCAGATATTTTCATCTTTTCTCGAAAAGCTGTCTAATTAAACATTCTTTGTTTGACTTAAACTTTAGTCGCTATTTCTCTAGATTAGAAAGAAGATTTTGCATAATCCTTTTCAGTTCTCGACTAACTAATGCCGCTCGCATTCATTTTCTTCATCTCCTACCCCAATTTTTTCTCCTTTGGTTTAAATAAAATTTTTCTCGTTTATTTTTAAAAAACAACTAATTGAATTTATCTCTAACTTTTTCGAGGTGTGAAAAATCGTTGCACTTCGTTCGACCCGGTTACGGGGGGGATTAGCTAAAATCAATGCCGTTAATGTTAATTAGTTATAAAGGTCCAAAAGGGTTCACGTTTGAGAAGTTTCGAAATCCAGCGGAGCGCATTCGTCCAAATTAACAAACATTATTCCAGGCTGGTGCCTTATTAGCAGTTCCAGGATTTGTGTTAAACTGAATCGGTTCAAAAGCGATTTAATCGTTATATTTGCACGCACCCGAAAAATGGAGTACAAAGATTTTCCGAGATTATTTTCATGTCGACACTTTTGTTTAATTATACATTCATTGTTTGCCTGTGTTCGCTTATTCTCTATCTTTACTGTTCTTGAAGATAAAAGGCAGGTTCTTTGTTTAAATCTCATTCGACTGATCCTCTATTGTATATGACGGAAGAAGGAAAATGCCAGGAGAAATCTTTTTGCTTTCTCTGGATGCATTCATATTGTTAGGCACGAGTTCAAGAGCCATTCAAATAATTGGACGTTCTGGATTTTATTCAGTTCAATAAGGCCAATTTACTGCGCCTATTACTTTGTTTTCTTATGGCAAAAACCATTAAGACGGTTTTTTTGATATAGGTAATTTGGCTTTGAACATTTAGAAAGTCCAAAATTAAAATTCTTCAGTTACAATCGAGGAGTTATGAAGGTCTTTTTCAGCATACGCATTTACCTGATGCCGCATGATGATCATTTTTCAAAGTAGTTCATTTTGTAGATATGAAGTTTCATGCCAGAAAAATCTTTATTATTCATAACACTTTATTAAATATGAATGTTCTAAACAAATATAGTGTGTCCTTAAATATTATACTAATTCCATTAAAGATCAGTAATGTATTTGTTTGCGAAACGCTTATGCATTAGTTTAGAAAAATTATAATTCCTAAGCTCCTTGTTTTAGATAGAACTACCCCTTTTTTTCGTATTGTTATTGTATTTTATTTGTGATTCAACGTATTTTCTAGTTAAAATATAGGGTGTCTACCATAAAACTTGATAAACTTCAGGTCGTTTTTCAAATAATTTGCAACAAAAAAGTCTTATATTATTTTCCAAAAGTCTATACTTATTCTATTACTTAACATTTTTGAATTTTACAAAATTTTAAACTTTTATCTGTAAAATCAAAAATATTTGTTGTTCTTACAGATAGTTCTAATTTGGCAATGCATGAAAGACCATTAAACTTACAAAGCAAGTATGCATCAGTTGTGAAAAATGTTTTAATACTTTATACATAAATAATAAAATATATGTATATTGTAGATAAATAGATAAATAAAGGGGAAGAAGGGGCATCATAACCTTTCACAATTTGATTATGTACATTTCCTTGTGTGACTTCGGGTGGTGATAGAGAAATGGTAAAATATTTACTGTTAGCGAAAGGAAGAAGGTGTACTTTTCAACACTCGTTTGTAATCATGGAAAAATACAAATATGTGTAATACGAAATAATTCAGTAATTGCATGTAAATGTAATTAATGAATTCTGCATTGCATATAAATGTAATGAGTGTATAAACAATTTTGAATGAAAAAATTTGTTCATTATGAATCTCTGGACTACTAACACATGACAAATGAGCACAAAATGATAGATTTATTTAAAGAAAAAATGTTTAATCACTAAGATTGATATTGATATGCTCGTAAACATTAAAAAACAGAAAACATCTAATGGGTACAATTTTCAAATAATAAGTTTTTGTTAAAACATTTTGTATACGTAGTGAAACCTTTATCTGTCTACTTTGTTTGTTATCTAGAAATTATATCTGTGGGTGCTTTTTTCATAGAGTTATTGAAAAAATAAATTTGAAAGGTTTTTATGGATCACCCTTTATAACAATTGTAAAATGAGCAGAATTAGTAGTACTTTCTTGTCAGTCGGTATTACTAGAATTTTGTAATGACAACATATTTTCTCTTCAGCAAGAATTATTGCATTTAATAAGTTTTAAAATGACCTATCAACTTTTAAGTTAACTTTTTTTGTAGTTATACCTTGGGAAAAGTATTAAAAACCATAAAATACAAAAATATCATACGTGAACCTTGATTTTAAAGTTTTTCACTTTTCACAACTGATTAATACATGCCTCGTAGCAACTTTTATGCTCTTTCAGGATGCATTGTCAAATTAGATCTATCTGTAAGAATAGCAGAGCTATTTTTTGTTTTTATGGATAACACTTCAAAATGTTGTAAAATCCAGAAATGTTAGGTACCAGAATAACTGTATTTTTAAAAATCAATTATAAAACTTTTTTGTTGCAAATTACTTATATACTGTACTTACCTTTTGAAGGTTGACAGGTTTGATAGTAAACATGCTGTATACTACATCTATTTTTAACAATTTTAGATAAAACGACCTTTGAATTTTGAAAAAAAAAGTTTTATAGACCCTTATAATTTTTACTTTCAATTTGTTCTAATGACGTTTTATATTTTGTCCTCATATCCAGGGAATTTAAAAAGCTTTTGTTCAATTACAAAGCTTTTCAAGCTTGTTTTAAAAAATCCTTATAGAGACATAATCTTGTAGACTAATGCTTTTAATATATCCACTCGTCATTTTTTTCAAAGTGGTTGAGGATAGGAATAACGTATATTAAATATAAAAGACGTAGAATTACAAGAAGACTACAGTAAAACGCGAAAAAAAGGGTCTCTATTTAAAAAAAACCTGTATACATCGATTATATCAGAAAATAGGCATTTTATAGGTATGCTTGATGTGTGTGAGCATTTTTTAAAATAAACACATTCCCTGTTTTTAATCGAATTTGTGCAAGCTTTAGGGACGCGGTGCATATTCCTTCTGAAAACTAGTACATAACTCGTTTAACCTACTAATGAAATTTTACATAATACAACAAAGCCGAATAGTGTGTGGTATTAGCAATGATTAGTAACTATGAAATACGCGCTTCGAGCGCCTCAAAATTAAGCGAAAGATATTTTCAGGGAATTACCGAACATTATTAAAGTCTGTTGCCTCGTTCGCTCAGATAATCTTTTCATCTCCGGAAATGGCTTCTTGCAGATTAAATTCACGTAATTTTGAGTTATTTGCTTTTGTAACAGTTCTTTATAGGAAAACCGATAAGTTGCAATGTTAATATAATCAAAAATCATAAGTAATTATCAAATTTGTTATAATATTACGTCTGAATGATATTTACGTTATATTTTGTGAAGTCATTTTTAAAAATTGATTTTAAATAAATTTTCGATTTTATTATAATTCGGGCCAAATTTTCCCACTATTCAATTAAATGGGCAATTCAATCGAATAGAAATTGTTTTTTATACTTTTTGCTCATAAATATATTAAACTGAAATTGTTTTTGAGAAATAATGAAAAATATTGTATTAATTTTACGTTTTATTATGTTTACTTATATTTCTTAATTTTACGTTACTTATAGTTAAAATTTGTCTTAAAAACCAGTTCTAAATAACATCAGGCAAAAAATAAAGTCAACGGAAGTCAACTCGGAACTACGATTTGGTCAAAGACTTTTGAAGATCGTGCTGAATATGTTTAGGATAACGAGCAGGTTTAAGAACCTTCTCACAATACATATAAGTCAGCTTTAGGTTTAATTGTAAGTTGGAATAAACAATTCACTATTAGCAGCTCGTTGATTAGCCAAACGTACCCTAGGGCCAGGGCCACTTGACTTAGTTTTCATTGGTACATTCTCGTTTTGGAATACCCAAACCTCTAACTAAGTTCTGGATCGAACGTAGGATCCAACCGCTCTAGATTCTTTGATTAAATGCATGGAATTGTTTATGGTTGTTGGGTTTAATTCTTGAGTTAATTTCACATTATATGAGTTGCCATCCGAGATATTGCAATTTCTTAGATACAACATGGAATATAGACTGTCTTAAGTTCTAACAGCACTATTTTTAACTGATTTGGCGTTTTGTTGACGTGAAATTGTTGTGTTGTCTGCCACTAGCTTAGTTGTTCAAAGGCTCTGCAGGTAAACAATAGTTACTATCAATTAAGTGCTGCATTTAATAAGTTTCTCAAAGATTTTCTCAGCAGTCCCAGTACAGTTTTAGTTATATTGATCCCTTAAATTACATTAAAAAAATAAGTACATGAGTGCGATTTCGGTATTCCCCTATATATTGTATGTATAAAATAATGAAATTCGTCAACGCTCTACGACCTAGTTAACAATATTACATCAAATTTACTTCTTGTACGCATCTACGCGACCCCCTTTAAGTTAATGACGCGAAAGTTGCCCCCGAAATTCGTTTTACTTTTATCCACCCCTCTATCGAGAACGTTCACAGGGTAACTACCTCGTTAGCATGATCTTGATTCGATATTCTAAGAGGATAATTTTAAATAAGGTTCAAACCAGATTAAAACCGTACCAAGAATGATAGCGGCAAAAGCCTCGGCAACGAACGAGCTACTCGCTTTTAAATGGAAACGTTAAAGAGGAGGAGGTTTTTAAGTTATATTGCATCAAGGAGTGATTATTATTTATTTAAATGTAATACTTATCTGTTTGTCTGTTAGCGTTAATTTGTTCGCTTTTCTTTCTTTAGTTTTTTCAAAGTTCAATTTTTTCAAATCTCTTTTTCATGTTTGAGAATTGTTATAGAAGAAAATACAAGGTTTTTAACTTCTCTTGCAGGTGAATTGTTATTCCTAAATCTTCCTACCAAATCAGGATTGTTTATTAAATAACGGGGAATTTCTATAAAAGACTTATTTAATTCTTGTTGGAAAAATGTAGTGTGACGGAACTTCTCATTCTATTAAGAAAGTTTACTTTTTCTGATATCGACTTTTCCATTGAGCTTGAGTAGCGACGTCATATTCGTATTCATGTTTGATGCATGTTATTGCCTATTTTGTTGTGCTATATAGCCATTAATATCAAAGCATCGTGATTGCTGAAAAATGTTGAAAATGGAATTGAACGGTTTTTAAAAATAATCAAATCAAATGTTGAATATGATAAATAAAAAATTTTGAAAGAAAACTTCCGCAAACCTCATCATTTGAAAGTGTATTAATCCTGGATTCCTCTTTTATCAATAATTTATAAGAAGGTAACCTTTCATTGTACAACTAACTGTAAGGATGTAACAGGTGCAGAAACTTTTTTAGAACGTTATGTGAGACTGAATTCAGAATTTTGTACATTGTAGTGAGCGAAACTCATCTTTCAAAATTATCAACACTTTATAGAGATAACATTAAATCCAAAACCATAAGATTATAAAAACATAACAGTTGCAACTGGCAAAATTGTTCTACCGGTCTATTTCAGGCAATTCTCTAAAGAAACGTCAGCATCTCACCAACAATTGATGGATGAGAAATCCAGAAGTAATATATTTACATGCAATAAGATAGGTTTCCACGCAACTATGTTAAATGTGTTATTGTGCTATTCAGATAGCTCGGATTGTGCGTGACTTATAGTCGAGCCTACAGCTGTATTAAGTGTGCTACTTAATATTTCTCATAAGAAAAGTCTCCTAAGATTCATATAATGTATTCTGGTGAGTTGCACAAAAAGACCAAAGAAAACGTCAAACAATAGAATTGTTAGATTAATGGAACTTTTTCCTATATTTCATTGGAAATAAAATTCTTTATATTTATTTTATTAATCCTTATCTATTTTTCCTGTATCTAAAATAATTACCAAAGAACATTGAAAAATGTACATAATCATATAGTATAGTTGAGACTTAAGACCTAACTAAAGCTCTATATAAATATACACAAGCTATATCAGACCTTAAACCATATTAACGTCAAGTGTGTTTTCAATCTTCAAATAGCACACTTCTATCACTTTGTTTCTTGATTTTAACACATTTCGCACGATAGTAGAATTGAGTAAATACCTCTGCTATTAATATCTTATTACGATGTCTAATGATGCTGGGCTCGTATTTTCTAAATCGGTATAGTTGTTTCATATACTATAGTATATTAGGATATCTACTCCAAAAAATTAATTACTTTAGTCATTTATAATTTATCGTTAAGCATACAAAAATGGGTTAATTATTATTTCAATAGCTCCCAGTAAAATCAGAATTCGCTATGACCAACACGGGTACTCAAGCATTACTATTGAAAAATTTACAATTTGGTAATCAATCCTCGTAAGTATAAAATTTCAATTTTTCATGTTTATAAGAACAAAAAAATGAATCAAAAACATAGATCAAATTTGAAAATTTTTGAGCGAACTTCGTGACCATTTCGGGAACTTTCATATTTATTTGATTTGATAGCGTAGTTGGCAAACGACCCATATAGCGATTAAGGCAACATTTTAAAATTACATAGAGTTCCTGACAAATTAAAAACAGAAGTTAGCGTTCGGGGATGAACTTCGGGAAAAGTTTTATTATAACTTTGCGAAGATAGTAATCACCTCGATGAAATTCCCTTTTATGTCGTTTTAGTTTAAAATCTCTTGATTTGAAAAGTTTATATTAACCTGATTTTAAGTTTTCACTTTTTAATAATTATCGCTTTTATTTGGTTTATATAATGATGTTTCAATGCAATCGAAAAATTGATACATTTTCAATAATCTAAAGTATAATTTTAGATTTTTTTTTGGAAGACAATAAGTGAAGAAAGTTGAGACTGTAGAAATGTGTCAAAGGCTTCTCGCCAAGAAGTTTCTGTCTAGTTTGTACTTCTATGGCGTATTTCAAGTCGAAGTGAAGTTCATGGGTTATTCTACATGCTGATACAAGTAGAAGGGATATACAATATTTGCTTACAAAATATATATTTTTAAATTGACCTGTTCTCTGCAAAAGAAATAAGCAACTTCAATGCTAGATGCAACGTTAGTTAAAAACTCCAATTTTAGAGACTCGTGTAACTAAAGGACATTACGTCCCTTGTTGCATCTACTTTGTAGATGTCTATTCCAGTTAAACTTTACCCCGACAAGTATATCATGGTAAAATGTCGAAATACCTTGTTTGTTGCAAAAAAGTCATCAAAATCATGTACTAAGTACCATATTTAGCCAATTTAAGAACAGAAAACATTTATTATAAATACACTGGTTGCGGCTGCAATTAATTTGCATAATCGCCGTGTTTCGGGTAAAATTCTTCCCATCCCGTACAAGCATGCAAGTCCCGGCAGAGATATATTACAGCACCTGTTCAAATGCTTTAGTTTTAATTTTCAGGTCTAACGCCCTTACCTTCATTAATCCAAGAAACAATTATTTAGAAGAACCAACCTTCCTGGATTATATCAAACTTTGTGCAACTTTTTAAATTAAGACGTGAAGAACAAGAGGTAGTATAAAATCAAATTTAGCTGAGGTGATTATTATCTTTCAAAAGTTATATTAAAACTTTTCTTAAAAGGCCCATTTCTAAAGTTAAACTTCTGTTTTTAATTTCTCGCCAATTTGAGGGCCTTTCATTTCATAATTTAAATAGGAAAGGTCTTTAATAAATATTTATTATTCATGTTTTCGAATTAATTGGCATTTTATTAATGCCGCGATTCTCGTGTTGCTTTTTGCTGGGATTATTGTATGATAAAGGTCTGATTAAATGAATCCTCACTTAAGATAATGGTTGGCAATCTGGACATATTTTGTACGTGCCTCGCTTGTAAATCCATTTTAATAATACCGGTTAAATTCCATGTAAATCTTCTGGATGGCATCAAGTAAATGCTAATGTCATATTGATATTTGTCATATTTCAGCTGAAAATCCCTTTAAAACGTTCAATAAAAGTACATATTATTTACAAACACGCAACGGAAAACGTGATCGTTTTGAAGTAATGTAAAATTTAACCAAAACAAAGCTTTTGCCTATACCAATATACAAATTTCATTGTGTCCCATTTTTTGTTTGAATATCCCATTTTCTCAGCATGGTCTTCTGTCTGGTGAACGTGTTCAAAATGCTGAAGTTGAAAAAATTGAACCCTTTCCTAATGGTATTTACCTGATACAAGAATTTACATATAAATTTATGTATAAACACATAGGGTAAGAATTTATATTGTAAGTGTAAGCAAAATGGAATAAAAACGAAACTGTCTTGAATAAAATTCACAACATTTTCTAGTATCTGGTATGGAAAGGATGTTCTTTAAGCCATTTTTCACATGGCCTTTTTTTTAGTTAAAATCCAGTTAAAACGATATCGCCACCGTTCAAGAAATTTGTATGTAAATTTAAAACACTTTGTTTAAGAAAACGCTTATCTTGTCTGATAAAATCAGGAGCGTCGACACTATTTGCTCTAGCTACTGGTAATGGCCTTTACAAACTCTGTGCTTTAAATATCAAAGTATATAAATGTTAAACTAATAAATTTGGAGTTTTCACTTTTGATATTACTAAGCACTAAAAGTGAAATGGAAAAGACAAAAAAAATTATAATTATCATTTTCCTTTATTCAATGGCATAGACTGACATCTATGACTGACGGGATAACAAGTTGTTTAAAATTAACACTTAAAGTAAGTCTTTTTTGTGTGCTTTTGAGGTTGCTGTAAATATATTGCTAAAATTGAGAAATCAGTATGGGTAAAGTGTAGCTATGAAGCAGTGTCCCCAAAAATCGATTTCTAGGCGTATTTGTAAGAGCAAATCGAACATTTATAGCTTCAAGATTTAAACTTTCTTCCGACAAGTCACTGGAAGAGCGTTTTCTAATCAAATTGTCAGAAGAACGTTGTATGTAAGAGTACCAGACTTGCTCGGATATTAGAGGAAATGACGAGAAAAATGATGAGAAATTTACGACTTTTAGCAGAAATTGTTCACATCTACCTTCATTAGATCTTCTAAATTTAAAACTGCTTTAACCTAGATAGTAATTCTTCGAGGTATAAGTTTTGCATAGTGACACATAATTTGGTCCCTTTTGTACCCCTCAGTTTAGTGGCTTGGCAAGTTTAAGCTTAAATAAGTATGCCCTAGGGGCGGCATGCCCTGTAAGTATATCAATGCTAGTACATGGATTATTTTTATTCATTACCATTGGTGTACATATTTAGTAAACCTATTTTGATGTTCTGTCTTTCGAAGAGTTTAATATCATACAGCAAAGGCAACCACTACGGTCTGTTTGGCTATACCTCTAAGAAGATATATACATCCAGGCTGTCCGCCACGTCTTTGCTATGGATCCTTTGGTATCCAAGAACACAGATTAGGGTAACTTTGTTATTTTCTGTTAACCCGTCACATAATTGACGACTCTATGATGTCATTATGATAGTACTAATTGATTTGCAGCGATTAGTGTAGTGGTTGGGATAGTATTGTAGCCTACGTTGACAAGGAGGTTTTTAGCACTGCGTACAAGACTGGGTCTTAAAAGACAAGCACGATAATCTTCAATATCTCCGTAAATACCGGGAAAACTTCGATAGAGGAATATCCAGAAGATTATTCTTGAGAAATTTATAATATTCTTACTAAACGGAAATTGTTTTTGAAATGATATCAAGTAAATATTTGATATACGTATACGAAAGACGTTAAATTATTCACAATAATATGAACATGAAATTGAACAACTTGGGTCCGGATCCAGAGCTATAACATGTCGAGGCATAAATTTTAAACCCACCGTCCCTGGAAACAATGGCAAAGCCACGAAATAACATTTATTTTGTTTCTCATGATTAAAACAAATCCCCGCGGTCTCTCTCTCTTTCCCTCTCTCTGTTCGTATCACTTTTACTGTAAAGGATCTTAAACTAAATTTCCAGGAATCTTGTTTATTATCTTCCATATAACATAATCCGATCAAAGAACGTTCCCTTCTGTTGCATACACGACAGTTAAGAATATTTTAATACTTGTCGAAGCGATTCTATAATCGATCCGTTAATTAAGTAGTTCCCTTAGTTACGTCCATTTTTTTAATAGAAATGTACGATGCGTAATTCAAATATGTCAAGCACACAATAGGCCTGCATTTTCCCAATCGTGCATCTGTGGTATTGTTCGTGTAACATTTTTAATCGCATCGAAATTTATGGCTGATGGACAAATCTAAATATTGATTGCACTGTTTTTGTTCTTTATTTGACAGATTTCATTGTCAACTGTTCGAATTCGGCACACTCAATCCTTACATTATTTACTCGCATATTTTAGAGAGAGAGAGAGAGTGCCTTTTTACCTAATTTGTAAAGCTCCTTTGCCGCTGTGACTTTCTGTTCTACGGAAAACGTGAGAGACATTTTAAACAGCTCATCTCTTCTCTCCAAAAAATGATCCTCGACAAATCTTATTTACAGTTTCCGCATTTGCATTTAAATTTGCTCGCAGACAAATGGCGGAAATAAGCAGCCCACAATAAAAAGACGACTTTTTCCGTCTGTAGAAAAAATACAGAAGAGGAAAATCATTGCGTGATAGAAACAAAAAATGCCTATATTTCATTTATAATATGTTCAAGAAAATNGATAAAATCAGGAGCGTCGACACTATTTGCTCTAGCTACTGGTAATGGCCTTTACAAACTCTGTGCTTTAAATATCAAAGTATATAAATGTTAAACTAATAAATTTGGAGTTTTCACTTTTGATATTACTAAGCACTAAAAGTGAAATGGAAAAGACAAAAAAAATTATAATTATCATTTTCCTTTATTCAATGGCATAGACTGACATCTATGACTGACGGGATAACAAGTTGTTTAAAATTAACACTTAAAGTAAGTCTTTTTTGTGTGCTTTTGAGGTTGCTGTAAATATATTGCTAAAATTGAGAAATCAGTATGGGTAAAGTGTAGCTATGAAGCAGTGTCCCCAAAAATCGATTTCTAGGCGTATTTGTAAGAGCAAATCGAACATTTATAGCTTCAAGATTTAAACTTTCTTCCGACAAGTCACTGGAAGAGCGTTTTCTAATCAAATTGTCAGAAGAACGTTGTATGTAAGAGTACCAGACTTGCTCGGATATTAGAGGAAATGACGAGAAAAATGATGAGAAATTTACGACTTTTAGCAGAAATTGTTCACATCTACCTTCATTAGATCTTCTAAATTTAAAACTGCTTTAACCTAGATAGTAATTCTTCGAGGTATAAGTTTTGCATAGTGACACATAATTTGGTCCCTTTTGTACCCCTCAGTTTAGTGGCTTGGCAAGTTTAAGCTTAAATAAGTATGCCCTAGGGGCGGCATGCCCTGTAAGTATATCAATGCTAGTACATGGATTATTTTTATTCATTACCATTGGTGTACATATTTAGTAAACCTATTTTGATGTTCTGTCTTTCGAAGAGTTTAATATCATACAGCAAAGGCAACCACTACGGTCTGTTTGGCTATACCTCTAAGAAGATATATACATCCAGGCTGTCCGCCACGTCTTTGCTATGGATCCTTTGGTATCCAAGAACACAGATTAGGGTAACTTTGTTATTTTCTGTTAACCCGTCACATAATTGACGACTCTATGATGTCATTATGATAGTACTAATTGATTTGCAGCGATTAGTGTAGTGGTTGGGATAGTATTGTAGCCTACGTTGACAAGGAGGTTTTTAGCACTGCGTACAAGACTGGGTCTTAAAAGACAAGCACGATAATCTTCAATATCTCCGTAAATACCGGGAAAACTTCGATAGAGGAATATCCAGAAGATTATTCTTGAGAAATTTATAATATTCTTACTAAACGGAAATTGTTTTTGAAATGATATCAAGTAAATATTTGATATACGTATACGAAAGACGTTAAATTATTCACAATAATATGAACATGAAATTGAACAACTTGGGTCCGGATCCAGAGCTATAACATGTCGAGGCATAAATTTTAAACCCACCGTCCCTGGAAACAATGGCAAAGCCACGAAATAACATTTATTTTGTTTCTCATGATTAAAACAAATCCCCGCGGTCTCTCTCTCTTTCCCTCTCTCTGTTCGTATCACTTTTACTGTAAAGGATCTTAAACTAAATTTCCAGGAATCTTGTTTATTATCTTCCATATAACATAATCCGATCAAAGAACGTTCCCTTCTGTTGCATACACGACAGTTAAGAATATTTTAATACTTGTCGAAGCGATTCTATAATCGATCCGTTAATTAAGTAGTTCCCTTAGTTACGTCCATTTTTTTAATAGAAATGTACGATGCGTAATTCAAATATGTCAAGCACACAATAGGCCTGCATTTTCCCAATCGTGCATCTGTGGTATTGTTCGTGTAACATTTTTAATCGCATCGAAATTTATGGCTGATGGACAAATCTAAATATTGATTGCACTGTTTTTGTTCTTTATTTGACAGATTTCATTGTCAACTGTTCGAATTCGGCACACTCAATCCTTACATTATTTACTCGCATATTTTAGAGAGAGAGAGAGAGTGCCTTTTTACCTAATTTGTAAAGCTCCTTTGCCGCTGTGACTTTCTGTTCTACGGAAAACGTGAGAGACATTTTAAACAGCTCATCTCTTCTCTCCAAAAAATGATCCTCGACAAATCTTATTTACAGTTTCCGCATTTGCATTTAAATTTGCTCGCAGACAAATGGCGGAAATAAGCAGCCCACAATAAAAAGACGACTTTTTCCGTCTGTAGAAAAAATACAGAAGAGGAAAATCATTGCGTGATAGAAACAAAAAATGCCTATATTTCATTTATAATATGTTCAAGAAAATAAAAATTCTATAAGGTTCTTGTATAAGAATTTGGTTCATATATAAAAATTATACAAAGGGCTGCATGATTGGGCTCATTGGCTTATATCTTATGAAAAATACCCTTTCACTTAGATCTTCAAGTTTACATTTAACTTTTAAAAATCAGTTTTTACTACACCACCTACGTATGTATATTTATATTTATGATAAATTTATATTCTTTTTCAGACGTGCAATTTTAACAAATCTGGATGTGCTACCAAAAACTTCATGGTCCAAATTGTTAGAAAATGATTATTGGGGCACACCACTATCAGATAGTGGTTCGCACGGTTCGTATCGTCCATTAACAGTGCTAACATTTCGTTTTAATTATTTAATTGGTGAATTCGTTCCATGGGGATACCATTTAATCAATGTGGTGTTGCATTGCTCAGCCACTTATTTGCTCATGAAAATTGCCAAGAATATATTACCAAAAAGTAAAAACCATGTGGGTTCGTTTGTGACTGGAGCTCTATTTGCTGCTCATCCAGTTCACACTGAGGCAGTTGCCAGTGTTGTTGGTAAGTATTCACCAATGTTGAATTTTTCTTTATATTGTAATAATGAACTTTTTCAGGTAGGGCTGATTTACTTGCCTGTAATCTGTTTTTTCTATCGCTACTTGCCTATTCATCTCACGTTAGAATTCGAGATTCAACGTGTTGCTCAAAGTCTTGTGAACATTCAAAATTGACTTATTCGAAGTGCAATCAAAAGCGGTATGAAAAAATCGCGACTACCTTGCAGAAAAGTGTTACCAGCTGTAATTGGCCTAAAAACAAAATTTCAATCCATTGGAGAGACGATCGAACTATATCAAAAAATAAAGTGAATTCCTCAAAGAACATAAGTCCTTTGCCTTCGAAACGGTGTTGTTGGTTGACGTTTATTAAAATTTGGTGGTATTTTTTCGTGTGCCTAGTGTTAGCTGTGTGTTCTATGCTAAGCAAAGAGACTGGAATTACCGTTTTGGGTGTTACGTTTGTTTACGACTTTGTCTACTCGAAGAATCAGAGAAAGGTAAGTGTTTTTTTTAAATTTATCGTTAAATGATCTCTATGATAAACGGGGAAAATTTATTCTCGACGAAATACAGAATTCAATTGGATAATTTACAACTTTCTGGAAAGTTTGTTACGAGTGAAATGGTCTAAGTTCATAAAACTTTTAAAATTTTCAATTTATGGTTTACGGAATTTCTTAGTTTAGAAAAATAAAATCAACTTTACGTGGAAACGCAAACGAAGTTTTGACAACTTCCAAATCCCCATCGAATTGATTGACTTAAGTATAAAAGTTCAAGTGTGTGTAAGTGTCTCTCTCTCTCCTTTTTCCTCTACGAACCAAATTTATTTTATTTCCAATTTATTCCCAATTCAAGACTTCTATATTGAATTTCGAAAGTTTTACACCCGCACCGACCGAATAATATCTTTTTCGCTTGCTATACATGCGTGCGTCTTATTGTTAGTACAGGAGAATTGTCAGTTAAAACTAACTGAGCTAACATCGCTTATTAAAACTTTGAACGGCATGTTTCGTAATATCACTTAATAGTTCCATATCCAATTACAAACTTTTAAGCACCCTAACTTTTGTCATCGGAAGCCAAAAGTTTAAATTATGCGCGCATTTTATTTGGTTACTGCACAAAGTTTGTTCAACAACGGTAAAAATTGTTTTAGTAAACTAAATGGGAGTTAAGCGCTTGGTAAAATCTGTTGTACTATAACTTTTAATACAATTTGCACCTTTTTTTATTTATTAGGTAAAGTGATATTTAAAATTATCAATTGCAGTTCACATTTTAACTAAATTCTAAGACGAAAATTCTTTTCGGGCCTTTAGGTTGCCCTGATTGGAACCCATAACTATAGATTTAATTAATATATTTAAATATTAGGATGATTTTGCACGTATACAGTGTGCCTTTTTGATGTAAATAGAACTCTATTCAAAACTTACGTTTATGTATACATTATATAGTATATTTCCATTGAAATGTTTTTACATTGTTTATGATTGTACTGATCTTGAGAGTAAATTTGAATTTTTCTTGAGTTCCTACTTTTAGGGTATCATGCTCATGATTTTTATTAGATTATAATTGCTAGGATTTTGCATTGTTGGTTGGTTCAACTTCCTATAGGATAAGACCTGTTTGAAAATCGTTGGATTTTTTTCTGAAAAAAATAAATGGTTAATTCCTTTAATTTTAGGTAGATTGGGATTGCTTAGATTTTTGGAGTTAAATAAACCGAACGTGTGATTTTTTTCCAGTTCCTATAGCGTTCGACTTATTGCTTAAAACTTCTTTGTCATTTGAACAGTCTGAGGTTTGTGGAGTTTCTCACAAGCAGTACAAATACCTTTAATTTTTTAGTGTGATATAGTGTTTAAATACTGGACCAGTCCAGAACAAGTGTATGGCTCTACAATGATAATTTTTTTGTATGGGGCACGCTATAGTTCATAAATGTCCTTTAGTGGTTTACTTGATTCTGGATCCAATTCAACCTTAAACACGGTTTGCGGTTCCTTGTTTTTGTTCAAAATATTGTGGACCCAGTTGATTTTGAATCTCTTTGATTCTCAGTCAAATCTATCGCTTTTCCATTTAGATCGTCTAATTCAATGCTGTTCCAAGACCTCTGCGATTTGTTGCTACTAATTGTACAATTACTTTTTGTTTTTGTATACAGTCACATATTTTGTAGGCGTTATTCGTTCATTGAGCTAAATTTTCGAACACGGCGTTTATCTTTTCTTGAACTATGAAGTATTCGTTTTTTGATATTTTATTTGCCAAATCAATACATACGCATTTAATTCTCATAAGTAAAGGGGTAGAAATTACGGCACTTACCAGAGGGATTCTACTTACTGTTTATCTTTATTTCTACGGTATTTCGATTTTAAGGTGTTAATAGAAAGTTTGGCTATACCTTAGAGAACTCCAATCCTAAAGTTTCGGATTATTGGATATTTGCCTCTGGTTCATTAGATATTATCATTTTAGTCGTTTTAATCATCAACGTGGTTTTATAAATAGTCTTATTAATCTTTTATTTCCATTGTTGTTTCGTTCAAAACAAACATACATTCTAATTTTAACAATGCTATAATTGTAGTTCCTAGAACAATTCATTAGTTATTTCGGACTACCTTGTATTGACACTTTTTCTATCGAAAACTTTTCTCACGCACTTCATTTTTTCACAGAGAGTTTACTTTACACGCAATATAACTATTTTTTATTTCTAAAAATCTAAGCGTATGCTTTCTGAAGAACATATGTAGAAGAAGAAATGTAAATACATAATGTTGTTTATGAAATGCTTTAAAAGTAGTCGAAAACTAAAATCTAGCATTACTTAAACTCGATATGGAGTAATTTTCAAAAAAAAACTATTTTTGCAGTTTAAATAGCATAAAATAATGATAAATCGAATTTGAATGACAATATTAATGGCATTGATATCGGCGAAAAGAATGAAATATTTTTGTGGACTTTGATAACAAAGACCCTCTCAAAACAGCGCTTTATTATTCAATAATTCCCAATAAATCAATGGAAAAATGTGACTGCTTCTGTTATTGATTTATTCGAAGAAATGGTTTCCGTTGTGCATCGAAAGATTTCATCTTAAAACTACCACGAAAAAATAATAGGAAAACTTAAAAAGAGGAAATCCATAATAAATTAAGCGGTATCCAAAAACAATATATTTCCCGGCCGGATTCGCCGTAATGTGTCATATTACAAGGACGACCACAATAAAAGAAGTGGAAATAAATGACCACCTTTATTGCATCTGGAAAGCCTGCCTGCAAACAAGGAGATCAACTGGAATTCCGTGAGCGAAATAGTCAAAAAATTGGAACTGAAATATTCCTGGCACAACCTCTCGTATAATATCGACTATTATCACCATGTGCCGAAAGGATAGGACGCGAATATGATCCGAACATTCTTCCGGTTCAGGAATTTCAAATTTTCTCCAGGTTTTTTTGGTCGTTTTATCATTGAACCTATCGATTTTCATTTTAAGACATCCTCGTTAAAATTCTGCAAATTTAAACAGCAGTTTAGTTTCATTTCAATTGAAATCCATCACATAGATATATTTGGAAATCTGTACGTGGCACGTGAAAGAACTTCATTCGAATTTTCACTTATATGAAGCAAACTTTAGCAGAATTTCGTTCGTCCCCTCATGCTTCCAACTCGGAACGGTTCCAAAATGAATATATTATTCAAACACCTTCTTGTTGAAAATCACGTTAACGCTTACGCGGGCCACCCTCCTGTGTTAATTTGCATACACTTATTGGTATCAAGTCGTGAGGAAATGGTAATTGCCAAAGTAGTCTTTTGAATAACTTTCGTTTTTGCTCAACGTTAAAATAATGTTTTTGGCTCGAAAACGTGTCTTATATTAATCAATTTTCTCTCGGAGGGGGGAGGAGTGATTTCAATGGGTTTTGTCACGTAGATATTTTCCTGGAAACATTAATTAGCGTCGCTAATAGAATTTAAATGGAAAACTAGAGAACATTAATTTGGTTGCCTAAATATATGAAGATACATTAAGAGAAAAAGTGTTGAGGATTTTAATGACATTTAGGGAAGATAGATAACTGTGGGTCACGTTACGAATTACTTGCAAAATCTCCTATAATTATTCCATTATCCTAAAAGCTCTAGAAATATAACATAGTATAATAAGTGGAGCAAAAATTTTGACGTGATGATGAATTAGCATAAAACTAAACACGATAGCAGGTGTAACATGCATTTAATCCGTTAAAAGCTTGAGCTTTTTATGTGTTTCAAACTTTCGATATAAATTTTGGTAACATAAACGCGCCGAATGTAACCGGAAAATTATATTGTCGTTTAAAAGCAATCTGCTAATGGTATGCGCGTTTAACCTTTTCCAAAATTACCAATTATCATTTTTTTTTTCAGAAAACACGTTTATTGTTTTCAACTTTTAATCGCTATTTCGAAAAAAGAATTGTTTCACCACCAAAAAAAACTTTGAGGAAGAAAATAATATTAAAACCTCAAACACCATAAAGCTTTCTAACAAATCTTAATGTCTTTTTTGGGGAGACAAAAAAAAGATTTAATGCTTCTGAAGGTTTTGCTCTACGTTCAAGCCGGATTTCGACCCACGACGAGCCGTTCCCTGGGGATGTTCTCAAATGTGTCACGTTTTTAACATGTTTTCACCTCATCTCACCCACCGTGGCGCGATACTTTTCTTTCTGAACAAGAAAAAGTAAGAATCATTTAAATTAAATTCGCAATACCTTCCAACTTTCTACTCATTTAACTCGTTTTGTGAATCAGTAACAAATTTCATCTTTCAAAATCATTCGGAATAAATCAAGACTTTTCACAGACGAATACGATTTCTTTTGATTCGATAGAACCGCCTCTGCCATATAATCGCACCCCTTTCAACTTCATTACGCACATTCAAGACCAACGCAATAATCAATTCTATACTTGGTTGATTATTTCTGCTCGTTCCCCCATTTTTTGAAAAATTACCGTGTTTGTGTGTGTGTGTGTGTGGGGTTTTTTATTCAATATAAAGAAATCCCTTTTTGAACAGGTCAAGAAATTGCCGTTGAAACTAAAACGGCATTGTGATGCGGTTGCCATTAAACTAGAGCAGTGTCCATTAAAGTTCCGTGGTGTAGTGCGGCTGCTAAAAGCAGTTTTAATGCGTGCCAACGAATTTAATTCATTCTAATTGAATATACATTGCTACAGCTAAATGGGAATTTGTAGTCCGGTATCAATTGCAGCGAAATGACGTGAATTTTGAAACTTGAACAAGCTGTAAGCGATATAATGAAGTAGTTACCTATATGCATACCTAATTTAAACTCCATTTTCTAGATAAAGGTTCTAAAAATAGTTATTGCAAATTTGAAACTTTAGGTTGAAATGATCTATTTTCAAATTTCTATGTTCAGCAAGTCTTTACTAATGACTTTTAAATTTAACTAGATATACAGTGTGTCAACGGATCGACCTAACTAGACTTGTTAAGTTTCTTTATTTTTTATTTTAAGAAAAAAAGTCATTCCTTATAAAAAGTTTTACTTCTTATGACAAGTAAGTAGTTGTAATTAGAATTTTTAAATAATATACAGTGAAAAAAAAATAGGAATAACTATTTTCCTTTTAGGTAAAATACAATTTTGGTTCATAATAATTGCTCAGAATGCAAAATTATGACCTCATTCAAAATTTCATTAAGATCTGCCTGTTTTGTTTAAAATGTTATTTTTTAGATTGAAAAAAAGTTTTCTTCTTCTAAAAAGCCTAGATCTACCTTTATAATATAGAAATTCTATGCGATGTAGCAAAAAAAAAATAAAAAAATGTTAAAACGAAACTAAACATAACTCTTTTTGTTCAAACTAAACAATAACATTTTAATCAAAGTAGGCAGATCTTAAAATTTTGAATGGAATTATAAATTTTCATTCTGAGAAATTTTGCTTGGTAATATTTTGCCGAATTATGCACAAACTTTATCTTTAACCTTACTTTACCTAAAAGGATAATAGTTATTCCTAATTTTGTGCAACACTGTATATTATTTTAAAGTTTTAAAAATAGCTACTCCCTTTTCAGAAAGAACAAACCTTTTTAAAAGGAAATTTTTTTTTCTTAAAATGAAAAATAAGGAAATTAACAATTATAGTTAGGTCTCTATAGACACACTGTATAAATTTTTATACCAATCAGAATAAAATTCTAGTTTTCTTGCAAAACACAATTACTCTGAAGAGGTTAGGTGAAAAGTCTGGCGAGTATGGCGAGTGGTTGTGCAACGGTAAGACAAATTTTGTCCTAAAAATAGAAACGACTCTTTCTGTCCACCGATGGCAGGTTCTAGGGTTACTCCAAAAACACTTTAGACTCGTTACCTTCGTAAGTTTTCACATCACCTAGAAACGACTGGATTTGGGAGATATGCAGACAAGAACTTTAAATGTTTTGCTTGAGCTTAGTTCGAAGAACCAGTTTTGAAATTGTCCAGTTTCTCGTAAGTGGTTCGATAGAAGATATTGTACAGGATAGTCTTAATTAAACAGCTGCTGCTGCATTAATCGAACTTTTACTCGATTTTATTTATTAAAAGCTCGAATAATAATATCGAGATTTCAATCGAATTAAGAACGACATGATAGATAAATTAGAAGTAAACGTTCGAACGAATTTATAGCTAAAGTTACATTACTTAACTGGAAATTACTTTCAACGTCCCGAACTCCAATATTACACACTAAACTCATAATCACCTGTTAAGAAGTTAATTTGAAGCTGCAACTGAACAGCACTCTGCTCGATGATTAGAAGTTCTTACTTTCTCAGATCCGACTTTAATGTAATTTTCTATATGGCAAAACTCGAAATTTCCAGGCAACGAAATACGAACGGTGCACTTTCGAAAGTGCATCTTGAATTTGCAACAGGAACGACACTTAAACAAGAACGTATTACGATAATGAAAATTTTTCGACACGGAAAATTTGTCTTTTATTAAAAATTCGGAGCTTTTAAGTTGGAAAGTATTTACATAAAATTCGAGTCGATACACCTGAAACGTCTTTATCGGACAAACGGAAGGAAATATCTGTGGGCCTGCTGGACATTTAAACGGACTAAAATTCCATTTTAAAAGTTCATTCGTCGTTAGAGCTCACTTTGAATAAACAGATAAGAAACGGAATTCGAAGAATTATCGAATTTTTTTCGTAGATGTCTATAAATAATTTCTTAAAGCACCTTTATCTAGAAAGCATTCCCTTCCCTTTGTATTGAATTGTGTCAAACGATAAGCCTCGTGCAACAGGACAAAGACTGGGACCCTCTGAATTGGAATCGATTCCTAAGAAATAAACCAAACATGCTTTTTGATTAAACTGAATATTTCTTAAAGCAAACTCTGTCTCTTGAAAAGTTTCATCCAATTTCCAGTCTTTAATAAATTGTATATGTCTAGCTATTTCTCGTATTTCCAGAGCTTACCTGGCTTTATCCGTTGCATGGCAAACCTAAAAGTAAAGCCTGATGGAGTTTATCTCGAGGGAGACAATTTCTCCAGCGTGTTTACACAGAGAAAAGATATTTCGCGCTTTTGTGTGATAAGATATTTGATACATTGTCGTGGTGGAGATCGAATACATTTATACCACCGATATAAATATACGATCAATTGCGTCTGGGAAATTCAACTGAAAGATATAAGCACTTTTCTGAATTCGATATTAAAGTATTTGCTATTGAAAGAGTGCAGTGGATACGTTTAAAAAGGAAATACGAGTTGGAAATGTATCATTGTGTACGCTAAATTAACTTACAGTGCATGGAATAGTGTTTATCCTCGCTCAAAACCGAATTCCTGGAGAATATTAATTTTTTTTCAGTTAGATACAAAGCATTCACTATCAATCTCTTCAAGAGTAAACAGAGGAAAAATGGTCCTGGGAGGCAGATAATTCATTTACGAGCTCGCACCCCTCTAATGCGAAATTATGCAAAGCATTTGATGCATTTTTGGGGGGGACCCGGATGACGGCTGATACGGGCCCAAGGATATTTAATGTGGCATTGGGGATTCAGCATGCGCGTTCATTTTATTAACACGAGGGGATTTTCTCCAGTCTATTGGGAAAACAGGTGTTCAACGTTGGCTCGAAACCGAAGGTCGGTGTTACGTTGGAAGTTTATAAATTTACTACACTGCATGTTCATTTCAAAACTTCGCCTTGATAGGAGCTCAACATTAAACAAGAACAAATATATAAATCTAGCAAAAAAGAAGAAATCACTGACTGAAACCTGGATTACAATATTATAGACGGCTCTTCAGAGGAATTTATTGGGAAACTGTAATTTTATGAAATCAATTTTTAAGAAAGATCAACAATAGGCGGAAAACCTTAGGGGCAGTCAGCGAAACTGAAATTGATCGCCTGTCTGATCTTTTTGACTGTTGGTAAAACAGAATATTAAGTTGTCTTTTTTAAAAAAACACACATTTCAATCCAAATGTATAATTTTGTTATTACCACTCTAAGTCCATTGAAAAAACCTTATAAATCAACATTGATGTTCATGTGCGATAGAAGACTGCAATTCACCCTTGTGATAAAGCACCAAGGGTAAAAAAGTAGAAGGGAGTTGTGGCCGCAGGCCCTTTTGTTTAAATTCTCAAGGGCCTCGTCGTCAACTCGCTCCACGCTCGTTAAAAATATGTATTACCTCATTTCCATAAAATATGTTTTTTTTATTAAATAATCAAGTTTTTCGTAGTTTTGCTTCTTACATTTATAGAAATATGTTTTTTGAAAAGTTCCAGTGATGAATCGACGTAATTTCATGCAGTCATAAATATGAAAGGGGCTGGCGTGACTATCGACATCAACGCTCCTCTATTTATATGTTTATCAACTGAAATGGTACTGGAATGGTTAAAGCTATACAATACCCTGTGAATGCCTAAACAGCGACTCGTTGTCTGGCAAAATAGCGTGAAAACGGAGTTCTGTTCTTGTTTAAAATTGAATCGCATTCTTACTCCTTTTATTTCCCAAATTGGAAAAGTGTCACTGCAAGAGATCCCGCCCAGATTCAAAACTCATAAATTTCCGTTCATATTTATGAGCGTGGTTAAACATCCAGGCGAAATCGTTCAAATATAATGGAGTGCCTATTATTTCGATTCGGTTCTATGACTCTTACCATATCGCCTTTCCCCATCGTTCCATTAGAAAATTTAATATCTCGTTCATTTTTATATGAATGCCAGATGGCTTGTGCACCCTATTATCGCTATGTTCTGCCCTCTTGTTAAGGGTTGATATAAATTGATGTAGGGAGAGTTTTAGCGAGATCACTGCAAATAAATGAAATCACTTTCAGAGGCCAACCAAACGGTAATATAGTCAGACTTGACAAACAAGTTCTGAAGGCGTAATAGGTTTTAATTAAAAACAATCGATTTGTTCCGGTTGAATTTACAAGCGGATACGGGATCCCAATTTGAGATCTTCAAGGGAAAATAAGACGTATGGAACGAGGAACATAAAATAGAGAAAGCAATCCGGAATGGTCGAATCCCAGTTTTGGAATTGATTTCGGAAAACTGGTGTATTCGGAAAATGATCGCTTCGCCGGTCACAAGAGCCCAAATGACGTCGTATATTTGCCAGAAAGATTTTGTACTAACTCTATTTTGTAAGGCCTCCCGTTAGAGAATAAATTGAACGCTCGAAATTGAACGCCCTAAATTAGGGATAGACACTTTTAAGTAACGTTTTAGAGCACTAAATTTAAACTCGAGCGCTGAATCGCTTGCAGGACGAAAAATCATCGGGATTTTTTTTCTATTTTTAATCAATTAAATCAAGTTTTTGCCGATAGAAAGTGCAATTTTGCATTATAAATAGAAGTTGTATTTTGTATCCTTTTTCCATTTTTCCTTATCTTGTTTCCTGTTTCCATTTTTCCTTCGTTTCTTTCCTTTTTCCATTTCATTCTTTAGCTGATCATCTTCATTTTTTCAACCATTGTCTGCACTATTAGTATTATTTCTTTTAAATTTGTACAATACATTTTACTGCCTTTTTCCATACTTTAAGTAGGTACTTTAAAACTATATTTTCTTTTTGAGGAAGAATCATTTATACTTGGATCTCAACACTTTTGAGCAAAATGCTATGAATCACAACACACTGCTGTTCATATTCTGTGCGATGCTCGATTTTTAAAATACATTCCAACTTTAACACGATTTCAAAAACCTTGCGTTTGTGCATTAAAAAGGAAAACCGCGTACATGAAGTTTGGTTCGGCCATTTTCCAATTAATTGCCTTTGTTAAATAATAAATTTAGAATTACCAATTACAAAGTGCCCTGTATCAGGTCGATAGATCATTGGATATTAATAACACTATATTTTGTGATAAATCAATCGAGTGTCACCATTCACTATTGTGCACATCTGTTTTTAAGTGAGGGAAGTACAATTAATCACCAGGTCGATATATCCAATGACATATTATCGATTAGAAAAGCCTCCATTGCAAAGAGTATGTAGGCCATTTTTTCGTAGATTCTGCCAGCGTAAGGGAAGTTAATATTAACGGGTAACAACTTGGAAATTGCGCATCAAAGCAAGTAAATTAAGACTTTCTACATAGGATAGTTTGAAAAATAAATAAAAATAAAACGATTTCACCTTAGAAAACCCCAATGGTGTTAATGTGCAGCACAGCGATCGTATCTGAAACTCGGTAGCGTTTCACCATAAATTGATTTTACGTGTTGACCCCCGACGAGTTAATATTACCCAAGGAACGGATGGAAAACGAAACGGGAAGAGAACGATATCGAGCGAGGGAGAGAGAACGAAAACTTTGATATCAGAAAGCGCAGATATAAATGGTCCATAACTTATGAGCATCTGATATTGTCACAAATCGAGCGCCGAAAATTATACGACCAGGATTAAGGATCGTTTTCTGGCGAAGGTTATAGCTCATTTTATGATGCTTCATCGATAAAACACTTTCTTTAAGAAAAAATCTTGTATGAAATTCTCGTCGAACGAAAAAGTCAAATTTTTGGAAAAATTGTATTTTACATCCTTATAAGTATTAAAATATGAGAATTATAATATAGATTCGTTCGATCTACATTGTTGATGGCTAGTCGAGGCCATTACAACGAACTTCAAAAATATAGTGGGATTATTTGTTTCGATTTTTTTGTAACTAGTGTGTCTGAGAATTGTACCCGGGTGATTTGCTGGCCTATCCTTTCGGGAAGTTAACTTTTTTTTATTAAAACAAATCGAATAGAGGGATGGATTATTATAGTGATATTAACTTAATTCTAATGGAAGTACAAATGCTCCACCCACTCTTTTCAATCAAAGGACAAGAAAACAATGAAACAAATATGTGATATTATCCATAGGAGTTAAACAAATTAAATAGTAAAGAACGATTTTATAACAAAAACTCATATTGCGTTTGTTATTTATTTGGAAACCACATTTCTAATAAGAACTTTTGAAAAATGATCGAAAGGGTAAATCTTGAAAGGAAAGTAGAACGAAAAACACAACAGTTTATTAATAGGATTTTTTAGTAGATATTAAATGTTAATTTTTCGTTTAGTATTAAACTGATGTATTAGGAAGATTTCTACTTAAAACGTTCTATCTGGGATTGGATTGGATTCATTTTTATAATTATGCCGTCGGTGTCCCTTTGTTCTTCCACTAAAATTCTTTGAAAGTGTAACGACTACGATAGTCATCAATCATTATTAAAACCTTCAAGCACCATTAAATGCCATCAATAAGTGATAACTATCGGTAAAGGACCATAATTCATCNACGCAAATTTCACAAATACTGACATAAAAGCTTATGTTGTACTACAATAAATGTCCAAATTTGTATGTTGTTTATATGAAAAAGTAGTTTAAAATATTTTTAAATAAATATCAATGAAAAAATCTGAACAAATTAGTAGCAGTATTTTGCGGAAAAGTCAACGTACCGACAGTAAATGGATAGTCCTACAATGGATGTGCTACTATATAAAGTCAATTTTCTGTGAAACTATTTTGAGCTGTGTAATTAAAATCTTTGCAGGTGTATTCTGCCGTACCTAGCTAAAACACATTAATTTTATTATGTTATACAGGGTAATCTAAAAGTTTGTACTTTCCTTTTACCTCTATGTAGAGTTGGTAGAAATATATCTTTTTGCAAGACTTCATGTAAATGAAAGTTGAATAATAACAAATATAAAATCCCTATCAGTAAATTCGTTTCTATTGCGGTCCTGGTAGATATTTACAAGCACAACAGTTGAAACGCGCACTCAATATGTATAAATCAGTCACTACCTCCGTGCACCAAACAATTTTTGTCTTGTATGGGTATATGTATTGGGTCAAGTGAATAAAATAAGCACATAAATTTTAATAGCACGTTTTGCATAAATCTGTAAATTAGTATTACTAAATACTTATTCGCATGGCTCATTGGCAAAAAACTTAGAGAAATTGTTCAAAATGGTTACTCTTTGTTTAATTCACATACAATCGAGCCCTGCGTATTCATGAATATACATATACAAGCTTCGGGAATAGATTTTTTTTTGTTTTCCGGAATTCATCAACATTTTCCAACTTTCCATTGCAGTAAACTAGATTCTTTAAATGCTCCCGTAGAAAAAAATAATAACAACTCAATAATGCAATAATTAAACTGATAACGAAACGTAAAATCGGAAATTCCCAAAGGTAACGCTAGCTTAACAAAAGTTTAAATCGTTTGTCTAATCCGATTCAATTGCAGACTATCTTGATATTTTTTTAGAACGTACACAGAGGCGTACTCAGAATTTTAAATTGTTTATAGTTGGGTTATTATTTAACTTTAACTCATTGATAGGTTATTTGGACAATGACTTATTTTCACCAACTCTACATACAAGTAAAGGGAAAGTACAAACTTTGAAATTACCCAGTATATTAAAGTTTAACAATCTCAAGAAAATATACCTGGTGTTAAGGTAAAAATTAATGAGGAAAAAATATTAACTGAGGGATTCAATGCAATAATCTGGCAAGTTAATTTTTAGGAAAAAATGAAATAATGGCATATTCTTAGTCATAAAATAACGATTTGACGTGTCCGTGAACGAGGTTTGACTACCAATCTAAACTTAATAAAATATTGTAATGGTGATTGCTTGCCTATCAGAACTCTTGCAATAACATAGTATGTCCAAGCCTTTTTTGGTTTTCTAAACTTTTTAATATAATGAACTTACCAGATTATTGCATTGAACTTCTCAGTTGAAGACATAAGTGGAAAAGTATTATATTGCATTTTCAATTTTTTGTGTAAATTAAAGCTTTTATGTAATATACACTAGAAATCACATAAGAATGCTCGCCGACAAATGATGGGATTTGTGGAGGGGACTACTATTCTGTAATGACTGAGTTTTTATAACTGATTTCCCTTAAGTATTGAGTTCAATACTCATCATTATAAAGACTATATATTGATTAAAATAAATAAATGCATTTTTAATAATAATTATAGAATTGAGTACTGGCTCTTCATTTGCTTTTAATCAAGAATTATTGCATATTTGTATTTTAACATTAAAAACAACGTAAACGTAATCAATCAAAACAATTGTCAATAATTTTCAAAATTTTACAATGTTGACAGGTTGTCTATGTGTAGTATTTTAAAAATATTTCCTTAAAATGTCGAAAGCATTAAAGTTGAGGAGAAGAGTATGTTCATCAGGAATTCAGATTTTAGATTCAAAGTTTTTAGTTTTTCTTTATTATTAGTTAGGCAACATTGCTACCTCATGTCATTTTCCCTATTGATGCCGGCGAACACTCTTATGTGATTGCTACTATACGAGTATATAGTAGATATGTGGGACACATTTGACATCTAAAAACTCTCAGTGGACAACGAAACTGTAGGATTTGTTTTAACTGAAATTTAAATCTCTCTATAAAATGTGTCATGATGTATTCAAAAAATGTTTAAATCATTTTTTTAGAAAAATGTGACAAGACACCTTTATCCACGTATGTTTTTAATTATATTATTGACCAACTCTTTACAATAGAATTTAATATCATTGTTTTTCAAAATAGTAAAAATTGGAAATATTGCTTTTTAGCTAAACACAGCCGTATAGATATCGACGTGTCAAACGCGCTGGTTTAGCTGGTTGTTATCTATTTTTTTTTTAAAGCTTGTGAATTAATTCATTTTTTTTTTAATCCAATTTATTGAAAAATACAAATCACAATTTCAGTTCAAATCTATATTTTTGTGTATTATAAATTTATCGAAATAATTCTGTTAAGCTTAAATGTTTTCAAATTGTACAGGGTGTGTGAAAAATTATGCAATGAATACAATTGAAGACCTTAGAGCAACAACGGTACATGCCACAAAACTGACTTTTTAAGTAAATCGATTTTAAAGTTTTTAAAATGGCTAACTTTGTTATAAAAGCAAAAAGATTATGCAGAGTTTATGGCGTTATATGTGTTACAATTCTAATGATTTTCAATTCAAACCTAGATACGTGCCTACTGATGTGCAAAAAATGCATATAACTCATTTTTAACAAGATTGTGGCTTGTACCGTTGTTGCTCTAAGGTCTTCAATTATACAATGAAGTTCAGAAAAGTTTATTTTTTTAATAAAAGCCTTTGCTTATTTCACTATTTCGTTGAGAATATTAACCGTTACAAACTTGTAATTATAATTTATATTCAAAAATGATTTTTTTCCAATAATTTCATGCTATGTGAAAAAATTGAAATATACTAAAAGAAATAAAAACATTATTTTGATGAAAACTGTTGTTCAATATGCTTACAGTTACGTTCAAATAAAAAAAAAGTTCAAATTCGTGTTTTGAATGAAATATACATATAAATATGTATATCTGCTATTGTTTTGAAATATTTTGTGATGGACATTTCGTGTTTTCATATCATCTTTGATTGTTCCGAGAACTTTGCATACTTGACTTATGACATATCCCCTAAAAAAATCCACTTTTGTGAACCCCTAACCCACAAGGTAGTGTCATATATGACATTGCGCATAATTATTTGTCTGCTGCATGCATTAAAAGCCTCTCGCTGGACCCCAAATACACGATTTATCCTACAGACAGTCTAGTCCTGGCTGCAACGAGCTCCGAAATAATGAGGTTAGTGGTAGTAGAATAAAATAATTTGAAATGTTCAATGAGCATTTTCAGAGAACGGTGTCATATATGACACCATGTTGTGATATATGTCCAAAACAGTCAACTTGTGGGTCGAGGGTTAAATTGGTAATCGAGGTGGACACAGAAATGGCGCATCTATTCGGGCACTCATTCTTTAGATATTGATCAATTGTTCCGGTACGGTGAAGAGAAACTGCATCGTGCAAATACCTCATTCTATTCTTAAGCTCATCGGATAAATGCTTTACTAATATTGGTAATTCATTTTATAGGAAGTTCAAATAAATTTTTGCAGTTAGTTTTATTACTATTGTGATTATAAGAAATTAAGGAAATTGTTTATTAAAATATACTTTTGTTTTTTGTTTTTGAATAATAGTTTATTACTATTGTAATAAAATTAAGTGGCCCATAACAGCCTTATCCTACTTACCCTTCACAAAAATAAGGTCGAATAATAAAATTTCCGATGATGTGGTAGTATTGGTAATTATTTAATGAATAACGAATCTGGCTGTTCGTTGTAATAAAATATGGATTCGTAGGTGCACAATAATGATTATTATGTCTAGCGTTTCCATTTTTGGGAAAGCTAGTTGCATCAACAAAAAGGATATAATTAAAAAAATTTAGTTCTTCCTGAATTTTACTTTGAACCTTAATAGGTTCAAAAACCGAATTATCTTTTTAATAAAAGATAATTCAGTTTTGACTATGTCGTTCACTTTATTTTTGCATAAGCTAAACGTAATTTGGATCCATATTGTTTTTTGGCATAATTTTTTGAACTGTGAAACGAGAAATATGTTTCATTTGAAATTTCTTGTTGAGAAGTATGAGGATTTTGCGTTGCTTTCAGAATAACTTCTAATTCAGTTTTTTTTTTCTGTAAACCCACTTTATACCTTTTCAAATTTTTCATAAGCTACATTTCTTAAAAAAAAACCAATGTATCAATTAAATAATTTTTGTTAATCGTATCCAGGATATATAGGGTGTCTCATAAATGCCGCCTAATGGCTCGGGCACACTGTCAAGGAGGGCCCACTGAACGTGGGAAAATTCGTAGAAAAAATNATTAATAAGCCTCATCTTATTTAAAAAGTAATTCATGCTCATCAATTAGGCAATTTCTAGTTCTATAGTTGATATTCAGTTTTATTTATACTGAATACCAATAACTTTTAATAAAATTAAAACTCTAAAATATACAGATTATAAAAACCATTAAAAGGAATTATAATTCGATACCCCTTATAACACCTTGTATGTACTTGAAAAGTCAAGTCGCATAATTCCACTGTAAACGCTGTAAACTGTGTAACATGGATTAATAAAAAAAAATTTTGTTTTATCAGGATAATGTGATATTTTCGATTTTAAAATTCAAACATTTTAACTTTCAATTGGATTCCATGCGTATTATATACTTGAGTTGGATCCTTCTCATTGTAGTGTGTTCACAAACATAAAAATGTTTCAGGCTATTAGAAAATAAAGGACAAATTTTCAACAAAGCGGTTGTAACTGCAAACAACTATTTTGATTTACAAAACTTTAGAATATCATTAGAGCCAATGGTTCGAGTTAGAATGAGAATATTCCACCAAGATGAAGGCATTGTCCTGTCCATACATTCTTGTTTTTCTTCTTAATCCAAAACTTATTTAAATCATTTTCATATATGAAAACTTAATCCGTTTTAAAGCGATTGAATTTTTCCATTTCTAGTTTTTCAATAATTTCACCGAATAATCCGTTAACCCAGTATCCCAAAAAGCGGTTGGTTCTTAATAAAACATACAATTCCGCTTTTAAAAAACGATTTTTGTTTCAAATGATTGGCATGCAATTCGAAATAGGTTTGGAAATTGTGATCAAAAATTTAGGGGATAAAAGGTTCCATTTGGCCGTCGGGAGTTTTGAGTCAATTTTATCTGGAGACATTCTATTTAAAAAAAATAAATAAAAATGAACGTCTAATATTGTTATTTAATGATTTAATTAGTGAGAACAAATTTGTAGTAGATTTGTGATCTCAATTTCTCCGTTCCATTAAAGTTAATAAATTTAAAAAAATTGTTAAATCTGGAGTAAGACTTCGGGGAAGGAGAATGTAAATTGTTTTTTTTTAATTATCCAGAAAGCCATAATAAATTCACCCCAAAAGTTAAAATTATAGAGGAAAACTCTGACGACTTTCTTTCTCTTCGCCCTCCCATCAACGACAAGAAACTCTAATTTGGCATATAACCCCGAGTACAATGAGCAATTTGTAAAATGCGGTCTTAAAACGGCTCTAATTTATTAGCAGCAAATTTGACTGTCATTGTTGGGAATAATTAACAAACCCACCGAGCAATATCCATTCGTGCCCGACTGGCATTAATTAAAAACCATCGATCTTAAATTCGGAAACTACAAGGCATCTCTAAAACTCCTAAATTTATTCCAATGTTTTTTTATTGTTACAGTTCTCAATAGGATATCAATTTTAATGCATTTTGTAAATGATTAATTTTGTTGTCTCTTTACAGTCCATTTCTGGACAATTCCAATTCCCATTAGTATGATTAAATGTTGTTAAAATAATTTAAAAATTATTATGCTGAAAGCGTAGCTGAACAAATATAGAAAATTATGGGGAGAACCTTTATAGTTATTTTTGGATAATCGTGTCAAGTTGAACTTTTATTATTTATTGAAAACGTAATTGCTTATGTAATAACACCAAACAAGTATTATTAAGGGAATGCTATTTGAGATATTGACGACTATCAATAGTAATTTGTCCAAATCATTAGAGAAGCTTCTTTGTTACAACTATAAGTTAGTTTTAAAATGCAATATTTCTTGTCATTTGAATTTGTATTTGGACCAAAAGGTCTCTAAATAGGTCCGCGAAAATGAAAAAAAGTGGGTAAGAATGGATAATAAAAAAAATGGTGTTTTAACAAATGTTGTAGCAACAGGTATCGAATATACTAGATCTAAATAAGAGAATATATAGAATCAAAATTAACAAAGAAAAACTTTTCATATCTCAGGTGGCTGAGGTTTGCTGTAAAGATTGTAAAGGGCTTTCAATAATTGATCTGGTCAGGTCGTCTATGTTTGGCAGTTGTTACAAAAAACATATGTCTTGTCTAACATTGCAAAAACTCTTGCATGATAGTTCTTCTGATTTTTAAACTGTTGCATTCTTTTCGAATTTCCGTGCGTTTTTACGAATTATAATTATTATTTTTCAAAACTTATAAGTGTTTCTGTTGGAAAAAGGGTTTAAAAGTGCATTGAAGCAGGAGGACATGTCAACATCTTTTATAAGTTACATATTTACGCATTTAAAGTAAATTCTTGATCGCCCGCACACAATTATCATGATTTGCAATGTTTTTTTGTCGATTTCACATAATTTTTATCAAAAACTAATAAATTCAAAAAATAAGACGACATTTAGTAATAGTTGACATCAAACCATACGAATTTATCAACGGACCTACGTTCATGCTAGAAAAAGAAAACCAGAGCCAACCATTACAAAAATGATTATTAAACTCGCTACTTAATATCCGCGAAAAAGCTACACCTGAAACTCTATGCTCTGTGGATTGTGATTTTTCTTCCCTATAATTACAGGCTTTACATTTTCCCTTACCTGGATGTTCAAAGTCAAAAATATAAATCGAAGTATTATGGAGCAGTAGATGGTGTGTATTTCTTGAACAACGGAATATTCTGCCAGTGTGTAGAATATACGGTATAGCTCAAAAGTGCCAACCACCCTTCCCTCCCCATACACAGCCCCTCTCCTCTTTTCCTTTTTAATACGAGTAACATTTTTTTTGAAAATACGGTACGTTTTATTAGTAGTGACAGTACTTATTACTTTTTGGCGTAAAATTCATACTCATAACTTTCAAAATAGCAAAATAGTGGCGCGTCAAAGATTAGGCATAAAAATGTCTTCTAAATAAACTGTAGTGAATTTTAAAGTGCTAATTTCTGTTTTATAATTAATCATCTGTTAGAAATGTTATCATTTTTAAACTTTTAAGTCTAGGTCCAAACCAATAAATAAAGTAAACGTTATATAAAAATGCCACAATAATATGAAACGGTCTGACAAAAACACAATAACAAAATTCGTTGTGCAATAAAAAAGCTTTATTTGCAATATGTTAATAAATAGAAAGTTGTATTTACTTTTTCGGTCTCGTTGAACGAAGTTCGAAATTATGTTTTGTAAAAAATGACAAAGTTTGTATTAAAAAAAACATTATGCCATTCCATTCTAGATTAAAAACAAATACACATTATTAGATGATGGTAGATCTTCAACAATCAACTACAGAGTCGCCCATAAAGTTGAACAGTTTTGAACAGCTTTTTAAAAAAAAACTGAATATGTAATTGAATTTTTATTTAGTTCATAGTATAGTACATATTTGGAAACATTATTTCCTAAAAAGAACGTTATCGAGGTGTGCACCGTCTTGTTGCAAGCACTCTTCAAATCTAGATTTGAGATTTGTAAAACCCTCACATAGCGGACAGAATAGTTGCCATTTCTTGTCGAATACTCTTTTAATTCAGCTGTTGAGGCTGGTTTATTGTTGTAAACTCTAGTCTCGTTGCAAACATTCTTCAAATCAAGATATTCCATAGCTAGCCAAGAGTTCTGACTTGACTCCACTTGACTTTTTTTCTTTGAGGTTATTTAAAAAGTAGAATTTACAACAATTAACCAGCCTCCCCAGCCGAATTAAAAGAGTAATCGACAAGAAATGGCAACTATTCTCTCCGCTATGTGAGAGTTTTACAAATCTCAAATCTAGATTTGAAGACTGTTTGCAATGAGACGGTGCACACCTCGATAACGTTCTTTTTAAGAAATAATTTTCCCAAATGTTTACTTTACCATGAGCTAAATAAAAATTCAATTATAATAGATGTGCTTTTTTTTAAAAGACTGTTCAAAACGGCTCAACTTTATGGGCCACCCTGTACAAGTGATGCAAATATTTGTGATATCATCTCGGCTGCTACCGTAAAACGGGTATTAAAAAAACATAAATTTCATCTTTTTGAAATTCAAATAGTGCATCAGTTAACTGAAGATGATCCGGACAGACATGTGCAATTTTGTAAAATAATGACCAGTAAATCCCTTTTATATTAGAAACATTAGTTTGGTAATGAATGTATTTTTTTTAAATAGGCTCGGATATAATATTGGCTACTGAAATGATGATGATGTTCATGGATTTCTGGAAACATTTTTGCAGTATTCCTAGAAAGCATTTAAATGTGTGGACCGGAATATTCGGAAATATACATATACTTACAAGAGACTACTTGAACGTGTTTGATACGTTAATATATCCCCCAAGACTGAAATTAGTTCTACAAAATCCTAACGAGTTTGATATGGAGCTTGTTTTCCAACAAAATGGTGCACCTTACCATTACGGTAAGGCTCGTTTTCACGGTGAAAGTAATAGTGAAATTTGCTCTCATGACAACAACTATCGTGATAACTATCATCGTGTAGACAATGTGATAGTCACTGTTTCTCTCTATCAGAACCTTCTTTCATGATAGCAACTATCACTATCACCGTGAAAACAAGCCTGTAGAAATATTAAGCAATATTTTGATAGCGTTTATCTTGACTGTTGAATAGGATCTTGCGATCCTACTAAATAGTCTATGAAGGCACCCAATTTGTTACCATTAGACTTCTTATTGTGAGAACATTTAAAATAAAAAGCGTACGCAACACAGCCGGACTCAATTGTGGGTTTAAAAGAAAGAATAACCGTTCTTTGTAGCATCATTGATATGAACACATTTGCAAGTGTTCACGAGGGGTTTTCTAACAGGGTAGTTATTCTACTATTTACAAGAACAAGGAGGACACGTTGAATGCGTTTTGTAGTAGAAATCTAATTGTAAGTCCTGTTTATTATTACATGGTTAGGCGCATTTCAAAAAACGAAGCTTTTGATAAAAGGCCATTGTTTTCCAAACTCTCCAAATTTTCTAAAATGTTTTAACCCATTAGTGCTCATAATTATTTTTTATTTAATCTGAAATATGTAACTGGATTTGTAATTGTAATTTAAGTATATTCAGGCGCTAATGGGTTAATAATCTGTCCGTTTCAAATCATGTATCACACAACTCCCTTATCATAATTTTTTCCTAAATTTCGCTCAGCTGCCATCTTGAAGGTCACGAGTATGAAATTTACATAAAAAAGTAGTATATATGTTTTAAGATATTCAATATTGGTATCGGTGGTTGAAATTTATAGGACAAAATATAGATAATGATTGGGGATGAAGCTATGACTTCAGATTATGCAGTGAAAGAAAACGATAAAAGAATCAAATAAAGAAATAAATGTTACATATAAAATAATACATGATAAAATGAGTTACATTTAAAGTTAATAAAAATTTTTGTTTAACTCTTAATTTCACATGACAAAAACAGGCGTACAGATATTACGTTTGCCTATTGCCTGTCAGGCAGCACCTCCGAGATTAAGGGTTGAATAAATTTCATCTTAAATCACTTTACTTATAAGTGCTTATATGGTTTTCCGTTTTATTATCGCATTTTTTTTCGAAAAATTTCCATTTTTCAATGGTACAAATTTGTTTAAATTATAACAATTTATAGCACAAATCTGTATACGTTTAGAATGTTTTAAAAAAGGACAATTCGTCACAGTTAAATAAAATTGTGGAACTGTTATTGTGACTCAATAAAGGTTTAATTTAGACGTGATCTCGAGATTTGCCCTAAAACAATTTTCCCCTGTTTACTCCGTCAGTTTTACGGACAAACTGTTCAGTAAATAAAACGAAAATGAGAAGAGACTTACTACCTCGACGATACTTTTTCGATTTCACGACATTCTCCTTTTCTGTTTTAATGACTAAATCGACCAGCCGAAGAAGAGGCACATTTTTCAAGTGGAACTTTATTAATAAGTCTTTGATCACTCATTTATCGTAATTTTAAGCTCATTATGGTAGCGCCATTAGCTACAATTATTTTTTTGTAATATCACATTATTAGTACATAATTAGTTTAACAACAGAATTAATATCTATCAACAATTTTATTGCATTCCACTTGTTTTAAGTTAATTATACATATTGGAACATTCATGTTGAATCAAAATTTAATTACGTTTAATTAAATATTCAATATTTGATAAATTTCGCTTTGTTCTGGTTATTTTCGACGATTAACGAGATTTTTCTGCTAAACACAGTAATTCGTTACTATTTGCTCAGTTAAACGTATACAATTTAATTTTAAATTGGTCCTAATTTTCTACAATTGCAATTTTCCTTTTTTTTCAGAAACAAAAAAGGAGCTTTGCCATTCTCCTCCTGGCCCTTCTTCTAATACTAATAGCGAGGCTTCAAACGAAAACTCCTGAATTTTCCACCGCGGATAATCCTACAGCTAGAGAACCTAGTATTTGGACGAGATTCATGACTTTCAGTTATTTACCTCTCGTGAATTTTGTGATGTTACTGTTTCCAAATAGTCTAAGTTTTGATTGGGGCATGGATGCCGTTTCGAGAATTTATAGTGTTAGAGACCCTAGAGTATTTTTCACATTGTGTTTTTACACGGTATTAGCAATTAGTCTTGCGCTATGTTTGGGTGGCGTTTTCGAACAAAGGGATTGGTTTCGGATAGACTATCACCCATTTTCTGGTAAGTGTTTTGTTGAAACTGTAATTTAAAATTTCTGATATTATATTTCCTTTTAGCATGTACAGTGTGCAGTCGACGTGCCTCAGACAACCATTCTCATCATTGCAGAATCGCCAACAACAACAATAACACAACCAACAATCACACAGTTCTTTGTTTATGTTTGCGAGCGCCTAAAAGAATAACCATGAGGGAGGCGGCCTTATTTTCGTTGTCATTAATAATACTTCCATTTTTACCTGCCACCAATCTATTTTTCTATGTGGGATTTGTCGTTGCCGAGCGTGTCTTGTATATTCCAAGTGCGGGTTTCTGTTTACTGATAGGAATCGCCGGTGCAAAATTGTGGAAAAACTCGAGTATTCGTGGATATTTTTGTGCGGGTTTTATTTGCGTTTTGATTGGGTTCAGTGCGAAAACCGTGATTCGGAATTTAGACTGGCAAAATGAGGAGTCTTTATATCGAAGCGCTATTCCCTTCAACCCTCCTAAAGGTGAGTTTATATTTGATTATGAAAAGTTCTTCGATTAAATCCTTTAGCACATCTATGCTATATTATGATAAATTTCTTAAAAGTCAAAAGTTATAGCCTTAATTTTATAAATTGCATATAAGTTTAGTGATACAGGATTAGATGAAATCCCAATTATTTGTAAAATTTAACATTTTTTACAAAATTACTTTTAGTTTGTTTGAGATTTTCAACTTTAGGCATAAAGAAATGAATCGCAATTTCGAAGTGATATAGAAAATTATTCAAAAACTTCCATGTTCTTCAGCTAACCGAAAATATTTTAGAAATAAACTTTATCGACAAGCTTTCTATGAGAAATTGAAAAACTTTTTGTACTGTCGTTTACGTTTCGCTTCCGGCATTATTTAGAAAGTTGTACAAGGAAATTTAAGAACGAAAAAACCATAATAGTACACTTTTCAATCTTAAAATTAAAATATTAAGGTTTCTCGATCCGTGCCATTGTCTATTTTCTTGGTTTTTTTTTCTAATTCTCAATGCTCGGAGAGAGTTATGGCTTTTAAAATAGTATGAGAGAGCTTATTAAGGTTAGCGAAAAGAAAAACTGTTGCACCTGACAAGAGAAAAACGGATGAAGATTCGCCGGTGAGTTGTCTTCGTGTTTCGAGGCATCTTGCAATCTTCAATCTACTTGGTGAAAACCGGCAATAAATAAACGAGAATTGGGGATAATAAATAGGTGGAGAAATGCGAACTGAAGCTTTTTCAATTTTTCATCATGTAAAGGTTTTACAGGGTCCTTTTGAGGAAGAGTTTATAACAATTACGCTACTTATCAATCGTTAAAATAGTCTATTTTTCATTTTATTCAGTTTCCAACAAAAGCTTAAGTATTTAAATTGAATACACCCTGTATGTAAAATACTTCACATTTGCCAAACGTTGGTCTGCTCAAAAGCGACGAAAAATACTTGAAAAGAATAATGGAATTGTAATCCAGCGGTTGTAAATATTAAAAAGTTAGTCAATTGATTTTTTTTTTAATTTACTTTTAAAGTAAAATAAAGTATCTATTGAAATGCCATAATATAAAATAGATAAATGAAAAGTGCTTAGAAATATTTCGTTTACAATAAGTGATTGTTACTGAGTTATTTGATCTATTGGCCAATAGATTTACTACGGCAATATTACTGGTTTGAGTTTCCGTATAAATNTTTGAGGGTATTTTAAAGCCATGATTTATATTAGAACATGTGAAAATGAAAACGATCTTCATCAAGGCCTCTTACTGATTGCCAAACAAATAAGAACCAACACAAGACCTTTTAGATCATTATGATGAAATTTTATTCAAAGAACACTTTTATCTATTAGAATGGGGTGGCAACATTTTGAACACCGAATATGAGTTAAATTTGTTTAATTTAAATATACAGGGTGTCCCGTAAACCTTCGATAACATTGTAACTGGTAATAAGACAGATCAGTCTGAATCGATTTAGCTAAAAATAGTATTATACAAAGTGTTGTCGTTTTTCAGTTATTAACGTTTTAAGATATTTCTTCGCATTTAACATTATTTTTCTAAATCAGCGGCGACAGTGCAACGACAAATCACCTTATACATGCCCAAATTAACTGTATAAAATATCAATAGGACATACGGAGTCCTAGAATAATAATATTAAACATAAATAATTCCAGCGGAATGTACTAAATTAATAGAACGAATTTTAAGAAATACCATAATATGCTGGCGTTTGCGTTTAAAAATTTCCTCATACTGTATTCCTATAAAAAACGTTACGACATCTGCAGAAAATGTATTCGAAGACAAAGAAAAATGCAAAAAACTTCAGACGCGTTATCATTGCTTTAATAGGAAAATTAAATCTTAAAATGCTAATAACTGAAAAACGACAACACTTTGTATAATACTATTTTTAGCTAAAGCGATTCACACTGACCACCCATATTACCAGTTACAAGGTTGTCGAAGGTTTACGGGACACCCTGTATATGTGGCTTTATTTTTAAGAGTCATTATTGTTAAATATTTCGTAGGAAAGTGAGATAAATAATTTCTCTTGGCATAAAAACTTCGACTTTCCAAGTCTTCTTAAGAAATGATAATCAATTGAATGTCGTTCAAAGCATAATAAAATGGAGATATTTTTGATTATATTGATCGCCTATACTCACCTTATTCTTTACTTCATAATTTTTATTAAACATTGTTTTCACTTTTCAACAATCAACTGATTTGTAAAAAAATGATTGTTGTTTCTAGCTAAACGAGAAAAAATGTTTAAAATATTGCTTCTGGGAAGAGACATTACTTATCAATAGCTTGAAAACATTTAATTAGATTTCCATTCTGTGATATTTCGTTTTAGTTGTTTAAAATATCCCGATTTTGATAGTTGAGAAACAAATTATTGTGTTTTGTATTTTTTTTATTGAAAATGACCAATTCTAGTAGTCCTTTGCGTGCAATCCATTGCTTTTCGAATACTCTGTATAAACTATCTACCAAATTTAATTTCCTATGTAAGACTAAACAAAACAAAATCTAGACTCTTTACTATTGTGTTCCATTCCTGGCCCCTTATTAAAGTTCTAACAATACGACATCGACGTTCTTGTATTAAATGCAAAGCAAATGCAGGGCATTATTTGATCTTTTGACTAATAATCCTTATAGTATATTGTAGAAACCACTGTTGTTCAACAATATTAAGAAACAGTCTTGGCATTCTGAAGTTCTTCTGCCAGCACTTGCGCCTGTTACTTTTTTATAGGGCCACATTGCCTTCATGTCTGATGAAATCTGACCATGGTGTAAACAATCGTGTTAATGCTTCCAGGAATTTGCCAGCATTTCTTAACTTTCTATTCCATTTCCAATTAAGCCACCTATAATTTGTGTTTTATCGCACTCAGGTTATCATTCAGTGCACTTCATCAGTACATAATTACAATAAACGAAAACAAACAAAGGCAAACAAACAAAAAATGAATGTTTTATTGAATAAATGAGCAGCAAAAATTTAACTAAACCTATACATATGTACTTATATTAAAATGAAATCCCTACATTTTTTTTGTTTTTTTCTGGCATGATAAGCAAGTGTATAAAATTTTACAAAAATAGTATTTTTTGATTAATAAAAATTGAACTTAAAAATAAAATACATAACTGAAATAGGTTTTCAAAGTAAATCCGATAGTAACAGTTTTTTGATAAGGTCAGTTTACATTGTTACGTAGATCTTCTGAATGTATTTTTTGGAAAAAAAAGATATAGGCTCTATTTGTTGTTCTAGGAAGCCACTACTCATTCCGAACAATTCTGATTTGTCATGTACATTTCAGTTGTCAATGAAATGAAATTAATACAGGATATATTTTTGTATTTGCTCAACTAATGGAATTTTCATAAAAACACAGTCACGAACTGGAGTTTTTAATGGTTACCCATGTAAATCCATTTTGTAGGTTCTAACCAACGATTATCAAACAAAATTCAAAAAGGAAAATAAAAGGACGTGTCGTGTTAACCTAAATTTCTCCGAAACGAAATTATGCTTGTTGATGGCAGAATGATAAATTGTAATAAAACTGGTAAACATGTTAATATGACTTCAAACATGCAAGGCTTTTTTCTCGTAGTTTAATTTACAAATTGTTTATTCATTCAAATTTTTATATCGTTTCAGCGTATGGTAACTTGGGAAGTATACTGAATGCGAAAGGGCGGATCGAGGAAGCTGAAAAAGCATTTCGAAAGGCCTTGGATTATCGACCCAACATGGCTGACGTTCACTATAACTTGTAAGTTTCCTCTTTTTTTATTGTTTTTTTAATTGTTCCTCGTAAAATTGGAATTGGAAATGCGTTTTTTTAATTAAATTATTGCACTCTTGAAAATTCGTTTTGTCAAAAAATCACGTACCCAATATATTCGACATCAAATGTTAAATCTATCAGCGTAGTGCAAAGTTAATTTCACGCTTTCATATTGATTTCCAGTCAGTGGTTCCAGAGGGCATTGTTACTCTAATCAAAATTGTGTTTTATAGACTCGTTGTCCAATAACTAGGCGATTGCATAAAATTCAAATCGATGCGTGATTGAGGCAAATAATTGTTAATTTCTAATGTAATACTTAAACTTTTATAGAGGAAAACGTTTTATTCTATTTTTATTATCGACGACATGGTTGTAAATCAGTTGTTAAAATTTATTAGACTTTTTCTTTTGCTTTTCGTTTTCGCAATAAAGGGCCCAGTTAACATGGAACCGGGGAAAATAAAAGAAAATTAGGTTTTTGTTCCGATAATCAAATTAAAGTTCTCTTCGGGTCCCTTTTTCGAACAGTTACAGATTAAGAAAAAGTACAAGAAATATTTTCTAATAAGTTTGCGCTGTCCAATATCACCGGGAACGTTTGCAGAAGAAAAGAAATCCACTCAAAATAAATTGCCCCTTCAGCGCCAGCCCTACTTCTGTAATTTCCTTAATGTAATGAAAATTTTCACACGTAATTACCAGCAACGATATTAATAATTAATTTGATATTGATTATTGCAGTTTGTTATAACAAATCGGTTAAATCTTCTTGGAAGAATACGAAGTACCATCCTCAAGAATCGTTTCTACGATCTACTTTGTATGGGGAGACATGGTGCTCAATAAAAAAGGGTTACGGCCAATTATGTTGGCTCCTTAAGTCATTAGCGAAAAGGTTGCATTCCAAAAAGAACAGATTATTGTAGGCTTGATGTGTCATATATCTCATATATGGACTTAGATATTTGTGTCCTAAATGATGGAGTCTGTATATAACTGAAACGTCACATTGTTACTGCTTCTCTCTTAACCATCAGCAATCCTCATCTTGTACAAAAGAAGCATCGCCGGCCGCCTGTGCCCGGTTAAGAAACCAGTTATCATTCTTCTGTTCAGTTTCAGAAGCTTTCATTTTTTTAGTACAGTACATAGATTTAACAGTAAAAATCAACTTCTATCTATGAAGCTTTGAAACCGATTGCAGACTCAGCCCCTGATAATTGGTTTTGCTGTGAATGTAGCAAGTTTCGGCAAATTTGCAGAACTACTATCATTTTGAGACAGTTTATCAGTCATTTCATTGCCCGCAATTTTCTTCTTAGTGTTAGCTATCCATATTAGAGTTACCTTATTTGGAGTTGTGTTGTGTTGTAGTTGTGTTGGGAGTAGTTCCAAGTAAACACTGTGTCCAAGATAAGGAGGGCCAATATGGGCATTTTGAAAACAGTGAGAAATACAGATTTGCTTAAATGGGAAAAAGTTATTCAATTGACGGACTAAGAAAATGGCGATTAAAAATCCCTGAAACAATTTTTAATTTTAAGATATTTTGAAAAAATCGAATTTTTGCATTTTACATACCTATTATTTTTTCTGGCGTTAATATTGGATATAGAGCAAAATTGGTGACACTTCTCTGAAACAACTTTTAATGCTATTTAGAGTGGGATTGTTAGTTTTTTAATTAAACGTTTTGCCTTTATGGGACGTCATCATCAACTTAATTTATTGAAATACGGCTCTGATATTTTGATATCAAATTCTGAAATCTCTTTTTATTCCGAATGCGACGCTCTATTCCGTACTATGGTTTAGCAGTGCTATAGTCTTTTTTTCGGTTTAATTATGAAAATTTCAATTACAGACCTGCACATATTAGTTTATTGCCTAGATCAGTTAATAGTTTACATCATTTAGGTATAAAATAATATTACAATGGTTAAATAAATTACTACGCTAATTTAATAAAAAATACAAATAACAAACAAAAAATAAAATTAAANAATATGAAAAAAATAACTAAATTTACAGTATATTTTCAAAAAGATTCCGGTTGTTCTTTAAGCATAGATAGCACCATCTAACTGTCGATTCTAATATCTTAGCCAGCACTTCTGAAGTAATACCGACAATTCGGCCATTGGAATATTATTAAATATCTAAATGATTTAAACTGTTAACTGATTTATGCAATTATTTATTTATAAAACATAAACTAATACGTGCTGATCAGTTCTCGATTGAGGGCGAAAAAAGACTAAAATGCAGTTTAACCGTAATATGTAACCATCATTGCATTCGAAATGAAATGAATTTTCAGAATTTGATATTAGAATATCTGGACTGTATTTAAAAAAATTAAGTTGATGATAGTTCGGCAAAAACGAAACGTCTAAAAAATTAACGTTATCTTAAGTGGCATTAAAACTTGTTTTAGAGAAGTGTCATCGATTTTGTTCTAGGTCTAATATTAACGCAAAAAAAAAATTTGTACAATGCAATAATTTTATTTTTTCGAAATATCTTAAAAATTAATAGTAATTATTATTATTAAGTTTTAGGGATTTCTAAATGTCATTATCTTAACCCTTCAATTGTATAAATTTTCTTTATTTGACGAAATGTATATCTCTTACCGTTTTCGAGAGACTCATATTGGCCTTCCTTATCTTAGACACAGTGTATACTGTGATTTGAGTAGTGTTTCCCGGTGGACCACTTTCGTTCCTTGCTTAATATTACATGTCTTTTAACAAACGCCATCCACAGTTCCATAATATTTTTTTGTTAATTTCACTCTGAGCTTATAGCCACATTAGAGATATCCCGTTATTTGGGTTATGGGATATGATTCACTGTTCAGGATGTTGACCGGGAGTCCCTGCAGTAAGCTTTGTTACCCTGTTATCTTATGGAAAACATATTGAGTTGCTTGTATTAAATCTGAGTTTTTAACCTATGAAATCATAATGTCATTCAATGTTTTGTACAATTGGTTGGGCTTTAATTGTTCATTTAGTGACATATGAAAAACTACATATGTAAAAATATGCAACAACAGTAAATCCTGTTTTAATGCCATTAATAATGCCATATTGCAAGTTTTGTTTGAACGAATTATTATTATGAAATATATCGGAGATTTTAAAGGCAATATTTTTAATTTATTGCTTTATGGATTGCACTAGAACTAATTCGTATTGGAAACATATTAACAGTTAAACAGATCGCCCATTTCAAATGATTTATCTTTAAATCGAATTGGTACTGCTGTATAATTTTGTCACTGATATATTTGTTATATTAAAAATCACCCTTTATTGCAGTTTTACTTTCTACCTGACCATCTATAGTTGGATAAATCACATTAATACATTTCAATTTATTTTCAACGTTACATTGGACAAAGCTTGATAGATAAAATCTTTTTCTGTGGAGAAAAATCACAATTAAAGCCTTAAATGTCAACACATGATTGTTGGAATTTTTCTTTTACCTAAAGGTGCGTTTATTTCAGTTTTGTAAAAGCTAAATTTACTTCATATTGTTCCATTGCCAATGCAAAGATTTGTATTGGTTATCGTAATATCTAGGGAAGGTTTGGCTTTGAATCCTGTACAAACACAGTTCATATGAAAATTAATTGTCTGTAAATAACGGTGCTAGACTGCCTTTGCCATTAGGCCAAAACCATAATTTAGCCTCAAAATATTTAAAGGATAGTTAACCCGTTGAATCGGTTAGGGTGGAGGTATTCAACCTCTCGCATGTATTTGCTCATGGATTACATTATTGATAATCTCAACTAAAATTTGATCGATTTTCAACATATAGTATATACATACATTCAAATCAAACTGCTAAACTGTTAAGAAATTCATTAATTTATGTAAATATCAGTCTTGTAAATGGTTTCGCTTTCACGACACGGTAATTCTTGTAAACTGAATAAACTGCTTTTTAAAAGGGTTCAAAATAGGTTGGATTCGTTGACCCTTTTATCCGAGAAAACCAGAAAGCTTAATGAACAGTCGACTTGACCCGATATAAAGCTCGAAGGTTTTCAGGACCTCCTTTCTAGTTAAGCTTGCTCGAAGAAAAAACCTCTTTATCACAAAATATTTTACAGACTGTTTGTCCTAATGGTATAAATCTACGTCATTAAGCAACCTAATTTCCTTTTAAAGTTACCGACCATAAATTTGCTCTTTATCAAATGAGGGGAATTAAATAAACCGGCGGAATGAATCGGTAGCAAAAAGCGACCATTTCTTTAACTGGTGCCTTCTATTATCTTTCCATATATAGTAATTTCCGAAAGCAGAAAATTTGCTATGATTGTTAAGTGGATAATATTGTTTGTAGTCTACTGGTTAGATTTACAAATTATTGTAGACTTACCAAATTGGAGCGAAATAAAAAAAAAGAGATTCTTTTAAAATTGGCATCTCTACAAAGAATCTTTGCATTTAAATTCAAACTGCGTTTTACAATTTTTTCTTCTTTTCTCATTTCTTATTGCCGGTGCTCAATATTGCCATTTCACTAAGAATAGAATAGTTTTTAAAGATTTCTGAGTAGATAATCCCGATTTTATTTCACTAAATGGGCTACATCGATTTTTTTTGTTAAAATGTTTTAGTCACAGATACAGGCTTCAATTACGAACGGTTTTCAAAAGTGTGCTCCTGTTTTAGCTTTATTGTTGCATAATAAAAGTTTCAGCCACAAATATATGTATACATAGTAATAATTATAATAAAGTAATTTTAATTTTTTTAGGACAAATAACGCTGAACTATAAATTACTCGTTTAGCTGAAACCATTATTTTTCGTTCTTTGACATTTGATCGATAACTTTGCTCGCTTCCCTTCTCGCTTCATTTAATTTTAATTGACTGTCCTTGTTACTAATGTTTTATTTACAAACTTAATTGATTTGTTAAACGATAATTTCAAAAATCTACTACAAAACATTCTAATTATTGTAAAAAATTTAAAAAAAATGAAAAATACCATGTAGTTATTATAAAAATTCCATATTAATTTATGTCAAAACCTAAAATCGAATCTCTTAATCTCACGTTTGTTTCGTGTATGAGTATAAGGATTATTTGATTTCAACTTCTTGCCATCGTTTGTTACGTTTCCCAATACGAGGCAATTAAGTGTATATCCCTGGATGTGGAGTGGATTTATCCCCCTCCAGAGAAACAAGAAACCGACAAGCACTAAACGTTGATCCTTGAGAGCAAGACGAGAACTTCTGGTAATTAGCAACGTGAGGTCGAAGGGCGATAATTCCGATACTGCGGATTATAGATCGGAAACTACCAATCTAAAGTAGATTATCGAAGTTTCACCGCTGAATTATCCCAAACTTCAGGTCAAAGATTATTGAAAAGGCAGTGATGAAAAAAACATTGTTGAAAAAAGCATTTGCTATACATAGACAGTGGTCTTGTATGTATACATATAGGATGTTTTAAAATTGAAACTTGTTCCTTAAAAATATGATTTCTAGAGAACATTTTATAATTTAAGAATTTTTAAAGATTGAGGCTATGGAAATTCTAATTTGAGAGAAAATCGTTGGAATTTTCGAATGAAATTTGGTCAACATGTCTTTAGTTAGTTGAGTGGTATAAAGGCTGTAAAGATGAACGTTATCATTAAGAAGAATGACGCTTCTGCTGGGTCCTTACCGTCGTTTTGTAAGAAAAGCAAATTTACCTTTTTTAGGTAGTAGTCAACTAACCTTTCCAGCATAAGGAACCACTTTTCCTTCTTTGAAAACTGGCCATGTTTTGTGCTTCCATTTTTATTTTTTTATTAAAGCTGAACATAAAAACGTACAATAGGGAGTGAATATTAAAAAAGCAAAAATGTTTTGCGCATTTTAATTTTCTCTTTTTTTCAATTCCGAAGAAAAAGATCAAACTTTGTCAGAAACTAAACCACCCGAAGGAAATATCATCAATATGATGAAGATGAAATATGGGCAAAAGATAAGGAAAAAAAAGTAATTCAATTTTCTATATCTCCGATTCCCGGCAAAATATTAAATTTAAAACTCGCCATTTAATAAAAAGCCATTCTTCTTCAATTTCTCCGATTTGACATTTAATCGATCGGTTTCTTTCGTTCCCCACCTCGGTTCGTTAAAATTTAATTGTGTATCCGGATTACAAATGGGTTGACTTAGGAAACGAGTTTACCGAAATGGAAGCGTGTTTACTGGGTGAACTCATTGCAATTGAACATTTACAAAGAACATGATAGTCATTTTCGTGTGTTCATTTGTACAGAGTGCTCCAGTAAGAACTGAACAGGCCGTCTCTCCCAGCTTGTCAAAACTTTGTTCAAAGATAGAAATTCAATGTAACTTTTTCCGTAGAATCGGAAAATGATACTTAAAAGCCAGTTGAACTTGAAACAAAATGAATTCGAGACAATCTTGATGTTTTATTTGTTATTAAATTGTTACAAGTGAAACTTTATAAGTGCATAATATATTAAAGTTTAAATGTTGTATGTGACTGCTATTATTCCAGAAACAGCAATTCTTTACAGTTTTTCGACATTTGCTGCCATGGCTCGTTACTAATTTTCTCAATAATTTCATCAATCTGGTTCCTTTGCTGGTATGAGACGTTTTGAAGATGACACTAAAGAAATATATCTAAAACTAACCACGTCCATCTAATTGGTGCATTTCGTTCAATCCATTAAATATGGTAAAAATTCTAGAATTGCCTTTAGCTTTCAATGAGAATTGAGTTAGTTAAACATGCTTACATTTGTGATTGAAGCTTTGTTCGTCCATAAGATTTTCATACATAAACTTGGATGATTGCCCTGTTGTTCCATTATCATTCGGGAAACGTATTGAAAATGTAATTCTTTTTGTTGACGTGTAAGATGTTGAACTCGAAGGATATGAAATGGAACTAGTCTATTTTGTTTCAGCGTTCTGTGAACAATTGTGCAGCTAACTCGTCGTCTTGAAGCTCTATATTCAATGTTTGGAATTGCATCGGAAACTGAATTAGTGAGATTAAAAGTAAAGTAATTTAAAATCGCTTAAATTCGAATCCATCTTCTTCGTAATTTCCCTTTTTTTGCCATTCAGAGATTTTGATTCTTAAAATAACCTTTTTGTTCTTAATATAGTGTTTGTTGTGAAATATTTGTTTGGAAGTTTGCAATAAGTCTACGTCTCGCCTCTTTGGCATTTTCCTGACTCTTGTAGAAAAATGTAACGATTTGTAATCTATCTTCTAACGAATATTTCATTTCACTTCAAAGCAATACAACTTTTTGACATTGACAAAAGTGTGATATTGATCCATGTTACCTGCATTATTGCTAGAAAGGTAATTTGTTTCAGAAATAAAACTGAATTAATATATTAAAAATTTAATTGAATAATATAATGACAAATACAACATTGTTCTTCTCTAAAAAATTAACAAAATGTGCTAATTTGCATTTAAATGTTCACCACTCAACATAATATACAACGCATAACATTTTCTCATGGTCGAGTCATACAAGCAACATCAAGTGTCTCTCAATAACTGTCAGACATGTATGTACACATGTTGGTAATTCCTTGCTGGTTGGGCGTTGATGATCATTTGGTATTTTGATATTTTTATTTTCGTTTTTTTTATATACATACACCGAATCCCTGCATATTAATAAGCAACAATATTATATTTAACGCAGTTAATGTTGAATCTAAATTAAATGTGGAACATTCGTAGAAAACTGCAAACTTTCCAAATATCAAATAGGAAATACCAATTTTATAAAACATCAAGATTGCCCCGTATTTATTTTGTTTCAAGTTCAACTGGCTTTTAGGTATTATTTTCAGATTCTACAGAAAAAGTTACATCCGATAGCTATCTTCGTTTTTTGAAAAAAGTTTTGACAAGATGGGAATCAGATCCTGTTCAGTCCTCACTGGAACACCCGTACACACGAATTTCGAATTAAAACCCTTTTCAATTATAGTTTTTCTCAAGTTTCAGCTTAATTGTCAATTAATTGTTCGCTGAGCTTCTGACTGTTATTTCCTGATAAAGCAACAAAGTGCTATTAAATTTGATTAATCCTTGAAAGTTTCCGTCAATTAGCGGTGTCGGTTCAGCGAATTGAAATTCCTTAATATAGGGCAACAACTCAGGATTACTTATATAAGTTTAACATATTGTTTCCCTTTTATCGTTTAATAACGATAACACGTAAAATCTCTTGGTTCAATTAACCTTCAATGTAAAGACGATACGGAAAACTGTTACCAGAATCAAGCTTAAAATCAAATTTCCCGTTCAAATTTTATTACTATGACCAAGATGAGGCTTGATTCAATTACGGAACTCTAAATTTTGACCCTCGAACAATTAATCCCTTTATGTTGTAAGGAATCGGTTTTTAGACCTTAGATCAGAGGCATCTGAACTCATACTAAATTGTTTTTGACCTCTACCTTTGCTCATCAAGTTAAACTAATTTAACGCCAACCTCAATTAAAATTGCTCAAAAGTTTGTTTTCAAATTTTGTTTTTGTTTATCCTAGCCTTTCCGCGAGTTTTTAGAAAGTAACGAAGATAATGAAGTTCTAAATTAAATTTGTTCCTAATAGATCTTTGGATGCCACTAATACTAAGTTATGTTTAGTAGATTTTTAAAACATTCCTCGAATATTCGAAAAACTTGAATTCGACTCTTCCATTCAACGTTCTAGTTTTGAAATAGTTAAAGCATTTTTCGTTTGACCTGTAAATTTCTTTTAGTAACGTTATCTGGATCTACGGTCCAAAACGCAATTGGCTTTAGGCTTATTTTACTCTTTTTGACTAACTTTGTTTTGATTTTCTTCTCTAACTTTGAATGAATAGTTCATTAGAGGTAATTTGAAGTTATTCCAATTCTTCTTGTAGTTATCATGAGTTCTAGAAGAACACTCGAGAGATTCTACAAACGTCTAACCGTGAGTGTCTGATGGTCATTGATACTACTTTTTCCATCATTTGCAATTCAATGGAGACAAATTTTAACATCATGGAAATAGAAGAGTGAAATCTAATTTGAGATATACACGTGTATTGCCCTGTAAATATGTAAATTGAATGGCCCTACTTGAAATGTAGGTATTAATTAATTTTGTCAAATACAAAATCCGTAACATACAAGATGATAATTAACAAAACATCGGTACATGCATTATCCACATTTAAATGTTCGACAGTAATAACGAGAATATAATGAACTCAGTCCATATCCAATAAATGAATTATTCAATATGAGTTATAGATGATGTCAAATTTAATAATTAATTTCGTTTGCGTTCGGTACGTTTGAAGCCCCCTCATATACATTGGCTGATTGAGATTATGAAAATTTATCGACGTCTGTGGGATTCAATTTTGGCCAAAGCATCACTTTGGAAATGCATATATTAATGGTGAAAATATAGTTTTTTTTATTTCTTTTGTAGAATAACAGGTTTGAGTTGCGCTCCCAAGACACCATATCGATTTTAGTTGGTAAACAGTAGCGTCTCTTTCTGCACGAATTTTAAGCGTGTTTGTTTGAATATTTGACTAAGTTGCTGCTCGCTTCTAGCGGTTCCCATAACGTATTTTGTAAATATATTAAATTTATTTTTCGCTCTACGTGTTTAGTTGGAAAATTAAATTTATTTATAATTAAAATTATGTTCCATATTTTTAGTTTTAGTTATATTTACGTTCCTGACTAAAATCCTGTTTGTTATTCAGATAGCAAACGCCTCTGGCTTCGAGGACGAAATGACGATCAGAACAACGTGTATCAGCGAGGGATGTGAAATTCACGAGTCGTAAACACAAAATTGCCGGGTATTTTCTAGATTGAACAGGGATATCGTGACAATATCTCCTCCGGTGGCAGATATACTGCTAAACGTCCTGCTACCAGTAAACACTGCATTTCCTCGCTCAATATTTTATATTTTTTTCGAAAATAAAAACTCTCGCGCCTCGCATCGCGCTTTCACTTTAAAGTAAATTAGGAGATTGATTAAAGTTCACCACACCTTCACCTTCCACTCCTTAACTTTGAAAGTTACAAAACACCCTTAGCTTCCTTATAAGTGATGTGAATAAGAATTAATGATTGTAGAAGTTAATGCAAGCAGAAAACAGTTTTATAAAGCCCTGGAGGTCGCTTTTTTAAGCGATTATAATTCAGTTAGTTTCACACAACATTGGCTCAGATAATTAAGTAAATTAGGGTTGATATACAAGGAACTTGAGCATTTTCGAAAAGAGGTTTTCATCAATTGACTTAAGAAAAACACCTAATGCCCTGATATTTAACTCTGACAGGTTATTAATGGGGCAGAGGTTGAAATATACAAATTTTAGTACATGCATTTTATAGTCGAAGTTCATAATTTATTTTCCATAATAAAGTTAAAGCCGCGCCCCGTGTTTAATGTAGATTAAAAGATTGATTAAAACTCGTTAACACCTTGATTCGCTCGGTAAACTGGTGCGGAAGTTGAAGTGAAGCAAAGAAAAGACTTGACAAGTGATGTGAATAGGAATTAATGACTGAGGGTGAACGTTGCTGACACTAATGAGACGAAAAGTGCTTTTATAAGGCGTTGAAACTATTTTTTTTTTCATCCTTTTGCATGATTAGAAAGCAGTTATCGTAATGCCCTCGATGAGTTAGCTTAATAACGTTGAGTAGTGTAAAGTAATAGCTTTGCCTTTAACAAGCGTAATTTGCCTTGAATTTTCTTTCTAGTTCGAGATAAATATGGTAAGCAGCAGTTGCGAGTTCTTGGAGAAATTCTGTTCGGAACGGAATGTAAATGTAAAACGGATCTTAATTCAAATATTTTCCTTTCAAGACAAATCGAGCGCGGATTATTCCATGGGGGTTCGGGTCGCCTTATTTATGGAGAACGGTATGGCCGGATTTTTTAATAATTTCTCTTTTTAACATAGCGACCAAAAAAAAAATTCAAGAGGAAAATATTTTATGTAAATAACATTCAATAGCGGAGTTTCGCTGATTTAAAAAATACAGCTTCCTTAGGGATTATTTTTCCTATGGCCAAATGGTCATTAAGATGGCAAAAATCAGTTGTAAAGTTTTTTGAAAAAAATCGATACATAAGGAGACAAGAATTTTCTTTGAATTCTCTATTAATATTGTGGTTTACAGGACTATGGAGGGGACTATTTTTTTATAAACAAAACATGGCATTGCCATGTAATTTTTTGAAAATTTTTGTAACAACTGAAATGCATTACAGGGGCAATTTGAAAAATATTTTAATCAAATTAAAAAATACTAAAAATTCCCATATTCGATATAAATTGGAAAATAATTCCCGCTATTGCTGAAAAAGGAGTTACTATTTAATTGAATTGTAAATTTCTGCTTTATTATATGGAAATATTAAATAATAAATTAAAAAAAATGCATTAAAATAATGTTAAAAAAGAGCCGAATACCTATAAATTAAAAATACAATTATTCTTCAATAATTAGCCGTTTTTCTTTAAGTATATCTCTGGGTTCTTGTGAATTGCTCTTTGAACAAAGATAGGGCAAACTGAACAAATCGAAATAAACTTATCGTTGGTAAAATTGCAATTAGTAATAGACTATTAACGGTAGATAGAAATCTCTGTTCACGCCAAATTGTTTTCACTATTTCATTCCGTCAATTCGAGAATTCTGCTGATATACGCGAGTTAATTAAACCGCACGTTTTGATTAAAATTTACAATGAGCGTGGAGAGAATTTACTCATTTCTCTAACAATAGAGACGGAGCGATCGTCTCAAAAACCTTTTGGCAGTAGTGTATGATAGTGCCTTTATGTAATTAAAATTTGGCTTTGGAACTTTCAACTAGCTCTAATTTATATTTGTTTTAGAATACTGATGCAAGAGGTAACAGTTACTATTAACACTATTAATAAAAGGAATAGATTCTGTTCTAGTTAAAGATTTAATTTTTTTTTCATGTAAAATGATTTTTTCAACCACTTATTAAATATTTTTGATGTTTTCAACTATTCCAACAAGTTTACTTTGTTATTTCATACCATTTTGTTCCGTTTTATGAAAACATTTAATACTAAATATTTTTAAACGCCGTTAAATACGGTATGAAATTTGTTATTAAATTTGAAACAAGATTTGTTACTGAAAAAAATTGTTCGTGTCATATACGTTTTTGTATCAAATTTGACTTAAGATATTTTTTTGCTGTAAAAACGCGTATGACACGAAACATTTTTTTCGATAACAAATTTTGTTACAAATTTAACAACAAATTTCATACCGCGTTTAACGGACTTAATTCATTGGTTTGCTGTAAAAAATGTTAAATACCTATTCTTAAAAATTAATATTGATTTTTTTATATTTTGAAATTTAAACTACATAACAACCAGAACTTGAGACTGGGAGTTGATCATTGATCACACAATCTGAAACCTTGATTACATATTACGCTTAAATGACATAATGTTGTTTCTTTGGTAAAAGTCAGTGCGACTCGTGTAGCCACAATTATAAAGGAAATCTTGAATTGATCGCAATATTTTAAAACAAAAAGAAAAATTGACCCTGAAAGCGTTAAGAAATGAGCTTGTTTCAAGTATTTCGTGTTATTTCAAAATTGTTACGCTTTCCGCTTGGAATACCGTTATGTATTTAACTACAAAAATATTTTCCCTGCTTTGGCGTGAAGCATGCAAGTCTGTATGCTGTCATTCATCCCAATTGTGTTTGAAATAATGAAACACAAGTAAATTCACATTTACATGTCGGTAACGTGTATTAGACAGATTCGACTCGTTACGAGTGTCTCGATCCATAAGTAAAATTTATATTATCCAGATGCGCCCGTTGTGTTTAATAAACCTCCCCCTCTCCTGAATTCCTCCTGTAAACGGCAGCTGAATCGAATTAAAACCGATCGTGTAATTGTTTTCACTCGTTGCACCTGCAGGAAAACTGGTGACATAATAACGTGAATATGATATTCTATTGAAAATTGGACGAGTTCGTATTAAAAAAAAGCTTTTGTTGCACTGCGAAATTGAACAAAATTCTAAACGTTTGCAATAAAACGTAAAATCAGTCAACACAATTAAGGATTCTAAAATTTTCGATGTAAAATTCGCTAAATCCTCGATATTAACGCTTGATCGTCGGGAACGTCAGCTGCTTTTAGAAAAGGTTGTTGATTTAGGATTCTATCTAAGAGCTATTTAATACTAAAACTGCTGATTTAGACAAAATTGTTTACACAATTGTTCAATGAGGATCACCAAGCATGTTCAAAATATTTCAAGCGGAAACAGTTTGTTTTGTTGAAGATATTAATTTCTAAAATGTCTCGTGCACAATACTATGAGATCGTACTTTTAAAAATGGAGTTTTATTGTCAAACAAAGTAATTTTAGAGAGGAAATAGCGAAACGAAGATAATATCATCGGATCGGTGAAGTCGTTCAACTTCTATTAGAACGAGATATTGATTTAGGATATTCGCCGATAGCGATTCGGGGACTAAATGAAAATCTTTGTTACAATTAAGAACTGTTTGTTTGAAGTGGGATTTATTAAGGGTACGCTTTTTAGGGGTGACTGTGTGTCTGGAAATAAGTGAAAATTTATATTCTCTTCCGCGTTACGTTTTCAAATAATACATTTTGCAAATAATAATCCAAAATTCGAGAATCGCCTCAATGTTTGAGCGCATAAGTAAGAACCCCCGTTTTCTCGAAGATTTCAATGTGTTTGTTTAATATTGAATTGTTTAAAGTGGGTTAAATCGTATATAAAGATCATATATTTCAACAATCTCCATTAAGGATAAATCTTAGGTGCGAAATTATTAATTTCACTGGTGGAACGCTGCTGGAAACTAATTTTCCCATAGCAAGCTGGAAGGCAGGTTGATGTGAAAAGCTCCCTTGACTTAATTCAACTTTATTTAATCTTACCTTTATGAACCCATTATTTATGTAGTGTAATGAAAATTCAAACATATATCATTATCTTAGGGTAAAATTAATTTCTATTAAATATTTAATATGCATTATGGAACAAAGGTTCCGAGTTTTGTTCATTTTCATTAAAAAAGTTTGAGGTGCTGCATCCTATTGGATTTAGTTCAAACAGTTTTTATTTTTCCCAAATAATAAATGTTAAATTTCAAATCTAGCAATATGTTCTCAAAATTAATACACATGTTAAGAGACGTCTTTCCAGAGTCATGAAATCAGAAATTAAACTGATCTTAATTGTATTTACAATTAGGGACTTACTACCAGATTTTCATACAATTTTGACTATATTTATTCAACTACGTTCAAAGTTTTACTCAAACAAAATACTATTTTACAAAAATTTGATACTACGAACAATAAATATTTTCAAAAAATATGGATCAAATTAAATATGCAACAGTTAAAGACCGTATAAATGTTGAAAGACGATCGAAAGGAAAAACGGAAGTGTGAAAGATATCTATCGAGCTGTTGACCCTCCTCATCGAAGCTAAATAATGATTTAGTGGCTTTCGCGAACACCACAGACATCTAAGACCTCCTATTGATTATATATGAGGTTCTCACGTCTCGGGAGAGTGGTAAATTCATACATCTTCGCCTCGAAGGGAGACGGCTCTGATAAATGTGAGCAGAGAGTGCGAAAAGATGATACTAATGTCCAAACGTCGACGCTTTTATTAGAACAGGATATTGATTTAGGACCCCACTGATCCGCAATTGTAAATAGATTATATTTGATGATTTCATTCCTCGTTGCTTTACCACACTACTATTTTAATGCGTATAATATCGATGGGAAAAAATAATGGTTAGTGTTAAGGCTAACGGAATTAATAGAGTTATTTCGATAATAAATGACTTCACTCTAATGACTCGATGGAAAACAAACACATTAAGCTTAGTTTAAGGGTCTGTCGGCTCGTTTCGCTTAGCTCTGGCTATTAAAAAATATGTTTTTTTTTTCTGTTTGTATTCGTTTTGTAGCGTTTTCATTTCAATTTTTATAATGTTCATATGACTTAGGTAATGTTTCAATATTAATACTATAAAAGAAAATTTAGAACATACCTCATAATCTGAACATGTTCCACAATTATACACATTAACTTGTGACACGAGTTTTTAAACATTTCAGAAAATTTCAACTTTATTTAAACCAGGCCATATATTATCTGAGGTTCTCGCAAAGTTATGAAATATTGATGATCAGCAGGGAAAGTCGATTTAAATTCCATACATCAGACAGGAGCTCTCTATTATTTTTAGGTGCAAGCAACTCATGTTTACAAAAAATATTGATATAATTCTTTGACAACGAACAACGTCTAACAACTTCCAGGTCAACGTTTAAGGAGGAGGGCCCTCATAATTTGTACGATCCAAGGAGTCGTTAACTCTTTAACGCATCGTTTAATTAGGACTGGCATGGCAATGTTATTATCAGCCATTTTAAAAGACCCTTTTGTGGGGTAATTTTTGAGGAAGTCGAGGCTGCTATTAAAGAGTAGGAAGTTCATGTTTAATTCTTTTTTTTTTTGAATTAAGTTTTGTTATTAGATTCAAATCGAGTTTAAAATTGTGAATCTTGAAAGTATTAAAATAATATGGTCAACAATAAAGGTTAAAGCATTATTTATTAAATTCTAATCAAGGAAAATGTCCGTTTATAGCGCAGTTCCGTGTCTCGTTTCGAGTCGTTCTTGAAAAATAAGAATTTCCGTGCCATTTTTAGATATTAAAAATTTAATTTGGAAAGTCATATTTTCGAAATTGTATTTACACGTCGATATAACGATAAAATAGAAGTATTTTTTTTTCGATTGTTTGTAATTGATTAAACTTTCTGTCGTAACGTTCCCTACCTGACGACGCGAAGAGGTGTGGAAATAAAGAGGAATTAGATTAATGATTGTTTGACAAACAGCTTGTCTTCCGTTTTTGTTCCAGTATAATTTAGTTAGGTGGAAACGAGCCAAGAAGTAAACTGAAAAGAACTAATATTGAAAGAAATATGGCCCCCCGCTAAAATAAGCTTATGAATAATATTGTTTGAATTGAATTGAAAATAAACAGTATAGTAATGCTTTAAAATTGAAAAATATCATTTTCAAATTCAATAAGAGCTCCTTCTAGAAGGCAAGTGCTCTAATCGCAGTCACTTAAAAATGGAAATTTCGTCATTAACCGAAGTACGCCTCCATTAAAATTAAGCTTTATTTTTTATTCCGCGGTCTGGGTTTAATATCTTTTTTTTTCTGAAAATAAATGACGAGATTATTTAGATTTAACTGGGGCCCATCAAGCGTTCAAAAAGAAATCTGCGAGGACTATTGTGAAATGAATGAAAATTGCCATTAGCTTTCATGACGTCTAAAAAGCTAGTCAAATATTTCTTTTGTGGTATTGCGAAATGCATTTACGTTAGAACAAAATGAGATCTATTCTTTCATCGTCAAATACAATCCCGTTACTGTGACAAAAGACGATTTTGTTACCGATTTTAGCGGAGGACGACGAAGACAGGTAAAATAAAATTTTAAACGTTTCCCTCTGTCAACGAATGTTTTTCCATGCCTTGGATCCGTTGGAATTTTACGCTGGTAAAAGGAATGAAACCTTCTAACAAAAAAATAATAGAAATTTCCTTTGATGTGAGGAACTGAAACTTCACCACGTACAAACCGCAATTCAAAAGCATTAGATTTACATATTGGGTAACGTGGATTTTTATTTGAGGTATAGGAAAAAAACATGCTTTTATCTGTTGAATTGCAAGGATTTTCTGTTTGATTTTTCTAGATTACAATTTAATTGGTAAAAAATATTAATCATGAAAAATTGTTCAGTTTTACAAACAGACCTGGAAGTTTTATTTGTAAAACTGAACGGAACTGAAGGGTTTCTAACAACTAACAATCGAGCTTTTTCAAAATTAAAGCTGGAAATTTATCTGAAGTTTGAATTTTTTTATTCGACTGTCAAACTCTTGACACAGTAATCGTCCTATTATTTCACAAACAAAAAAAGCATCTGCATAATACTTGGAAATACATATTTATATCATTATCTATGCTCCTCTCATTCAGTTTTGGCAGTCTGTGGTGTTCGTTTGTGCTGTTTGATGGCGGTTTTTTCGATGTGAGGTTATTGATAGCTTAAATAAAATCTAGAATCTCATATATGATACTACTCAGATTAGTTATGCATTCCAACTGAACGATTCTGAGAACTGTGATTCATATAGATAAATGCCACTTCAGCTTTTACCACTGCTTTAATTTATCTGGATATACTATTCATTAAATTATTAAGGGTATCTTGGTGAACATTCGCCCACTCGACAAGAACTACTTGTTCAATTTCAATTAAATTCATAGATGTCTGTATGTAGGTTCACTAATCATTTCAACACATGCATCGCTAATTATTTTACTATGTATGCATGTGTGTGTAACGCTCGGCCCTCTGAGTTAGTAGAAACTCATTGGAATACTTTAGCGATGTGAGGTCCAGCGATTTGTAGCATAAAAATGAATCTGCTTTTTATGATTTTATAAAGTTCATATATATCCACTGCATTATTAGGCATATAATGCTGGGCTATGTCCTTTTTTAACTATAGTTATGTTTCTTTTTTTTTGTTAAATTAGAGGGATTTCTCCCTTCTACTCGTTTTTTTATTTCGTTTATTGTACTAGCAAAATGATTTTTTTTTTCATTTCACATTTTTTATCACAAAACACTAATTTGAAGTAGATTTGAGAAGTTTTAGTTGAGTTGCTAATTTTGTTCAAGAATATAAAAGACAAAAATATGTATTTGGAGAGTGATTTTGTACAAATAAACCTTTTATACATTTTGGTGTAGTGCGAAAAGTTACCGCTTCCCTTTTGATAGTGGGAACATTTTATTTGCCGTTTTCCTTAGAAGCCCTCAACATTAAAACCGAATGGATTCGTTGTCCAATTGAATATTCGATAGAAGGTTTCTGTAAGTGGGCCATTTAAATAACGAAATTCCACTGAAATAGATTCTTTATTCGACAATTTAGGTTTTATTTTCAATTTGATCATCTATATCATTAGACTTTGTATTTAGAGATGTAGTGGATATTTCGAAAAAGATTTACAAATATTGAAATCGTCGTACAAAAATGTTTAATATTTCATCAGGTCTCTTGCATGTACGGAATAATGACCATTTTTGATTGTTTATAGTAAGAATCTTGAATGAGTGCAATCATCCAAATTGATATCACTTACCGGATTCAGTTTTTTTCCTGTAATGGTATCGATTAAGTATTGCCTTCTAAATGATTTAAACATAAATGATCCTGAGGTTTAAAAGTAGGTTTTTGTAAGTGGATAACAACATTACGATACGTTAATTATACAGGGTTATTCATGTAACTTGTAGCTAAGAGCATTTCGAGCAACACTATGCAAATTTGCATAGAGAGCTAGACGAAAATTAGTAAAATCAAAAAGGCAACCAAAGAGACATATGTATGTAGAAGTGTGTGCGGCCACTGGACGGAGATACTCTAATCTAAAATTTTGCACACTTGCGGATTACCTTCTTTTCTTCTCTCTCTCTCTCTCTCTCGCTCTCTCTCTCTCTTTCTCTTTTTATTTTATACACACACACTCTCTCTCTCATACACATACATGATTTCTCTCTCTCTCTTAAAAAACTATCATCGGCATTCCGGAAAGACCCTTCAAGAAAGACATTGAAAATTAACTGTTAAAAGTCCTCTAGTCGGATAGAGAACGACGACCAAATACAGACAAGCAAAACCTCTAGTAGTTACAATAATGTTAGAAATAACTAAACAATTACTGACAATGATTAAAGAGAAACTTAAATTATGCATGATGTAATCTATCATGTCATTGGCGATGAAATTGCATCATCCCATTTCGAAGAATGATCATTTGGAATAAAAAAGCTTTAAGTCTGGCTGATTTAAAAATTTTAAATGTAAAGCTATTCTCGAGGTGGTCTGGAATTGTTAAGCCATGCTGAAAAAAGCAAAAGTAACCATATAGGTAGAAGAATAAAAAATAAAGAATTTGTAGAACCGTTACAATTGTACTTATATTTCAAAGACTATCATGTTCCGAATAAGAAAATTTTGCTGTCCTAAGAAAAGACAGCATCTTGATAATTGTTAGATGGTTTTTGATTGCATTTTAGCTCACGAAGGATTCGTATAGTTTTCTGGAATGATTTGGTACGATATAATAAATTATAAGAGAAACCTATATAAACAGACAAACTCAAAATGACAAAAATTGGAGATACTGACTTCTTGCTTAGAAAGGCAAAATAATAGTCAAATTTTACATTCGGATAACATCTAATCCACATCAATCTTGAAACAAAATAAATTACGGGTATTTTTTCAGTGTATGGTGTAATAAATTTTAGGTTTTCTACAGATGTAAAGTGTAATTAATTTTGAGACCGCAACAATATATCGAAACGGACCACCCAACATCACGTTCACAGTTCAGAGGTGAATTTATTTTGGTTTCGCTTACGTGGCAAAACGCGTTTCCCTCTCTAATTGCCAATAAACATGGCTGAATCCTTTGTGCCTGCAATTCTGTATAAAAGCGACATTTCTATGTAAAACAAATAACGGTTATGGTGGCGCTGAAAATTTTCTCTTTGAAATTCGTGCTCTGTGTACAGGTTCAGCTTATTAAAATGAATGTTTTTTTGTTGTTGTGCAACAGAATTAAAAATGGCAAAACTTAATTGTTTCTTTTAATTCTCAAACACAAAATCGTGGTTGTGAATTGCCTACACGCGAATGTAGGGACTAGTTTTGAACGAATTTAAATACATTGTCTTAAAGCGTCAGCCGAGTTCCGCTTGTAAATTACTCTTTTCACTAAGAACGAGCTTTCCATTTTGATACTCTTCTTGTGCGGCTTGAATGGGACTGAAATAACACAGCAAATTATACGACGCTAATTGAATTAAATTCTGAGAAAATACAATCGATCCTGAAAGACAAAAAGCTCTCTCGTTTTCAGACAAGTCGAAAACACGTTATCTATTATCTGAGAATGATTTATATATACTCATTGTGCTCTATAATCTCCATTATAATTATTTGGATGAGTTAATTAACAAAGTTAGTTTCAGAATTTATGTGATGTACTTATAATCGTATCAATGGTAGAAAATCTTCTTGTAATAACCGTTAAACGAAGCAACGTCCAAAGAAATTATCTGAAACACTTCATTCCGAATGTTTCCCGAACGTTTAATAGTAATGATGACATGAAAAAGAGTGAGCTTTGTATCTAGAGTTAAATAACTCTTTTATGATCAACAGTGCCGCTTTTAAAACGAAATGTGACGCTTTCAAAACTCAAAGCAAAAGATAATGATGGAAATTGCCTATTTTGAAAATAATAGCGTTTTGGAATGTTCTTTTTCCAACGTACATTCCCGAATTTGCCAACACACGGTTTCGTGAACAATAAAAAGGAAGGGTTCATTTAGAATATGATTTTTGGGGAGGTTCACATTTTAAATACATTTTTGTTGCCTGTACACGCTCAATGCTAATTTCAATTTCGATTTAGAAATTTCCCCCTTTGAAATCACGCTGGAGTGGAGTTTTCATTCTTGTTAACGAATTGATCGCTTAAAAGGAAGCAATTTGCTATTCTTATTTTTAAACGGGAGGCCGACACACATAATAGCATATATAAAAGATGCTTGATGTTTCATACATTATGTTTTCCTTTTGATAATTTATTGATAACTTTCGAAAGCCATTCTTCGCTTTTATAATGGCTTGTTTTCTTTTTTCCGTTTCCCGGAGGGATTATGTTCGAGCCTTCGTCAATGTAATGTGCAAGTCATTGTGAGGTTCATAACGTATCCGGATAAAATGCAAATATAAATGGATAAATGTTAAAAAAGATATGCTCATTTTTTTAAGAAATATTGCTTGGAAACGCCTATTATTTATATGATTTGTCTCTTTCGATATCAACTACTTTACACCCATTTGGTTTATCTATTCGGTTAACTGTGCTAAATAACTGAATACAAATTTATACAATCAACTGGACTGAAGGTGTATTGACTACATTAGTCTTTTTCAATAGCTTTTTCTTCAAAACATCTTAAGGTACAGTGAAACTGTGAGAGAGAAAAAGGAAAGCCACTCTGCGTTGTATGATTGCGTTTCTCAGAGAAGAAAAATAAGGAAGAGGCGGCGATATGTATCAAAATTGCATGTTCAACTTAGCAAACTGTGCTAAGCGAACTGTACAATTAACACAGTTTATTGTTCATGCAACCAAAAAACTGTGCAGTAAACTGAATGTGTCACTTCACCGACTTTAGTCCGTCTTCAGGAATAGAAGATTCGACACCAATTTTTTTGGATCATTATCTGACTACAATATACATTCGTTATTGTTGAACCACGAAAATTACGTCCCTATTTTGAGAGACTTTGTTTTTCGTACAAAAGCTATTTTGCTAGTTTAGATAATAGTATAGGGTGTATCATCCAAAGTCGGTTAATCGAATTATTTTCATACTAGCAATTTTGGAAAAAAAAATATCGATATAAATTGTTTTACATGATACGGGAAAGCTTTTTGTATCATTAACTTCTCACTTCAAGGTCACTCTCAAGGTTAAACGAAGGTCAATTGCATTTTTATTTATGGTAATCCAATGTTTTTTAAAGGTTTAGATCCTCTATCAAAAAGAATTTTTTTTTGATTTCACTATTTTTTTATCCAGTTAATACTTCAATAAATAATTACAAATTTCATGGCAAACATTTTTTAATTAAAATTGGATTTTTAATTTAATTTACAAAAAAAAGCAATAGAAAATACAAAGATTTGGAACAACTTTCTTTTTAAAAATATTAATCACAGATGTGGAAAATGGCATTTTTCTTGCTCAATGTATTTTACAATCCTCAATTTAAGAGATGTTTGTACGTTCAAAACCATTTCTGAAGGAATGTTTAGACAAGAATTTCTAATCCTTGCTTTCATGTCTTTTGTGGTTGTCGGTGTTTCGTTATAAACTACTTGGTTTAAGTGGCCCCACAAAACAAAATGCCCAGTAGTGCATAGTGTGGTGGTTAACGCCACCGTAGTTTATAAAATTACCTCATCAAAAAAAAACCCGCTTGAAAAATAATGCAGTAGGGTCGCAATAACGCGAACAAATTAAAACCACGCCTATTCATACTAGCTAGAAGTTCACGTTAACGAGAAGTGCTGGAAATAAGTCTCTAATCACTTCATAAATAATTAAAATTAGACAGTGACATATCTTCTAACGGACCCCTTCCTTTAAGAGGAGACTTCCACTAAACGAACACGTTTTCATAGTCCGGAATTGAAATATACAATATCTCGTATAAATCAATCTCTTTTGAGCGGATTCTCTTTTGGGTGGATGCGGACACGGTACTTTAGTACTCAAAAATTCTCTCTTGTTAGAACAATGAAACAGTAAAATGATTTTACTACATTGCAGTAGGGTGGCACAATGGAATGCGTCTGTATGAAAAATTAAAATTATATTAATCCATCTATCGATTATAACATAATTAAAGACAAGGACACATAAAAATAAGCCTAAAAGCTATTCCCACCTTGGCAATTATTAAAATATTCATTCTTATGTATCGATATTTATATTTATGTTTAGTGTCGGCAAATGGATTAAAAGAATTTGAATTTTTAGACTAATTTCGAAATATCAATCCTTTTATTTATGTTTAATAATGTTGGTAAATGGATCAAAGAAATTGATTCACGTTATGCGGTGGTCAATGGAATGAAAATCTTGATCACGTTAACCGAAGCTCCACGTTATCCGGTTCACACCATCGCGACTCTACTGTATTCGTTTTCTATTTTTTTATCTCACTTGTTTTGTTATAAAAATATTACGAGCCTATTCTACATTACATTGAGGATGGCAAAATGCAGTGCACAAAAATGGCATCATTTAACATCTATAATTAATGTTAGAAAAGATTTGGAACAATTTTTTGTATTTTCTATTGTTCCTTTTTTTTTGTCGTATATTCGATTGAAAAATGGAATTTTCATTAAAGAAATATTTCTTTTGAATAGATCAAGAAACACTTAAAACAAAATAAACTTTCTTTTTGATAGAGAATCTAAATCTGTCAAAAAATAGAGNAAATTATACATCCGTTTAACCTTAAAGATGACCTTCAAGAGACACATTGATAACATGGAACGATTTCTCGTTCCGTGCAAAACATTTTCTATCCACAATTTTTCTTTCAAAATTGCTAATTTAAGAACTATTTGATCGGCCGATTTTGGATGGGACGCTCTCTATTTCTTAGTTTTTATAGGTGCCTTAGTTTACAAAAGCCCTGGTGGTAGTAGTAATTAACCTTGTTGTCCTTTTAAACGATAATTTATTACCCACGTTATGGATTTGAAATATGAAACAAAACGTTTCAAATAATACTTTCTCATTTTTCGTACAAAAGACTTCCGAATGTAAAATGTATAACGTTGATTCTTTGCAACGTTGATTACACGGATAATAACAACGGTTCTTTTAAATAACGCCTACCAAACGCGCTATTCCATAATTCATATTATTCTGTCCGACGCCATTATCTCGCAAAAATGTAATTTAAATTTTCCTTTGAGCCATCAGCTACCATTGTTATTTACTGAATTGAACGATAAAGAAAGTAATTTGCTATTCGCATTTTTTAAATATAGATAGAGTATAGAAGAGAAGTTAATGTTTTATACATGATATAACCCAAATTTCTCTGTGGTGATTTAATAATAGGTAAACCTTTTATCTATTCTAATCGTTTCAGCTTTGTATTGTGAGATTTTGGCTTGGGGCTCGAAACAAATTAAAAACTTGATGCCGTATCTACTTCCCAAAATACCTTATTATACTGCATAATAAAGTCTCGCATAAAAAAGTTTCCTTATATCATAATCCTGGAACAAAAAAGCAAATTATGCCGCTACATTCGGCCAAAACTCGTTAAAAAGTTCACTTGCCGCTCTTTAGGCAAGATGCTCACTTTACATAGTAATGTGCTTTTAATCCCTATCACCCCAACCCACAAACAATGTTTAGTGCCTCTTGTTACTACGGAGGCTCTCCTATTAATGACACTTTTTAGATTTTCATGAAGATATATACTTTTCATTTTTATGAAGATACTATTTAGTTTGATAATGATTTAAGGCCAAAGTTTTTTAATGGCACGTCCGACAACAACAAAAGTCATTTTCCAAATAGGGTACTTGTTTTTAAACGAATTTTCAAGATCGCAATTTAGATTATGGAATGTAATAGGTAATGAAATTACTGAGACAATTTCATTATCCGACATTATCATTGCGTTTATTTAAATTGTTTTACTGAATACTAAAGGGAAAATGGAGTTGTCGTAGCCACAAATGCAATTTCCATTGAAGAAGAGAAAGATAGAGAGAAAGAGAGAACGAGACAAAGAGCTGAAAAAACGAAATTTCGCAATCATTTAACGTTTAATAACGAGTATGTACCAAGGAACCTTTACCCACAAGCGTTCAAATAATGGCATTGAAGCACTCATTACTGTTTTTCGTTAAAGTTAACTTTAACAATGCGTTCAAATAATTTTCTCAGTCGACGCCCTTACAAGCTCCCCACGTCCCATTTCCCTCGGATTACAATACTATGAAAGAAAATTCAAATTACATTTCGCTCTGACAATAATGTCGAGTGAAATGTTCAAATTTTCAAATTTATATTTGGACAAAGCGGTACTTTGATCGAGTATAAATGACAAATCCATTCGGAAGGCATCGATTAAAGCAATTACTATATCAGATGTCTGCAGCTAATCACAAATCCGATCAGAACACGTGGAAAGTTCTATTGTTTGTCAAAGTGTTATCGCAAATATCATAGTGGGTCCTTCACACCAATCGAACATGCAATCAGAACAATTGACCGCAATGAACCATTGTTTCAGGGCCGTCCTGTTGCAGAGCAAACAAAAGCTCGACGAAGCTATCCAGAGCTACCAGAGAGCTATCCATTTCCGGCCGTCACTGGCACGTAAGTACACGGTTATATGGGCGCAGCTAAGATTTAATTTAGATATGTTTGTCATCCAATAGTGTTCAAATATGTTCGTCTAATTGAATTTCAGTTTATTTGTTTTTCTTGAAAATGGAAATAAGAACCAATCAACGGTAACATAATAACTATAATAATATGAACTTTGTTAAATTAACAGTCGGGTTGATACCATTTACGAAAATTGTGATTTTCCTTCACAATAGAAACTAATCTCAGTGTGGAAGGCATTTATTTTAATGGGACGGAAATAAGAATCGGGGTCTGTATTAAGGAGGTCCCTGTGTAATAAAAATAAAACAGGGTGTGACTTTGAAAAAATTCTGGTTCATTTTAGACACAAAAGGATTTTATGTATACAAAGTGTTCCGAAAGTGTCGCCCACTCTGCTAGCTTCGGATAGAAGATGAAATTCTAAGACCAAAAGCCCTTTGCCATTTTTATGCCTCAAGCATCCTCAATTAGTTTTTACTTAATTAAAGTGATTTTATTAATAATTAAAAAAAAGCGGTTGAGAGCCTCTTGCAATACTCAATACTGGTTTACCGCTGCTTCTCTTCCTATTACTTTTATTTTACTAAAGCATACACTTGATTGACTACTTTAATTAATGAATAATTAATTAATGGTCTAAGAGGTGCAAAAATGGTAAAGGACTTTTCATTTTATATTTTCATCCTTTATACGAGGGTGAAACAAGGTGAACGACACTTTTGGAACGCCCTGTATTTTCTGAAAATTTCAACTTCACATTGAAAATTACTTCCTTATATTAACATATAAAAAAATTTCTAATCTCTAAATGACTCACACTTATGCGAACCTCCATTAGTGTATTTGCTTTGTTGTAAAGGGCAATAGAAGCATTAAAAGTGGCTATCGTATTCTGAATAGAGTAAAGAGCCTCCAGATCTTTACTGGAAAGAGGCAATCTTAAAATCCTAAGATATTAAAACTTTGAACAACATGGAAAATATCAAATAGAGTAAAATTAATGATAAGTCTATTCGACTAAATAAAAATACTTTGTATGTAGGTAAAGTAAGTTATTACTTCTAAATAACACCTAAAGCGTTTGCTCTAGTTATAAAGCAGTGATTATATTCAAAATTTAACGATTTACTGGTGAAAGTTAATTTCAATTCCAGGCGAATTGCGGATTCCAGATTTTATAACGAAATTTACGAAGACTGCTTACGACGTGTACTAAATTGAAAGTAATAAAAATATGCATACAAAGTGATACTTCTGTAAAACCCCAGAAGAAGGATAAACCGGGATATAAAGGGGGAAGGACGAAATAACGCGTAAAATATTCGTCGCAAAACCATCAATAAAACCGGCTCTGAACTCATGAGAGTGCCGTAGGAATTGAGATATCTGGATTTCTTAATAACGCCAATTCATATCCCCCGGACTGCTCGAATTTCGTCTTTCAGTTGCTCTGACATATTTTTATGCAAAACCCGTTCCGGTGCCAGAGTTTTATTGCCGACATAGCAAAATGAAGACGCGATCCGTATAACCTTCGTTAAATCAGTAGCGGAACAAAGAACAAATCATTTATTACTTCATGTCAATTGAAAAAACTATGCAAAAACAAGTTTTAATTACTCTACAGTTTTATCATTAAGGATTCCCAGAAGGAAACTATTATCCTCATTAATATTTTCTTATTTGACGTTGAATCAGTCAACACATTTTGCTTTTTCATTTTTAACATGTTTTATTTTGTACACGCTACTGATTTATGATTCAGATATGGAATTCATCTCATATTAAAGTCTTGTCTTGTTCTCTCCAACAATACTGAAATATTTCAAAAAGAGATTTTGATTGCAGTATAATTTGATCTGTTAAAAACGTCTCATTGTTATTCTTTTCGTGAATCTTTGTCCAAATGAAAGTCGGTTTAGAATAATTAGATGTATTAAGGTCAATTTAGAGAATCGAAGTTACCGACATTTGAAATAGATCAGCCGTAAAAATAATGGCATATTTTTTAAGACGCCTTTTCGAAATTTGGAAAGTGTAACCATGGAAACTTTCAGTTTCCGTAGAATGTGGTAGTATAATTCATGTAGTTGCAATTAATAGATAAGAGGATCTAAGAACGCTCGGGCTTAGAAACACTACGTACGTCAGACAGTGCGCCAGCAACACCCTATGTAATTGATAAATGCTAAAAGTAGTAAAAATTGCATAATACGCGTAATTTATCAGTAAAGTAATGGGACTAAAAATAGAACGAGCCTGGGTTCCTTTTGTTAAAGTCCCAGGTAAACATACAAATCCTCATCAGTTCCCATTCAACATTCTCGTCATGTGAAACTGCAAGGTACGATTGAACAACATTACGCGATGTGCTGGATCGATTGAGAAAGAGGGTTCTTCGTGTGCGCAGTGACATTTCGAAAAGGTGAATTCTATATCGCTACAATGTTCCTAGTCACTATTCGCTGCTCATGAAGGACTTACTTACTAAAAAATCAATGGCCATTCTACCTCATTCTCCGTACAGTGCAGATTTAGTCCCAAGCGATTTTTTTTCTCAAAATAAAGACTGTTCTGAAGCGGAAACATTTTGAATCAATTATCAACATTCAAAGTCATCACTGATGCCCTGCCCAATCTTACTGAAAATGACTTCAAACATTGTTACAAGGAGTGGTAGAATCATTGCAGGCGTTGTATACTCTCTCAAGGTTAATATTTTGAAGGTGAGAATATTGATTTGTTTTTTTTATACACTATTTTTAAAAACATGAGTGTCATTATTTTACGGACAGACCACGTATTCCGTTTTACCAAATTGAAAACGTTATCGAATCCCGAAAGATACGGAATATTTCAATAATAAAGTACTGTTTAACAAAAACCAATAACTTAGATAATATATTTATTTATTTTTGTTGTAAAACACTATTTAATTCAGATCGATTAATTTTGGATAATTAAAGATATGATATGATTTGTTAAAAGGAAACAATAATTGTATACCTATTTTAACAAAAATACTTATAAGGAAACCTATTTTCAATGAAAGGAATGCAAAAGTTTCACTTTTGCATTCCTTTTATTGAATATCCTTTCACGAAAAATTCACTATAAATATTTAAAAAAAAAATTGATTGTTTTTTTGTTTGAAAAAATGACAGTAACGTGGTAATCTTCTTTTATTTGGAGTCAGAATTGATACCAAGTAAAAGAAGATTAGATTAGATTATGACATGTAAATTTAATATACATGTATATGAAACACATATGACTAAAGTTCAGATTGTTAAATATTATAGAAAAAAGAAATCATTTTTTGAGTGGCAGGTTGGAACAATTTTTTTCATTGGCTCATAAAAGCATATTTGATAAACAACTTAAAATATAAATTAAAAAAGGCGATATTTCTTCGTTTGAATAAAAAGGTATAACAAACATTAAGATTTTGATTTTAGCGATTATTTTTGTAAGAGGTACAATGTTTGACAAAATTGAGCAGCCTAATGTAAAATACGTGCAAAGTAAAATTATGTAAAAATAAATAAGAGGTACTTCTATTGCTTTCTTCCATTAAAAATATTTTAAAGAATAAAATAATAATCAGAAAAAAACTTGTACTTCTCTTTATGGAAACTGCTTTTTGAATTTAAGGTGTTAACCTGATTGTAACTTAAGACCATATTTTACATCGCCATGACAACAGACTGAAATTAATATGTTCTTTTTTGATGGATCAAGAATGACTTAGTTTAAATTACTTAGTAAAAGTGGGTTTTGTTAGAAAACATAATTTAGATTTTTAAACTTTTGCAGGTCTGTCTAGCCCATAGTGTGTCATCTATTAGTGAAAGACATTTTCAAATAATTGCTGACTCAAGATTTTGGCTCGAGATGGATTTTTCTGAATGAATGAAGTTTAATGTCAAAATAGTTTTTCAAGCGACGAAAGAAAAATCTTCCAATCTCCTGTATTGAACTAATAAATGAACTTCCCTTGCTAAAAAGGCGGAGCCCAAGTTATCGAAAAGTAGTAGTTAAAATTAAATAATTAATTCTCAGTTTTTTAATCATATTTTGAAAATACTTATTTAATAAGTAATTTGATGGGAACTGATCTTGAGAATATAAAGAATGATCCTTTATATCTTTGGACAATTTTTACGAAATCTTATATCTCGATTGTATGTCTTCGAAACTATTTGGCATCATTTTCAAGCAATAATCTCCAGCAAGTTAAGAAGTTTTTCATGTTTCAAGAAAAAAGAAACTTTGAAATTTATTTTAGTTAATAGTGTCAATAGTTATTGTTTGTTGTTTTTCTCTGTTACACAAACTCTAGTAAGAATCTAGTTTAATACTCGTTCTCATTTACTTTCCCTCTCTTATTGTTCTCTTTTATATAAGGGAAACGACATTGTTTTTGCAACTCTATACGTTCAATTTCAAACTATAAATTATAAAAACTTGCAAGAGAAATGGAAATTTATACATGACTGCCGAAGCGTACATGAATGAACCAATTCATTAGTAGGTACCTGAGAGTTGCCAAACGTATATAGGAAGTTCACCAATTCGAAGGGGCGCTATAACAAGGTGGGCAGGGATTTGTTACCATGAATACGGGGACCTATTGGCTTTGGGTGTAAACTGATTAATGAGATTTAGAGAGGGAAAGTTATCAACAACGTAATTATTTATTTTTACTTTACTAGCAGTGAATTCTTCGTTTTAATTGATGACAATATCACTCCACTGATCTGATATGTATTCAGCATAGCTCGGATCAACTATAAAGATTGTTACTTGCACACAACCTAGGCTCAGAAACTTTTAAAACGAAGTTTAAAAAACTAACAATGGAGTTACTGCTTCAATGAACGTTTGCTTAACAATTTGATCATATCAGAACAGATGACATCTTAACTTATGGTCATTATTTCCTATTTCAGGGCGTCAGATAAGCTGTTGGATATTTTTAGCAAAAAAAAGGTATTCAATTTGAAAGGAAATCTGAGCTAAATTTTTAAATTAAATAAGAAATCTAACACATATTTTAGGAGGAAATAAGTAAATTAATTATGCACCAAAATAAATTTCAATACTAATGAAAGTTAATTAAACCTATAGCTTAATACTGTCCTATGAATAATTTTCTAAATTAGAGGTCTGTTCCATTAGATCGTAATTAGGTATTTTTGTGTTCATTTAATCATATTCAGTGTTCGCCTATATTTATAAAGAGTACAAAATACAAATTTAAATTGCAATTTGTTGCTACTGTTAATGTAACAGGATATCCCGCATATTGCGGCAATATTATAATGGGCTTTGAAATATTAGTCCGTAAAATTCGATATTTGTTATAGCAATATAGTTTCTATTGAATTAAGGCTTTTTAAAAATAATTCCTGGAAAAAGGTTACTAAATCATTTCTTTTTATTGAAATTTCAAAAATTCGAATCTATAACAAGAGGTTCCACAGTTGCTACGTTCACATTTTCTACCTAATTTCATAATCCGCATTTGAAGGGGAGGACTCAAAAGTTGGAAGCGATAAATGATGAGTGAAAAGTTTGCCCGGTTGCGGATGATTTTGAAAGTTTAGAGGGATGAAATATTCAGCAGTTAGCGAGTTGTCAAATATAAATTATATTTAAATGAATTTCAATTGACATTAAGGGCTTCATTAACAATTGCGAAAAGTAAACATTTTTAAATGCTGTTTGATCTTCTGTTTAATTCACCTAATATGTATTAAAATTCAAATAAATGCGTTAGCTGTATAGTTTTAACTAAAACTAAACCTTTAACCTGTATTATATGTAGGACATCAGTTGTGACATGTGAATTCCTTAATCGCAGAATTCATTAATCACTGTCTTTTAACAAGACCATGCCCTAAATTAGCTTTTAAAATTTCAATACACTTTTGCGCTCACTTCAAATAAATTTTCCCTACATTTTCGGAAATAAAGTTCGCTATTGTGGCGTGGAATATTTTCTTCTTGCTTTAAAATGATCTATGGAAAGTCCAAATCGTGGAAAACTATTCGCAAGGCACTGGGACTGTCCAAATATTTCGTTATTAAACGAGGAGTATGCGACAAATTAATACCGCATCTATGGATAGTTCCGTAACTACTCTTTGGAGTGCCGTAATTGCCATTCGGTCGGTTCTCCGGTCGCACATGTCGCCATTTGCCGAATTAAAAGCGAATCTCTGCAAGCTCATACATATTTAATTTAGCCTACTGCCTATTAAAACTGTTTTATGAGAAGCCTTTGTGGTATCCTCTAATTTAATTCGTTGTGCAGGTATTCTTTTTCAATTTCCCATTATAGTTCCCCAAGTAATGGAATACTAAAGGAGATTTTTACATGATTTTCATGATTTTTATCATGAGAACAAATTTGTTAGTTGATAAAGTTAGTTAGTTTAGTCACTGTTACTGCTAAAGGTGGTTTTACACGTAACCGCATGCATGATTAATCATTTTCTACAAACATATGTATTGTACTGGAAAATTGATTGCAATTGAATTATGCAATATTGAATGAACATGGTTCTCTGAGAAAAATGGAATGTATATTCTTGGAACATGAATGTACATGTACATTTTCAAACTTACAGTTAGTATGTAGCCACCTTAAGAAAAGTTCTCTCTATGTAAGTTATTATGAAAAATGGTTTGATTTCAATATCTTGTGTAAATATCTAAAATAAGAGCAGTACTATGCTGCTTATTTCTTTAAAATATTTGCTCGCACATCATTAGTGAATAGCCCTCGTAATGAACACTTAAACGAACATTGCGCTAGAAATATTTTTCGCCAGGTCATCTGTGTTTGACTATCCGACGTGCATAAAAGGAATTTGGAAATATAAAGTGTCTCTAATCTTTAACGTCGTAATATTCTTGTGAAAACCATATTACTTCGACATAATGTCGTAGAGTGAGGGACAGTAAAGTTACCGGAATTCCGCCATGATTACTAATTTTCGTTTATTATTTAAAATAATATATGCAACTTTTTTTCATCCTCTATAGGCATATATCAATTATAATATAATGGACAATAATATCACTAACTTTATGTATTGGAGTTGCAGTTTTCACTAATTTTATCTTAATTTTTCCAACGTCATATTACGAAGCTAACCTGATAGCGATCACCATCACTTTCGTTCATGTCCTTCTGACACAATTTCAAGAACATGCAACGAAAGACACCTAACTCTAATGTATACGACACACATTTTATTTTTAAATACTTGAAATGTCAATTAGTTTAACAATATAAAGCTGAACCTAAAATTTAATATCGCGTGCAAATATAATTAGAAGTAAAAACTAGGTTACTCACCATATGTAATAACTCTTAAAGTGCTCTAGAAATAAATTAGTACATATTGTGAGATCGTTAACACGAAGGCAAAATTTTATTATTTGACTAGCAATTAAAAGGGTGTTTTCTAATACAATTATAAGAAATAATACGAAAAAACTTAATTTCGCTGTTTTTTTTTCATAAATTGATCTTTGGTATAGGTATGTAGGTTAAACAGCAGAAAAACACTTTTATTGTCATGTTTTCATTTTCTTTTTAATGTCGACCAACGTGGCTTGTCATAAACATTCATAAATTTACCGATACGACCGGAACAATACAATAACGTAGACAATTTTAAATGTTTACGAGAACATTTGGCGAAACCTCTTGATGCCATGAAGAAGAAATAAAAAGATTACGAGCCCTTGCACTTTTTACGACATGGATATTTTTTTTTGGGGGTGGTAGAAAATGAATTCCATTCTGTATGACTATGGATATGAGAGTTCCAGTTGAATATGCGCCAACATATGCCAGATATACAAAAAGTTTTAATTATTCATTTTCTACCTAAGCAAAACACACGTACGTTGTGTTACTAACGACTTTTTGAAGAGCGGTAATTGTCATTTAGTTTTACATTTAGGCCGCATGTGTTACTATTTGCCGAATTAAAAGCTAATCTCAGTAAGCTCATCCATATTTATCTTGGTATTCGTGAATTAGAACTATTTATGCGGTTTTCCGGTCGGAACAAAGCCGCCAAATCTCTAAAAGGTAGAGAGAGGTATTATCGAAATTATAAATTCACAAAAGGGAATGAACTACCAACGGAAATCATAATTTCATTTTCCCGGCACTAAATACACAACTCAGAAAAACTTTTTCATTTTTTATAAGCAGAAAAATCCTCAAAGACGGCATGATTTGATTCTGATATTAAATGTCGATCTAAGCCGTGCATTCGCCCCAGATTTCCTTTAATATTGCGCCCAGATCTTATAAAACATCAATATTTAACGGCTTAGGGGTTTCAGACGTCTTTCACTTGCCAGTTAAGCTTTTATTACTTTGCCCGATTTCTTATGGACATACTTTTCTTAATAATTCAACACATTTCATTTTGTTTTATAGGACTTTGAGAATAAGTGCTATAATAGCTGACTTTCTATCTGTTTTGCAGAAATACAAACGAAAAGTTATTGAGCCTAAAAATCTATTCTTTAGTTAAGCAAAATCCAATATATGATACAGAAATAATTTTCAGTATCCTTATCACTTCAAATCCCTATTAACTAACTCACTATGAAAAAGTTCAAAGTGTTTTATAAAGTGAAAACGCGTGGGCTGGAACAAATTCATTTAAAATCCAGCGGTTTATTTTTGGAAAAACGCTCGGAAATGTCGATTTTTATTTTTGGCTGCGGTTTTATGATGGTAAAGTCATGTATATAGGGTCCCTCAAAAACAAGTTACATCCATCAACTCCTTTCAAATGGAAATACATATTCATTTTTAATTTAATTTTTCAATTCCGCTTCAAATTTTTTTGCTTAGTATGTTTCATGTAGCATGTTCTATACTTGAACTTAACAGTTACCTATCGAGAAATTTACAATTGAAATTACTTATCATCTAGATATCTAGATATTAATAAGGGAAGGAGAACATATAATAAGGTTGAAACAAATGCATTTAAAATTCAGATATAGATTTTTAAAAACAATGTATTTTATATATAGTGTACAAAGTGTTCCAAAAAGCCAGATTTTCAGTCAGAATGAAGGGAAAATATGAAACAGTGATAAATTAAGTGTTCAAATTGCTACCCATTAACTTCCTTACAATAGGCAAGTCGAACTTCAAATTTTCACAGTTTTATCTTTTTTTTTTAACTTTATGCCAAAATCTGCTTTTTGGAACATGCTGTATATGTACATGAAGTATGTTGTTTTTCACCTGAGTTTTAAATTTTTGTTTCAACTCTGCTGTTTGTTCTCCTTCCCCTATCAATATGTAGATATCTAAATGATAAGTAATTTCAATCATAAATTTCTCTGTTGAGTTTAGATATAAGATATTATCGTACATGAAACATACTTAGAATTTGAAGCAAAATTCGAAAATGAAATAAAAAAGGACTCTTCCATTTGAAAAATAAAGTTGATCGTAACTTGTTTTTGATGGACCCTGTATACAAGAATTTACCATAAAAAAAGCGTAATCAAAAATAAAAATCGACGTTTCCGAGCGTATTTCCAAAACACGAACCCCTCAATTTTAAATGAATTTATTTCAGCCCACGCGTGCTCCCTGTATGTGATATACAACACGTTAATTTTTTTTCTGTTGCTTCTCCTTTTAGAAAAGTTTAATGATGTCGAGGGCCTTGATGACCTTCAGAGGTATTTAGCTGATATTTATGAATATATGTGAGTTTCAATATAATCATTGTAGAAAGTCAATAAGTGGTTTTGAATAACAATAATTTTAATAATAGAAAATTGTCTGTTGCATTTTTTAAAAAGTCGATGGATGAAAGTAAGTCTGTCCAGACTCGAGTTGGATATACAGAAAGCCTTATAATCTTTTTTAATTGATGGATATTCAAAAAATATTCTACTATTGTATCTATTTGTTGCCTTCTAATTGAAGAAGTCTTCGATAGCATTTCATATTTTTGCTACTTTCATTGTACAAGATTGTACTGACATCTGACCTATTATGTGCTTTCCGTAACTCTTTTAACAAGAGTGAGTAAAAAATATTAATTCACCTTGCCTGCACAAGGTTTTATTTTACACTCTCTTTTAATCTTTTTTAATGATAGTGACTTTGGATGTTTTCATTACTTGCATGATAACTTACAGGATGACTTAAAATGATGACATCAAGTTTTGTCATTAACAATTTGGCGTACAATTAAGGACACAACTTGTAGTCACTAAGAAAGAAAGAGAATGAGGTGTTAAAGAACATTTCGAAAAGCGTTATTACTATTCTGTTTTATTTTAGTCTAATGGTAATAAATGGAACGAAAAGAGTCGCAATAAAACGAGCCTTTTTATTCACTGAAAATGTGTATCGAACGATAAAAAACGAATAATTGGCTTATAAATATTATTGCACAGAACTAATAAAATTTTAATACATACATTCCTTGACAAATACAAAAAAAATAGCATTGCCAACAATATAGTATTGTTAAGAATAATAAATTCCCGAAAATTTACTGCCGAGTGAGCGCAATCTTATCGCACAAAGGCGAAACTTATGAATACATAATTCGCTGAAGAATGGAACTTCTTGTAATTAGCACTTTTAATATGAATATCTCTCTAAATGGGAAAAGTCCTTAGGGCGGAAAATGGGCATTTCTGAATTAAGTCTAATTTACAATGAAAATTATTTCGAACAAGAAGGGCTCGTAAGCTGTAACTGTAAATTATTCAATAATTTTAAAACATTTTATTCTATGTGCCACAATTTATAGCAATTTTAGGATTTTATGTACCTTAAAACTTTGTTCCGAATTTTTGCGATATTTTGTCACTTTTCTTTTCATTTTGGTTATATTGCGTAGATGCCTATGTTAAAATTCAGTGAAAATGGCCGGAACCCTTATATTTCCAGTCCAGTCTAACAGGGTTGATATAACTCTGCAAAATAAGGACAACTTCACTCAGTGGCGTGGATAAAAGTAATTTATTATAAATTACCTTTATAACTCAAAATTAATGTCATACATAAATAATGTGAACTCCACGTGTTTTACTTAAAATATCTTTATAACCATAAGAATTACTTAAAAGTACATTTCAAATGTGTGTATTATAGTTAAAAAGCATTCTCCGTCAATGATATTTGTATTAAACGAAAATTCAAACAAAAGTGCTGCAACATAATGATGTTGGCCTTGTCCGAAGGGAGGGAGGCCTATGGGTTGCATTTAAATTTGTTGATTTTGCATACATTAGGACCTTTTTGTTATACAAATGGCTATATGATTCGGAGTTTTGCCTGCGGTCAGATTCGATTTAAAATTACATAAACTGGTGGTCGACAACGCTGCTGAATCAGTTGGTTTGTGGTGTTGTCACATTTTCATTTAGAGATTTTATTTTCATTAAAAAATGGAAGCGAGAAAATTAAAAATCAAATTATTTTTGCAAAGTGGGACCGTCTGTGCTATTTATTGAGATCTATTGTAACCCAGCAATTATCAATTCGTTATTTGTAATGTCATTTGTCATTTACACTGGTTTATTTGATTTTATTTCAAAAACAAGTTTCATTATTATTAGTTTATATAGTTAATATTAATTTATAAATTACTCAATGATTTATTTATTAGTTTACGTTTCATTTAATATTTTAACTCATCAGGTAATTATGTGNGCCAGGGCAATGGAACTATATTTCAAGCTTAAACTACGTTAACCAGTTCAATAGTTTGCGCCCTGTTGAACGTTTGTTATGCGGAGTTGCTAGTCTGTACCTTCAATCTTCTAATAGTTGCTCTTTCCAATAATTAGTCATTGACTGGTAATAAATAACCTTTGGATTTGGTGGTGTCAGTTTGGATATCTACATTAATCAATATTGAGTTTGATTTATGAACATCGGTTTTAAAAAAGTTGCGAAAATATTATAGTAGTTTGTCAAGCTGGACAGCATGTGTTTTTCATATTTGGTTTCACAGATTGTGAGATTCAATCTGTACTTATGGTAGTAGGAAACTCTTATTTGGTACTGATTTACCAATAATTGAACCGAAAAAGTGAAGTAAAAAAAAAAGTAAAATAGAATTGCACAAAAAATAGAGATTACTTATTGGGATGTTCAATAACTGAATTTATTGAAAGAAAAAAGGTTTTGACACCGCTCTAAATTCTTAAACTATTATTCATTGTCCATTATCAGCTAAGTTTGAAATGATCATTATACATACTGGTGTTCATTCTGTAAGTTTGCTATTATTTCATTATAGAAAGTTGGGTTTAGTTTGCCTCTGAAACGTTTTGAAATATGACTTTCAATGTACTTCAACGTAAATCTTCTATACAAAGTAGTTCTTGGTTAGATGCGATATTGTGCTCCCGAACTTCTCATGGTTTCATAATAACAGCGCCGCTCCGTGTAACTAACAATGTTACCCCTCTTGCCTCAAAGTTCGGTAATTAGACCCTTCGGGCATTATTTTCTCCATTCACTTCAATTATACCACTGAAAATTCGTTTTTTAAAATTCCAGTTCTAATTCCAATCAAAAATTTTCTTTTTCCAGAATTTTAATTCTCAATTTTTTAACGCTGTAAACACCTCCAGATACATAAACTAAATAAAATGCTATTCAGGAATATTTCTCTAATTGAGACTTTCAAAACTTCCTTTTGAAGCAGTAACCTTAACATACTACCTTCTTTTAGTTTAGTTTCTTCATAATAGGTACGTCAAGTTAAAAAAGTATATTGCACAAAAATGAATTCTCCTATACACTACTCGTTTTATTTAAGAGACTTCAGGGTATATAAAAAGTTCGCCGAAATCGGTATAATGTATTCACATTACCTATGGGCATAACGCGAACCCTTTTAAAGCTGAGAATGGGGCGTGAAAATAGGATGCGCTAATGAAAGTAAGGGTGAGCATTAGGCAGATAATGGGGTCAAAGTGGATCTAAAGTGCCCGTGTCAGCCCAAAAATGGCCAATAAATTTTAAACTTTAAGGGTTTAGGAAGCGCCGGGGAAAACCCCCGTAATTTTTACAGATTTCAGCGGAAAATTTAAAATATGATTCAAGAAATAGGAATGCGAAGTCCAAATACGAAATATCTCACTTTAAATTGATAGAAAATAGCAAATTGTAGAAAAAAGACTATTAAGGATTCAAATAGATTACGGACGACACGTTCTAATCAACAGAACAGACATGAAGCCCAATTTGTCAAAAACATCCACCACACTTGTCTCGCCCATGTTCCACACAAAGGCCTGAATTTTCCGCCGCAATGTTCGTGGTTTATTGAGACTGCCTCACATAAACTGAGGCACCCCGATATTAACGCGTCAACATATTCTTGGTAACATGAAGACTAGCACATCTAGCAAAAATTATTTTCTTTTCATTTTAACAGTTGTCAAGGGAATCAGAGTACGGTATATAATAAATTCTTAAAATGGCAGCAGTTTGAGGAATTTTTGGGCAAAAGTTCGGCAAAAGTTTGAGGAGGTCCTTTCAAATTTAATAGTCTTTGTCCCATGACAGCTCAAACATGTTAATGGCGTAATAAATCTGGAGAAGTTTGAGACCAAAACAACTTTGTGCTGTATCAGTGTTCTGATGAAAAGTAAAATTTTTGAAGATTTCAAAGGATCAAAAATTGAATGAGGTTCCAGGTCATCGTAAATGTGACGCTTGCCAAGTTATACATAAGTCGACTTAAAGGTTGTGGAAAGAATAGATTCAATTTAAAGTCTTCTTCGGATAGTTCAAAAAGTAGATGCACATTGTACAGATACATGGGATACCTACCCATGTATTGTTACAGCGAATTTATGCGAATAAGAGAAAACTATTTGTTTGTTTCTTAACGGCATATCATTTTAATAATAATTATAACATGTATGAAAAAAGATTTACAAAATAACACTACAAATGCTCAAACTGACGTCCATCGAGAAAATAGCATGCTTCATATTTGCAATTGAGTTCCTGCAGCAAGCCTTTTATACCACTTGCTGCGATAAATTATTATACACATTCCGAATTTTTCATTTAAGTTGTTCAATATTTTCAGGATGAGACGAATATACGATGTTGCAGAGAACTCCATTGCAGATATGAAGCACACTTTTACTGATGGACGTTAGTTTGAACATTTGTAGTATAGTTTGAAAAAAAATTTTTTTTTCGTACATGTCATTACTATTATCAAAATTATGTTATCAAATATTTGTCAACCTTGTATCCATATTAATTAAATAAAATCCATACCAACATAATGCTAATTCTCAACTAATATATGGGGTGTGCCATTTGAAAAACGTAAATAGAGGTACGACCCCATATTTTGTCGATCCTGTACAAAAAATAACTTCACCATCAGAATGTCTATTATATGACTACTGTTAAGAATAAAAAATTATTTTTGTTTGACTCGCATAAATCCGCTGTAACACTGGACGTGGGACACTCAGTATAAAGAATGTCTCCACATTTCCTCCATTTCGGCATCACGGGTTTCATTTCTGTATATGTAATTCAAATTGTGAAAACTTCATGAGTAACTTCAAAAACTGAAGAGCATGGTTTAAATTCATCATCAATTATTTACATTTCCGCTTTTTACAAATTCTTCTTGGCTCTAAAGATATAATATTTTGAGGTGCTGCTTAAATTTGGCCACCTCGATTACCAAATGTGATTCCTAAGGACTTCAGTTCATCAACATTATCATTTGATAGATTTTAAACATCAAGTACTCGAAACTCATTAGGTCAGTGCCAATTGTAAATGCGTGCATTGCTTCAAGAAGGCAGTATTTAGGATAATGGGTCGTATGAATAAAATAAATCAAATGCTTCTACTTAAAAATTTCAAGATAAATATTTCATCTGTCGATATATGAATTGACACATGAAATAAAATATTTCTCTCGAAATTATGAAGTGCTTTTGCTTCATTTTATTCATATATCTATTGAAGAGACACTAAAACAATAAAAAAATAAATATTTTATAAAATGCTATGTTTTCCAAAATAAATTGAATATAAGCAAATCTTTAAAGGTTTTTTAAGTCTCTTATTCACATCGGAAAATTTTCGTTTTATCAAAAAAACCACCATGTGTATAACACATTAATGTTGTCAGTATTTTGTAAACAATGTAAAGAGTTCTAATAAGTAGCATGTAAAGGTTATTACAAACAGGGAAACTTTCATATATGTATGTATTGCTATTGAACTATTGTGTTGCTCGCTTTTCCATACATATTATGGACCAGATATAGATATCAACAAAATATGACCGAATTGTGTTTTTTTTCAACTAAATTATTAAAACTCTGCTTTGGCGAATAATAATTCATCATGAGATTTATCACTAGTGATACTTTAAATTTAGAATAAATGTGAAAACATATTTTTTTCTTTAGGATTAAACAATTCTATTGAACGAAAAGTTCATTAGCTATAGATAAAACTTTATTTAGTGAAAAGAATAGCTATCACGGGAACGCAGAAATAAACAAAAATATGTTTTCCGACATGTTGAACGCTACTAGAAAACAAAAGAGGGTGAAGGGTGATAAATCATACCCGTTACTGACGTACAAAATAGAATGCTACTGTTTCCCACTGACAATGGAGTCGGCAGCAGCCGAGATTTTTATTGTTTCGACTAAATATATTCACTGCGGATGTTGTACTCAGCATGAAAAAAAAGTTATAACAATCCTAAATTGTCTGCTACAAAAGAACTTCTCTAAAAAAAGTACATCCAATGGAGTTTTATTACGTTGTATTCTACATACGTCGCAGTTCTATCATTTACACTATTTTTAATGGAATTGCATTTCATGCTGTTAATTAAGAAAACAAACTTTTTTCTTCATCTTATATTCAGCTAAATTGTTGACCGGTATATGACGGGACTTCGAAAACAGTAGTAAAACCACTGGAAGTTTCAAGAAAAAAAACTTAATAAACTAAAAATGGTTTCAAGACACGTACCAGCATGTTGTTGAACCGCTCTTATTGCAATCTTAAATAAAAGAACCGCGACTTAAGAGTCTAGATGGGACATTATTAACACTTAATTTTATTTACATTTAAAAGTATTACACTTCCTTAAATCTATTGCTGGCTGCTACAGTAAGGAATGGTTTAATCATTGGCCATCAACTCCACTATCCAACAAAAAAATGATGAATTTTAGAAAGAAAATCGCCGTTCAAAGTCTAAGTGGTCCACTACTCAATTGAATTTCCTTATAAAAATGGTATACTAGGTCAAACTGGTTGCCAACCGCTGCCTTAAATCGTTTTTATGCCTATTCATATTCATTCGTTCGTTCATATTCGAAATCGTTGCAATTGGAGCATTTAGAGGACAAAAAGTGCTTAATTTCACATAGCCAGATTCCCAATCCATAAAAAATGCATTAATTTATTTCCAATTTGACTCGAAAAGAACAATTATGTCATTGGAAAACCTTAAATCAGTAATCGGTTATTTATGGCACACCCGGTCTTTTAAGTGACACGCGAAAAACTTTAACGGAACTGTTCGCATTTCAAATTCTAGAAAAAAGGAAATGGCTCTTACTGAAAACACTAAATGAAAACAATGAACCACTTTCACTACAAATCCTAGACAATAGGAACCTCTTTCGCTGAGAATCCTAAAAAACGGGAACCGTTCTCACTATAACTCCTCAAAAAAGGAACTATTACCCAAAAGTCGAATTGTAAGTAGCACAGTACTGATTCTTAATTGAATTTTCCTGGCTTCTCTTCAAAAATAACAAACCGCTGATTTCGAATTTTATTAATCTTCGGATTATTACTGTGCAAACATTGCAATATAATTTTTGAATTAAAATTTTTCAATAAAACCACATATGGTAAGTGGTGCCAAATTAAAAAAACTCCGTGAAAACTAATTTAATTCAAATTAAACTAAAATGCCTTGTTCCTGGCGCAAATGCGAAGAGGTAAAGACTAAGACATCATCAGCGAGTTTGTATTCATTATTTTATATCCAACTTGCAATTTACTCTGTTATGAATCCAGTCTACATTTGAATTAAATGCAAACACTACGAAGTTCCGAAAGTTTCATAACAGCTAGGGCCCCGTCTAGCTGTTCACACTAGCAGTGTGTCCCTTCTATTCTGTTAACGAACATGAAACTTTACTAATTAGATCCCAAGGGTATTCCTTTTCTCTCGTCGTGTACACCAAATAGAACAAACCCGAAATTAATTGTGTTGTGTTTAATTTGAAATTAATTTTTATTTCTGCATGAAAATGGCAAAAAAGGATGTTGTATTTTTTTAATCGAACAGATAAAAAGAATCGATTTCGAATGAAAAGTAAACAAAACGTGAAATGTTATTCGTATAAGGCCGAAAATTCGTTTTCGAAATTATTTACAACGGAATCGGAACGATAGTAATTGCGATAAAATTTCGAACAGTGTAAATGCAAACTAAATTTTTCGATTCGACCAACATAGACATAGATTCGGATAGAGGCGCATTGAGGGACGCAATTGAATCGAAATTAAGTGCAAATTGGATTTGGGAAAAATGAGGCGGTTTCATTGGATTAAATAAACAGTTTTGTCCGTCTCTCAAGATTTACTTAAAATTCAGTGGACTTTCAATAGAAATTTATTGGATGGTCGTCACCTGAACATTTTATTTTGAATTCTTCCATTTATCTATAGAAAGTATACAATGTTCTGGGCGAAACCTTGGCGAAAATGCACCAAGATGATGAAGCCGAAAAATGGTATAGAGCAGCTTTGGAAGCACAACCCGAACATGTAGCTGCCCATATAACTTACGGTCAACTTTTGGCTAAAAATGTAAGTCATAATTTTCTAATATTTTTATTTTATTTTTTAAAGATATGTTAGCATAATCCTAATAAATGGGTATGCCAATTAAGGAAATTAGGCCATTAAAAATGCTTTAAATTTAAAAAGAGCTTTGTACGGTACACCCTTTCTCATTTTCCGTTGTGAATATTCATGAATATCCAAGGCGCTATGATACGGCATGAACAACGTTCTAAAATAAGGATTTTCTTGTTTGTTTGTTTGTTTGTTTGTTGCCATTAGGGCACTTCTTCTTTTCGCATTTTTAGAAAATTACAGTGGAAAAATCCATTAACCTGGGCATATTTAATAGTTACATACGCCTAAAACGATATTATACGACCCTTATTTTCGCTTTTGAATGTTCCCTTGAAAGATTATAACAATATATCCTAACAAAGTGAAATTTATTTGCCCTTTGGGGCTTCAAGGGACTGGTCATATCGTCCAAAATACATTATATTAATACAAATGTATCGCTATCAAAAGGAAACACTGAGAAAAACATCAAATGATTGATGGAATGTTGTTACTTGTTTCACAAATTAATAACGAATTCAGAACAGAAAATGAAATTTGTAACAGATTTTGAAACAAATAAAAGAAATTTAATAAAAGTCTTTGAATATCCAGGATGCTCCAAAATCCATATTGGAATATTTTTTAACACAATAGCTCTAAATTTTTTATGAGGACCATATTCCGGACAAGGATTTTGACCAATATTAATGTTATCTGTTTAAAATTAATTGAAAAGTAGCCATATCAAATTTAATTATCAGCGTATTTGGAAATGACATGTATTAGCATATCTTTTTAATTTAATTTTATTTTATATTTGTTAATTAACAATATTTATATTATTTTTCTTTAAGCTTTTTAAATTAACAATCAATTAAACACATTTTTCTATTATTTTAAGGTAAGTCGATCAGCTGAAGCCGAACAATGGTTCAGAAGAGCGCAACGCCTTGCTCCTAAAGATGCAAGTGTTTATCATCATTACGGTAAGTTTATCTTAAACACTTCATTATTGCTGTTTCTGAAGATTAAAGAGGGACCGTTGTTAAAAAAATTACAAATCCCAAACTTATCTACCCATCGTCCTATTAATCTTTTGTTAACTTAAACCCATGCATTTGGTTATTTTTTTTTTGCTCAGTGGGTGGTAGATAGCAAAACCTCTTTGTAAAATAATAAATTGTATGTGGAACAGAACGTCCCGGAGGCGTTCCGATCGTTTAATTAAAAAATTCCTTACGCGAGCTTAATTGCTTTTCGGCTTGTTTTTAGGAGATATTTGAGATTCAAACGGGAGGAACTTTGTTTATTCTCGCCCGGGAGCTTTTGTCACGAAATTCTCTTATAAAAAAACAAAAAAAAACAACTTCGAGCACATATAACTTTCTCAATTCTATCAGACAATATTAAAAAGAAATCTTAAAATGTCAAAAACTTCTTCATCTTTTTTTTAATAATAATTATTATATATTTTTTCACTTATTTCCAAGTACTCGAATACCTCAAGAAAAAACTTTCTTTGGCCGTGACCGCAGCCACTCATGCACTCTCTGAAACACTTCATCATAACTCTGAAATTTCTTATCATATAATGTCTCTTAAGTGTGTTAAAGACAAGATAACCGCATGGAACGAAGTCAGTGACATAATAAGTTAAAGTATGGAAGTATAGAGTTTTTCATTAAACATATTCGAAATTTAAAATTGAAAAAAACAGATTGTGTGTAAGATATGGCGAAAATATTTATTGCAGATTAAAGTACGTTCAATACAAATATATTTTAATAATAATATTATTCAAGTGGCCTCCACGGCTTCTTCTACAAGACTCGATCCGAGAAGTTCAATTTTACATCATGACTCTGCTATATGTATAAGTCAGGGTGGATTCCACTTATGGTTTGAATGATGTTATTCTTTAATTGGTCAATTGTTTTTGGTTTGCTGCGACTTATCGGAGAGAAAAAAGTCTAAGGGCATGAAATTACAAGATCTTGGTGATTAATTTACATCTCCTCTTTTCAAAATAATCCGTTCTGGAAATGTTTCTTGCAACAATTTCAGAGTATTGCCCGACGTGTGACACGTTGCACTATCTTGTTGAAATCACATTATAATTCGTCTCGCCATTAACAGATATCGTCTGACCATTGTCGTAGCGGAAAAAGTGTGGTCCAATATCACCTCCCAAACAAAATCCACACAAAACAGCGCGTTATTTCGGATGCAACCGAAACTTTTGATATTTCTGTAAATTATTTTCTCTCCAAATTCGACAATTCACATTGTTTACAAAGCCATTAAACCATAAATATGCTTCAGCGCTGAAAATAATTTTGTTGCTAAAATTTGGATCGTAACTTCTCCAAAACCCAATTAGCGAACCTATGACGATGTTCGTGGTTTTGAATCTTCAGTTTGTAGGTTAATTGTATCCTCTACACGTTCAAATCTTTTCTCCAAACTCTCCTAGTCGATATCACAGGAAAATTAAATTGATCCACGAAGAATCGAAAGGTTTGAGTATTCACGAACACTTTCAGCAACAGTTGTAATATTTACTGCTATCGCGCATTGCGACGTCGTACAAGCACTGCTCGATCAGCAACCAAACCAGTTTACTCAAACTTCGCGGTAATTCGTTGGATTGTTCGCTCGGTTGGACGATCATTCCGACCGTAATTATCTCGTAGCTTGCGAAAAGTTTGACGAACAGAATACGAATTTTTGTAATAAATTTGTATAATTTTGACGCGTTGTTGAATTATGTAGCTCTCCATTAATTTAAATAACAGGACTGCCACTTGAAACGTTAAAGTACTAAACTGTCAAAAATCGGACATACTTATTGAAACTCCCTATACAAGGTCAAACTCGTAACAGTTCGACAAGGTATAATTTTCAATTAGGAGCTTTAATAAAATTTAAAACTTTGAAAATGCATGAAACATTTGTGTACGTTTACTTTAACTATTTGAAAAGATAGACGACCCAGTTACAAAATCGAAATATTTTATTCTACATCTATAATTAACAAATATACGAACAAAAATGTAACGCAGAGGTCACAACAGTTCAGACACTACACGTCATGGTAGCCTTAGATTTGGTGCGCCGCCATTTAAACAAATTACATAATTACTAAAGTTAGAGACTCTCTATTATTACTTATAAAATGTCAATTTGTAAACAAAATGGGTCATGGTAAACTTTTCAGTGAAGATCTACGAGTATCAATTATTAATGGTCATAAAAAGGGGAATTCAACAAGGGCAATATTCATTTTCCATTCAATTCCACGGTCTATAGTACATTTGTACAAAAGTACAACTAGTGGGGTACAGCAAAAGCCTAAATATGGTCGACTGTTTTCCATAACGGAAGCGGATAAGTGAGCTCTAAAAAGAATAGTAAAATTTAATCGTGAATCAAATAGCAAGGAACTTTTTATGTTATGACGAGAGTAAGCATCGGAAAAAGAGTTTCAATGTCTACAATAAAGAAGGCCATTCAAAAAATGGAATACAAATTTTATAAGGTATTCTTTTATCTGTTTTGAATTTTTTCCTTTATGAGAAAAATGTTTGCCATTTTTAGATTTTTCTTTAAGCGAAAGAAAAACCACTATTAACAAAAATTCAAAAACGAATAAGACTAAAGTAAGCCAGAGACCATAGAAACTGATTACCAAAGCAATGGAATAGCGTATTTTGGTCTGACGAGTCTAAAATCGACGTATGCATAGGTGACACATGCAAATAAGCTTATTATCATAAGTACTTAATAAAAAAAGTTAACTTCCCTATCTCCGTTATGATTTGGGGTTGCATGACTGCGAAAGGTGTAAGTTATATTTCATGGATGGTTCTGCTAACGTGCAAAAATACCAGGAGATTCTTGAAGATAGTTTGTTACTTTCAATCCCAACATGCAGAACCGTGGAAGGCAACTTTATTTTTCAACAATTCAACAAATTCAATTTCAACAAAGGTGCATCGTGCCATACAACAAGAACAATGGGATCATGGCTTCAGGAAAATAATATACCATTCCTAATGTGAACATAGTCTCGATTTGTGATCAATAGAAATCATTTAGAATAATATGAAAAAGCAACTTCGGAGAAAGTCAACGTGTACAGTACAAGAATTGAAAATCTCTTCACAAAAAATTGGGATTAATGCCACTTCAGATGAATGTGCAACATTAGTAGATACAATCACAAAAGGAATCAACGATGTAATAGGCAATAACGGCGATGTTACACAATATTAACTGCTGGTCCAACTATTATGACCCATGAGTTGAGCTACATTTTTAGGTATATAGTATTTGTTGTTAATTATAAATTTAGAATAAAATATTTCGATTTTGTAACTGGATAGTTTATCTTTTGATGTAGCTAAAACATATTTACAGAAATGTTTCATGAATTCTCCAGATTTTAAAATTTATTAAAGCTGGTAATTGAAAATTGTACCCGCCGGAACTATTATAAGCCTAGACTCATATACTGTATATTAAATATTTTGAATTTAAAGTTTGAGTAATCAGAATGTGGACGTACATCGTTGTGTGGCAAAAGAATATTATTACTAAAGAACCCTACGATTTAATTTTAGAATTGATAAGGTCCTTTAGGAACCCTGGGTACATGGTTCCAGTGACAGTTCGTAGTAGACCCCTTTAGGCATGTAATTCTCCAAAATTGCTATTTTTTAAATTTCAAAAAAAGAATAAGAATAACCTAGAAGACCATATTTTTTAATTCACGCTAAGGCAAAAGTGTCCGTTGTCGAAATCCAGGCGATTATACAAAGCATACAAACCAGATGAAAAAATATTCTAAGGATTCCAAGAGTGAAATGTACTTTTTAATTAACAATGAAAAAGGTCCTTCTAAAAAAACAAAAACAGTAACTTGATCAGAATAACTAATGCCATAATTAACTTATAATCATCGTGTAATCGACTCCCTTGTTCACGTTTAAATTATTTCATTTCGTCAAAACACGCAAACTCTGTCACGCGAAAGACCTGAAAATTATTGTGCCCTTTTTAATAATTAAAAGGAAATTTAAGGGGGCTCAAACGAGTGCTACTTGGTACACTATAAATTTTTAATTTCAACCCTCGGAAACATGGTGGTTGTTTTAAGGAATATTTCCAACTAATTGAGATGTTCGACGTCTAAAAGTTAAAAGTAAAAGAAATAGTGAAGGAATCGATTTGCGTTTGAATTCTCTAAGGTCATGTCCGGAATAATTTACATAATTCGAACATGGTATTTGCGAAGGAGTCGTCTCCTAGGAAATGTCAGTAGTTTGTTACGTTGACAACCGCAGCATCCCCATGAACCGTTGCTGCTTTATAGGCACGTATTTAAATCACTTGGGATTTGTTACGTGGGGACCTTCGAACCATGGAAGAAGGTACATTATACAGGTCTATTTGATAAGATAGAATTCAATGGTCCTCAATTTCTTTAACCATTTGTTCCAAAATTTAGATCCAAAAGCTGTTATACAAAAAAATGAATGTTCACTCATTTGGATTATATGGTCCAGAAGTGACCTAGTACTCAGACGTTGTTTCATTTTGAGACCTTGGTTCGTCGATTTCTCTCCATAGAATAACGACTTTAAAATACATGAAATATTAGAAATATTAAAAGCATCTACTCCTATTTTTTGATTGATTGTATAGGTTTTGAACAGATGATGGTCATTTTCAACATGTAAGACTATAACATATGACATATAAGACATAACATATAACATATAATTTGTTTTGTTTTTCTTTTAGAATTTTATGGTTTTTCCTTGATGAAACACTGGCAATACGAATAATAATACCTTAATTTTCAAACATTTTTTAATAAAGCTTTTTGTTCAAAGTGACTTCAGGAATTCGTTCAGTAAGTTGTACAGTATGCCATAAACGTACTGTATACAAAGACAGATTCGTCTGTAAAGAGAAAATATCGCCAATTTCGAAAATTCCAGAGCGTGGAAGCTCTAGCAAGTCAATTGTTGGTGGGTAGCTCTTATTGTGGCTCTAAAATTACTGGCTTGTGACCTTGTTCTTTATCAGAGTTCAACTTCAAATTTTTCAGTTTGTTTAAAAATAATGTTAATTGTTTTAACAATAATTACACAGGCCAACAGCCAAAATGTTGATTGCACCATTCCACCTGTACTTTATGTTTTCGGGTGAGCTGAATTCGAAAATGGCATCGAAATTGCTGTATCACATCACAATTTCGAGATATTTTAGTTTGAATTCTCAAAAAGTGACATTTTAAGCCCATTTCAAAACCTTATAACTGGCGAACAAATTTTTTTTCAAAATCTTTGGTGACGGCATCGTATAGTGCCATTCTTCACCTTCAAAATGCATTGTTGATTTTTATTATACGATTTTTTTTCGCTGATATATTCAACTTTGAAGTCGTACAATCACACGCATGTGCCGAGCTACATTTTATAAGCCACTTAATTAACAATACCTGCCAAATTTACACTTGATATATTCATTTATTTTTGATTCCTGACATTTTTTTCCATTTGTTTATTATCTTGGTGCAATCTCTCACCCTGCTCCTCACTGCACCAATATTTACGGAAAAGTAATCAAGATGTGAGTGCAAAAAAATTTGTTCGCCAGTTATAAAGTTTTGAAATGGGTTTGAAATGCCACTTTTTGAGAAATCTCGAAATTGTGATGTGATACAGCAATTTCGATGCCATTTTCGAATTCAGCGCACCCGAAAACATAAAGTACAGATGGAATGGTGCAATCAACTTTTACAAAGTGTAATTTTGTTGGCCTGTGTTATATGGATTTTCTTTGCATTAAAGATTACGAATAATTCTTAAGATAAGATGTAACGCAATTTGGTCCTTTTCCATAACTACACGTTGACGAGTTGTCCCTTGCTGAATATTATTTAGTTCAATGCTTTATTACACATTCGACATAATATCTTACTGCGTATTTAAGTTTGGCTACTTATAATCGTTGTAAAAAAAAGAGTTTTTTTGTTAACTAGACATTAACAACACATTTAATACATTTTTGTTAGTTAAAGTTTAGGGATTGTATGTTCAAATCGTTTTAAATAAAATTCCTTGGCAGATGCAAGACATTCGACGATAAATCACTGAAACGGATCTGGAATGGCTTTAAAACATTCCTGTTAAATAGCTGCAGCATGAACGCCTGCTAACCCAGTAGTCATTCTAACAAACTGGATACACGCTTGGAGAAACTGCGGCATAACCTTTTCTGGAGTCCTTTACAAATACCAGACTCGAGTAATGCAAATTAGTTTGTGTTGCAAGTATTCGATTTCCATATAATGTGAATTTTGATGGCAATAAAACGTATTTCCATATATCAGATTATTAGTTCAGTCAATTGTTTAGAATTTTATTTCAAATATGCGTTGAAGAATAATTATAACAAAGCATACCTTTGTTGAATTCTTATTTGTTCTACTAGTTTATCTAAAATCCATTTTTGTTCTATTTGATTATTTTCATATACAGGGTGGTTTTTTTACAATTTAACAAGGGGATTTTTCAAGTAGTTAAATAAAATAAAATAAATTAAAATATAAAATTCATATAAATATGTGATCAAAAACGTTTCGTTTCAAAGATAGGAGATATTAAAAGTTAATACGCAGTGGAAAGTCACAAGGAAATCGTGCTTGAATTCTGGATCTGGTATAGATATAACATACCTATTTTCAATAGGCATTTTCCATGGCAGAATGGAAGAAATATTTAGTTTAATGCTAAAAGCTTAATACATAATAAAAATGAATAAAAAATAACTTAGTTTTGTGTCTGAATTTTGGTAAATAGTTTGAAAATGAAAACGGTTATGGAAAGAAGTAAAATAACAAAAATTATTAAAAATCTGTAAGGTCCTTAACCCGTTGACTATGCACCATAGCAGTCGCCTCCTCGCTACCTGCTGACTGAAGACTCTCGTAATAAAACACAACTGCTGTCCCATATGTGCGCCATGCGCACCACACACAAAACCGGTATGTTACATATGTGTGACATGCGCATTGAATGGGCTAATTCCAGAAATTAAATGCTCCCTAAATAGACCACACTTTATACAAAATTTCAAAAATTTGTTTTAAATAATACCAGTAGTATTGTGAAGAATAATAAGAAAAATGTCACAATTTTAAACATCCCGTGTGTTTGAAATGAAACGTTTCTGACCACATATTTATAAGAACTTTCTATCTAAAAATTACTTGAAAAATCACCTTATAAAATATCGAACATTTATTAAAAAACATTCCGTATAATAATTAATTTTATTTTTAGCAAATCAATAAATACTGGATTTATAATTGCGGTGAAAACCTAGTTTTTCCATTTTTGCAGTATCTAATTTAACTTTTTGCCCAGGCGATGTCTTAATAGAAAAAAATTGCTGAACAATTTAATTGAGAAAAATATTCAATTGAATTAAACACACATTGATAGAAACATTTTCTGTACAATCTAATGCAGCATCTAATTAATGTTGAATAAGTAATTAAGTTTTTTCTGCATTTCCTTCTGAGAACTGTACAATTTTTGTAGTTTTGAAGAAACGAAGTTCTGACTCTTCAGCGACGATATTCAAAATTACTTTTTTTAATCAGAGCGTTTTGTTGTTTTCAACAAAGTTTCTTAATAATAATGTTGGTTGTGACTTCTGTTTTCTTGAATTTAGAAATATGTTGCCTTAAAGTTCAATCGTCTTATTCTGATAAACAGAAAGAACAAACATAAAATGAATATTTAAAAAGCAAAAAGAAGGATTCCGGAAAATAAAACGTTGCTGGGTGACAATCCGCGCCGAAATTATTCTGACGAACCATTGCATTGCGAGACAGAAAATAGCAGAGCAACGGAGAGGACTTTTAAATCTAATGGACTCGCCTGGGGAAATCCTGAAAATATTTCATTAGGAAAGGTACGAGTTGATGAGGTTTATTAGGTTTTATAAGAGCGGCTCGGCGCCGCAAACCTCGTTTTAAAAAACCGTTAAGGGATTTTATTAAAAAAGGATTTTCTGTCTCTCGTTTAATTAATTTTTTAATGCGGAATGAGCTCAACCGATATTAAAAAGTGATTAGAACGTATTTTAAATGACAAATAATCGTTAAAATGCCAGGATCTTACTTTTAAAGGACGAAAATTAATTATTCAAGTTTTTCAGTCATTATTTATTATTACACTTTTTTTTATTGTTTGTTCATAGTTTTTTCTCGTCCAGTTAAAAACAAACCCTCATTTAAAAAACTCGGGTTCGTTTTTCTGATCAATGACATGTAAATTGCTGTGTGGAAAATTTATTTTAAAAAGTCCGTTTTATTTTAGCCCGGCTACCGAAACAATAACAAAGAAAACATAATCACTCATCCAGGTTGATGGGGCCTCATTCACCCGTTCTGGGACTTTAATTAAAATTATTTTATATTATTATTGAATTAGTACGAGTAAACAATGGTGCGTGCCTACAAGCATGTCCTTCAATTAACAACGAATTATTATTCACTTGATTGATTGCCGAAACTAAAAATAACAAAAAAAAATCAGCCTTATGAATAAAAAGACTCTTTGTAGAAGCAAATATTTACACCTAATTGTTTTAGGCTTTTATCAACATACAGGATGGACTATTTAAAAATTCATTTAACCATGTGCGTTAAGTTTTAAATGATAAATCAAATAAAAATAGTTACATTTCGCATAAGCTTTAACGAATGCAATTGTAAGTTTTCCCAAAATTGTACCAAAAAAAAAAAGGGTTTCTTTGCCCATCCTCTATGTTTAAACGTTTATTAGGAAGTTTTCTCTCTCTGTTTCGTATAGAATTTATTGTTGGACTAGAAAATTCCAATTTTCCGTAGAACCTTTCTAGAATATGAGCGAAAGTAATTCTACAAATACCTTTTCCTCTGAAATACGTACGTGATTTTGTCGGCTATTTTCAGCTGGTCAGTTTTCGTCTCAATTTCTCGAGTAATAAAAAGGAATCACATCTTCTCCGCACGTATTACTCCAACCATTTAACGGAAAGATTTTGATATTAGGCTTGGCTGAACGGAATCTTAAATAACCCTGTCTTCGTGGATCTGATCAGTTTTATTTTTCATTAAAACTATATTATAATCAAAAAAAAATTAGTGTGTGGAATAAAAATTTGTCGTTATCTTCTTTATTTAGTGTCAAGTTATTTCTAATCAAGTTATTTTGTAGTCGTTCAACTGGACATTTGCGTGTGTTGTAATAAAATATAACACCATAATACACGCACAATTGCTGTATTTCCTTAAACGTAACGGTTTTATTGCTCGACTAGGATTTATTAAAATTATACTTTTTTTTATTTATGCAATATAGCATGGTATATAAAAAAACAATCAAGACTTTATCGATAAAAATTAAAATACTACCACATTTTAAAGAAAAGTTTATATATAGAAAAGTTAATTGTTCTCAACAAACATTAAAAGTTATTAAAAAGATGCTGGAATTGAAATTTATGGACCAATTCTGCTATTTTCCTGTAACGCTACAGATCTCTAGTTTATAGAAAGTTATAAAAAGTATATTTACAAATGTATAAATTCTGGTATTCTGCTGCCTTTCCTGTCAGGTGAACAGTTCCAGATTAGTATTGCTATAGTGGCGCGCATAAAATATTTAGGCATTTACGAGACTTAAATTGCTTACAGGAATAATAGAATTACAAATTAAATAATATTTAATTTGTAAATTTTAAATCTATAAGCTTATATTATAAGCTTATAGATTTTTTATAGAATGTATACAGATTGGAATAGAACCGGCTTGTAAAAGCCGTTCTTATCAAAATCACACTTTATATGTAATGCAATTGGCTTAAAAACATATACGTGATCTTTCCATAAAATCATAAGACTAAACGTTAAACGGCACCGAGAAGATTCCGAGAGAGGAGGGTAGAGCTGGGTTCCTTTTGTTGAGGTCCCAGGTAAACGTAAAGACCCTTGCTAGTCCCTATCGTCCGCCAACATTCTGTGATTCCTTTTACGCAGTTTTCGGTGGTGTAGCTAGTAGATATCGCCACGGGAAAAATGCAAGATACAATTGAACAACGTTACGCAATGTACTAGATTGATTAAGGAAGAGAGTTTTTTTTGTGTACAGTGATACTTTGAAAAGGTGAATCCTACATCGCGACAATGCTCCAAGTCACTCTTCCTTGCTCTTTAAGGACTTCCTTAATAAAAAATTAATTCCCGTTTTTCTTCCCTACAGTCCAGATTTGGCCCCAAACGACTTTTCTTTTTCCAAAATTGAAGAATTTTTTGAAGGGGAAACATTTTGGTCAATTACCAACATTGAGAAAGCCGTGATAGATTCCCTGAACAACTTTACTGAAAATGAGTTCAAACATTGCTAAGAGAAATGGTAGAACCGTTGGAGGTGTTGTGTACACTCTTAATGTTCATATTTTAATGGTGACAATGTTGATTTGTAATTTTTTCCAATACACGATTTTTAAAAACATTAGTCTCATTCCTTTATGGACACAAAGTATTAACAAATACATGTGCTTCATCAGTTCAAATCAGGTTGCTTATAGACGTACCAGTTGCTTCATCAACTACACAATCTACATTTTACCAGTATGCGACGTGAATGCATGGAAAACATAATCATGAAAACTCGTAAACTGCTTACCAGTGTTAGCGGTGTACGTAGGTCTTATTGTAACTCTAGTAGAATGTTATACGAATTTTAGTTTATTGACATTTAAAAATCGACCATCATGGCTTTGAAAGAAATTCTGTAAAATACAAGCTTCTTTGAGAATATGGACAACTCTGTTTGATTCGTGCACACTTTTTTCTTTGATTGACAATGGCATAGCCATTTAATGTATAATATAATAGGATTTTATAAATGAATGGTAACAACTACACGTCACAAAAGAAAGAACTGCCAATAGATTGACTTTTATTAACTAGAAATGTCATAAACAAGAATTTTTTAGAATTCACAATAAATAATTTTGCTGATTTTGATTCGATAGTAAATTCAAGAGAAACCGATCTTTTTTTAAACAGGGACCTTAGAGCAAAGAATTATATTAATTATAATATTTATTGATGTTAAGTCCACAATGGTAAACCCCACATTTACTGGTGAAACTAATTTATTAAAGTTTCTTATAAAGATGTTAAGAATTTACCCAAAATAGGTGTTAAAAGCGAACATGAACACCCTGTAACGAAAATGTGTTTTGCATGTTTGAATAAAATTTTCTTTTAGGTCGTGAATAATATTCAATTTCCTATAGCACTCTATATTATTAGATTTTATTAAATGCGTCTACCAGTTGGTATTGTCTAGAAGAAGTTTAATATTACGTTGCCAATAGCCTCAAAGGTAATACAGGGTCAGAACTGATTATGAAAAAGGAGTGTAACGGAGTAATATGAATGCATTTATGAATTTTCCTTTTTGTATAATTTATATTGCGTGCAAAAGACAATTTTGAGATGGTATCGTGCTGCCTGGTTAATTTTCTGAGATCCGGTTTCATGCTAAATTTAGGCAAATTGGACCCAGGCTAAGGTGTCTCAAAATAATTTAATAATAAAGGATTTCCGACCAACAGCGGACTTATCGATTTAGAGTCGAATGTGGGTCGTTTGCAATTAAAATCTTTGCCTTAGTACGACCCAGTACATTTCACGTAATACAGCGTAAAACAATTTCCTGTAACTGAATTTTAATTAAACACATAGTTTGATTCAAAAAATTACCGTTAAAATGTATTGAAATTTTAACTATTTCTGGAAAATCTCGGTAGCGTGCTTGTGGAAAGTTTATAATGTAATTTTCTTCTACTTTTCTAAATTTCTAAGACGTGGTTTCATATTAATTTTAAGGCAATTGAGTTGAACTTACCATCATCAAGGAGATCGTTATTAAATAAAACTATACAAACTGGTTCTGAACGAAAAAGTAAGTAGGACATTACTAATTTTTTAAAAAGAATGATCTGGCAATTCACTGGAAATTTCTAGAAAATCTATCTGTTAGAGAGTATATCTACCTCTTCGATATCAATTTATTATATTCTTGTCGAGTACAAGTAAATCAGCATCTACATGTATTGTAAAAGTCCATGTCAATGCCTAAGTAGATTATATTCGATTGTGAGAGTACCTGTATTGATTTGTTCATGGACCGAAAAATCTTGATTTATTAAATTTATTTTGAAGATTTTCTGCACAATTCGGCAATACTTGGACTTTCCTATGCTTCCTCCAACCTCACTCCAGTTATAATTTGCACTAAAATGAGTGATATTTTGACTAATATTGCATATGTTTGATTTAGTATTTACAACAATGTTTAGGACAACTCATTATGTATTCTGTTGCCGTCGTTCCCATATATTTTCCATTTTCAAAGGATATCGAATTCAAGATTAAATCTTGTCAGACCCCGGTAAATAATAAATTTAAGCAAATCGCCCCACTCGGAGGTGCCTTAAATAATTTAATAATAAAAGGTTTCCGTCCAGAAGGGCCCCACTATCGATTCGAACCCACCACTATCCTCAGCAATTAAGGGAACTTGTTCGTTACTCGACAAAGCTACCATAAAGTAAATTTCCTGGATCGTTATTTAGGTTCGTCAACAAAATATAGTTCTGTAATTGCATGTTGGAGCCTTTAGATCTTAATTGATGTTTTTCGAATATTCATGACAATTCACTAAAAGCTTAAATGGAATAAAGGATTAATTCAGAAAAATATTTTTGAAGAGAAAATATAAATTCTGAAAGAAAAATCAAGAAATACTTTTTATTTGGTAGAATACCCTAAAGAACGTCATAACACAGCTTATCACATCGAGCAGCTGTTGGTCCATTTTGAATTATAAATTACCTTCGAAAACTGGAATTAGTCGATGGAATTGAGAGTGTGTTATGGAAAAACCCCATATGAAGAGGTTAGAGCTGAAACCGCTCAAGTGACAAGACATTTTCTGCTATAAGCCTTTATATAAAATTGTAATCAAAAAGTGCAATGGTTTTCCTTCTTGATTACAGATGACACAAAAGTGAAAATAATCATTTGGGTTGCTTCATTACAAAATAAAACGAGGTTTTAACTATTCGGTAAAGTGTTTAGGTCATTTTCATTCGAAGATGCACTTAAACGGTTTTAGCTCTAACCCCTTCATATAATCTTTTTTTTAGATCTTAAAATTTATGGAGGATTTTTTTAAGGTCGTTCATAAAAACTTTTTCAGTTCCCAATTTTTAAGTTCATAACGCTATATAACATTGTTGTGAGGCACATTTCGGTCATACTTGGAAAAGAAATTGAAAATTGTGCTGCAAACGCAAAGGTAAACTCCCAGAACTTATTAACACAATATACGGCAAAAACCGCATTTCGAAATTTAAATAGAACAAATCTCGTTAAAATCTCTTATGCAGTTTCTATTTGAAGAAAGGCATTTTTCATATCTTGGCATTATTTAATTAACTATGTACATAATATGTACCATATATTAATTAGTATATTATACTGATTAAGGTTTTTGTAAGATGTTTTAAGTGATAATAATGGTTGGTCCACACACCAGTCATTTATATTTGAAAAATTCAGGAGTTCAATGGTAAAAGAACTGACAGTGCAAGGGAAAAATAATGATAATGATTCTGAGCATGTTTATAGGACGAAAGTCGTAAATAACATTAAACTACATTAAAGGAAAATGAAACAGAAAGGAAAAAAGCGTCATGTTTCGTGTCATAAAACAATAAGTCACTTTCGAAAATGTTTCCCGGAGATGCAGCCAAATACGTTTTCATTAACCCAATACGAAATATATTTTTCGAGTCGTCGTTATGAAGAATTATGGAAAAAGACGAGGAAGAAAACGGAACCGCAAACCCAAAAGGAAAATCTTCGAATTCACATTCAGCCGTAGCTGTGAATATTTTCGTCGTAAAATTTCATTTACTATCGTCAAAAATATTAAATCTACATATGGAATATGACTCTCTGGATATTGAACCAGCTCGTTCGACAGGCGACAAATTTCTGTTTTACGAAAGATCGAGCTTTTCACTTCGAATAAAATTATGTATTCCGTCTGCGACTTCGGGAACCGACACGGAACACAGGTTAAATAATAACGCGACAATATTTCAAACCGAATCCGACAACCGCTTGAAATGTTGCTAAAAATGAGGGGTTTCTTCATTCATCTTTTTTTTCTCTTTACTTTTTCGAAAGGTTAAATTTACATTTTTCTTTGCAGGCGCCTTTCTAGCCGTTAATCGACGTTTCAACGAAGCAGCCTATATGTATGAGCGTGCAGCTGAATTGTTGCCTGACGATTTCGAGCTGGCAGTCGCGGCTGCAACTGCCATGCGAAAAGCAGGAAGACAAGAAGATGCGGAAAAATGGTACAGAAAATCTGTAAAAATGAAACCTTCGGTAAGGAAAAACACGAAGCACGATTTAATTAAATTTTACATATTTTATAAACGTCAAAATCAGTATTACCTTTTAGCTGAAATATAAAAGTAGCTGCAGTTTTATTTACTCAGAATTAAAACTTTTTTACCATTATACGACTCACTAATTACTTGGGCTGAGGCCCTCATTAATTTTTAGTTTCCGAAAAAATTTTTAATTTGATTCTTGTAAATACAAGCGGATTTTCTGCTTTAGTAATTGGTGTATTGCATGACATGAAAGCCAGAAAACCAAGAGGAAAGATTTTTCTTCGACAATTCTTTTTATGCATAAAGTGGGATTCTCCAAAGGTAGAAAATCGACTTTACTGTCAAACAAAAGAACTGAATGAAAGCTCAGCGCTGGTCTCATGTTTATGAACTTCTTTTCAAACTTTTATTGCAACTATTCAAATCGTCGATTTTTAGCGAGACAAGGTCACTTATTGCTGGTTGCGAATTGAATTGTAAAAGAGTTAAGGTCAATTTTTTGTCAAGACGTCAGAGGTGTACTAATTTATCATCCATTTAATTGTCACTGTGTCCAAACCTTCAATACTGTTTTAACGATTATCACTAGAGAGAGATCTTTTACGTTTTCATTTTTTTAACATTTTAAAAGAATATTTCTGCTGCTCATAAAATAAGATTTGACGTATTTTTTAGGGTATCTTCATCTTAGTCTAGGTCGTATTTTACAGGAAACGTACAACGTATGAAACCCGATAAAATTTGTGCTTGTAGTCTCTTGCCTAACTTTTAGCTTTTAAGAAATCACTCCGTTAAAAAATACTTTAGTGTTTTGTATTTTTGGAAATGCATTACTTTAAAATTCTAAATTACCATAACTTTTTGTAATCGCAGCAAATTCAGTAATTTTGTTTTACGTAAAAATATTAGATTTCCATATTTCATTATTTTAGCTTTACATTTTAATATAGTATTCTACTTGTACAGAAAACTGCAGTTAACTAATTAAAAATTTTGCTGTAAAACTCAACGTATTCATTTTTTTTTGTAAGTAGCCAACGAGATCGGTAAAAAAATTCATTAAAACTTCTTATTCATTTATGAATATTTTAAATTCCAATAATCCTGCTTTGTTCTGCAAACCATTGATTTGTAGTTACCCTAAATCTCTTAAAGCTGAAAATTTTAATCAAGGATTTTGGTGCTTTATTATAAAAAAAACATCGTTTCACCTATTTAACAATATCTGATCACTATCTACATGTACCGTGTCTTCAATTCAGTTCACTCTAGCAGTGACATTCTGAAATGAAAATCCAACCTCACGTAAATGCATTATCTATCCTCAACCAAATTCAATTTGCTTTAAGCCGATAGGTAATTTAAATTTCTTCACACTATAAGCATTATGAAAACGTGTTTTCACCGATTACAAACACTCCTATTTCTGCAAAATATCATATCTTTATTCCATTTACTATCTACATCTTATTTAAGCAAAGGTTTCTAATTTTCCTTTCAGCTTTATAATAGTAATAAATTAGTTGGTATATTTTCTTAAAAACTAATGGAAACTACAACTTTGAGTCTTCGAAAGGTTTGTCTCGAATAAGTTAAACTTTTTAAAATAAAAAAAAAAACTATGAAACTATTATGCCACTCGAAACTAGTTTGTTATAGTATTTTAGTGCTATTTGTTTTCGTTATGGATGCTATTAAAGAAAGTACGTGCGTCTATAATTTACAAATTAATCGGTTTTATATATTTATTTATTTGTTTCTAGGGGTTTCTAGTTGCTAAATTACCTTTTAAAAGTATATTTAAAGTTTTGCAATTAAATTAGTACACGAGTAATACAAAATTCCTTTAATTCCATATATATATAACTGAGCCGCAATGCGGAAATAATTTATATGGATTCATTTTATTAAAAATGCATAACAAGCATAACGTAAATTGAGTTATTCCAAGAGAAATCGCAATAAGTTGCTCTGATTTTTTTTTATTAATATTAACAGCAACTGTTTTTTTTGTCAAACTATTTCAGGATCCAAGAGGTCACACAAATCTAGGCGCCATGCTACACCTAAATGGAAAATACAAAGAAGCTGAGCACAGCTATAAAAAGGCATTAAAACTGCAACCGGACGACGAAACAACATTGACAAATCTTCATAGATTGTATGGCATTATGACCTGACCATAGGAGATACGGAAATATCGTGGCTATGTGATAAATAGAAAAACTGGGAAACGAATGTCCGCCGAATATATTCTGTATAGAGAAAACGGTCAGGATAGGTTAAGAGAATTTATCGAAAGCGAAAACTTAAAAAATGGCGATAATTTTCCTGTATTTGTTTAAGATTTTTTGCAAATCAAAGCTTAGTCTAGATAAGAGTTTCTAAAAAAAGAAAACAAGAAAAAGCGAATTCTTTCACATATTTTTATAACTAATATAACTAAATAGTGATTTAAGACTGTGGTTTAACAATTGAATTTTAATAGATAAGTATTGCCAATTACTATTCTTCTGTATATAATGTAATATAAATTTATAATTATTAGCCTGAATTAAAATTTTTAATCAATAGGTTGGCGAAATGAATAAAAAAAATTTATTTGCAAACGTCAATTTTTTCTAAGCTTTAATCAACCAGTTCGGTCTTCCATTTCTACTCGATAAGTCTTTTGTTTCCAAATATTGGATTCATACAGGGTGGGCCAAAAACAATAATTTCTTCATTAAACGGCAACGCAAGTTCTGGTTATTTTATATTAAATTATTTATAGTATTAATTTTCATGCGAACATTGTCTTTAATTTCTCCAAGGAGTTTAGCAAGGTACATTAGTTCCTTTAAATAACCGCATAGAGATTCAAGGTAGCTGTTATTTGTGAAATGTGTATTATAATAAAGAGTATGTAATATTTTCGATTAATCAATGTACTATTAGTTATTGTTCAAGAATTGAGAATTACCGATTCTCTAAAATTAGAACCCAATGATTTCTTCGTAAGTTATTATCAGTATTATCAGTAATATCAGAAACGAATCCATTTCGATATAAAGTACAATCAATATTTAGGGGTTCGACATTAAGCTTGAGGAAGCCCTAATTCAAAACTAATTTCCAGAATTCCAGACATCAACTTCTTGGCTTTCTATAGGTATTATTCAGTATCTACTAGAGTTACTCAAAATGTTTGAAAGTGGTTCAAATAACAAAGATTCTTTTAATAGATTCTCTAGTCTGCTTAATTTATATTTCGATTTCCATAATTTATTCTTAAAAGGCGCAAATGGCATTTTAAGAAACAGATATTTAGTGTGTGGCAATAAGAAAAAAATGGAATTTCTTTATCAATGGAATTCAACTTTTGGCCCACCTTATATTTTCTTAAAATAATTTATCATAATTAAGAGGCTTGTCATTGTAAATGTTTCTTAAAAATGTATTATTTTTGTTCCACAGGCCTATTTGTTTTAGAAAAATATAAATAATAATTGAATTAAAAAGACAATATTGATGACGATCTATCGTGATAACCGTTAGATAATAGTAGTGAATAAAATAGTTTCATTCCAATACTATTCTTATATTAAAATGAAACTTTGAATTCACTGTCTTGCATTTAGTTACTCGTATATTGTACATGATATTAATAATAATTTAATAAAATTAACATCAGTATAAAATTGTCACATATCGTCTGTTAATACCAATACTATGTCCTATATTTAATATGTTTTAAATTGAATTTAGAGTTATAAACTTTACATGCATAGATTTTGCTTTTACTTTTTTTTTAACAAAATTCTTGTAAAAACTTTTTCAAATTTTGTCAATAAATATAGGATATAAGTGTTTTTACAATAATTTTGGAAAAAAATAACCTTATTAGGCCCCGCTTTTCTAATAATATAATTTATCAAAATATATGGCTTTCTATGGAAAATAAAATATGTATTATAAATATTTCAATAAAAAAATGTATGAATTAAACTGTAAAATAAAGCTTACCTTATTTTGTGTATATTCTGTTTGTGTTTTTTTATTTAATTTACCATAGAAAAATCTATGCGGTACCATCAAACAGAAATCCTAAGCACATTGTTAAAGGTGTTACAGTTACATCAAAAACTTATTTAATTAGTTTACGTTACGTTTTATATGCCGGCTCTGTCGTTTTTAAAATGCTACATTGATAGTTCGTAACTATTAAGATCGGATTTCGTATTTAGTGAAAGGTACATTTAATTATTTACCTACAAATCAATTGCATATATCCCAATTAAAACTAAATTTTTCAAAATATTTTTATTATTAAAAAAAATATCTTATTCTCCGAATGAATCTTCATAAATTTAGATTTAATTTCGATATAAGAAACGTTTGTTTAAGAAAGTGATCAAATGTTATTTCTTCGCGAACTTCTCTGTATAGTTGCACTAGATGCACCCCCTGAAGCACTTATTTTATAGCCGTTTGCAGTGAGATCAGAAAAATAGGAGGATGTAATAAACATTATTCAAATTGTAGTAGCTACCGTTTTATAAAAGAACATCAACACTTAAAGAGCATCTCCTTCTGATATTGTCTGAACTGAAGACTCTCTCCAACACCAGAACAAATAGTTGGAGATCACTTAACTGTATGTATGTACCGAAGGATGGTAGCATAGATAAAATAAGTGAACAGACCAGCGAGCAGGAAAAGAAGAGAGTTTATCACAGGAAATCGCATTATTTATAGAAAAAAAAAACAGAACGTACCTTTCCTAATAAATTTCGAAGAACAGAGGTACCTAACATTATATACACCCATTCCTCGATTTGCACGGCACTCCATTTACATGGTTTCATTTTGCACGATTTCTGCAGAAACGTATCTATCGTGTAAATCGAAGGATAAGTGTACATACATATTTTACTAAAACTACTCTAGAAGGAAAACCTCTTATATTTTGAAAGTTGAAAATGCATTACAAAAAGGTTATTACTTAAAATAATAGAATTGATAATGGGTATATTCGGTTTTAATTTCTACATTCCACAGTGGAATCAGATAGTGGGGTGTCTGGTTTACGACACAACCAAGAATCCTCTTTGATTTATTCTCAGAAATTAGTGATAGTACCTCTTCAAAATTAGTTTTTCTTGCTCTAATTTTCTTGAAAAAAATTATTTATTTGGATTGAGAAGAATACGCCAAGTCCACTAGACTTTATTTCTAAAATTGAAGGTAGTATATCAAGGTTTTGTTCGCAGTTACAACCTTAACCAACTTCTTAGCCTCTTATTATACTTCTTATACCTCTTATATCAACAACATATTACCATGAGATCGAATCATCAAAATATTATTTTGTGTATTTTGAAAGCAATGCTCTTGAACTTAAGGAATTCCCGAAATTGGTGTATTAAGTTAACCGTATCAACTTAAACGTGTGTGACTTGATTGGACTAATGAGATCATCTTTCAAAGTCATATCGTTATTCGCTTTACAGAATATTAAACTTCAATTGAAGGGTCCAATGTAATATCTTGGCAACTGTATTAAAATGTTCAGGGAACCAAAAAAACTGCTACAACGAAAAAAATAATGAATGATATTTCTGTTGATATATCTGTATGTAGGTTTTCTCAGGTAAATAGTACTTAGACTTTTGAGTTTTATGAACAAAAAATGCCAGAAATATAACATAAAACGTTCTGGACCTAGCAAGTTTTTGTAAAATACTGATAAACAGGCAACCACCATTACGGCATTTTATTAAGTTTGGATCGGTATTCAAATCTCGTTCATGCACAGGGCAAATAGTTATTTTATACTGATTAAGAATATGTCATTACCTAATATTTTCATAAAAGTCGACTTATCAGGATATTGCATTAGACATTCTAATTATCATACTACGAGTATACAATTTAATAGCAGTATTACTTTAAGGTGAACACCAAAGAATTTCCCTATAAAAGAAACGAACGCTATCGTCTTTTCGTGCATTACTCTGGTGAAGTTGTAAACATGCAATGTCTTTTTTTAGAACATTTTTAAGGCTCTCATTTACCTTGTGTGTTGAAAAAAAAAATATAAGAGGATTCGTTTAAAAAATGCGAATTTTCAAGTCGATTTAATCATCGCCGTCTCTGAAAAATTAACGCCCTCGAACAAATTCATCAACCCTCCAGAAACTGGTTCTTATTTCAAGTATTTGCAGACTGGTAATTTGGAAAATTATCTTCACTCTCAGCAGCGAAAATTTAAGTAATTGCGTCCATTATTTCCTTGTCCGCAATTTAATTAAATACGGCGCCGTACGAGTAGATGGATGCGTTTAATCTATTTTAATATACTGGGGCTTGCTTTTCTAATTTAAAATAATTTCACCTGGTTTCCGCAACGACCTTCGTTCGCTAATTTTGCAACCGTCCCCCTCCGATTTTCATTCCTAAGGGAAACGTATCCATTTATAATTATTGTTATACTGTACCCGGTATACGACATGTCATATATCAACTCTTATCCTACACAGTCAACAGTAGAATTGATTAGGAAGAAAAATATAAACGAACGTTCATTTAAGAATTAATTTTTTCTATTTTTGTAACTGAATTCTAAAATTAATGCTTACAGAGTGGTGACCGAAAAAATAGCACACTAAATAGAGTTGGAAAATTAATTGATAACATCTTGATCCATATTTTCTATAGCAAAAGAAGAAAAATATATAGAAATTCTTTTTGTATCTTAGTTGTAGAAGGAGTGATTCAAGATAAAATATCTGTTAAGCGGAAAATACGACGGCTATTTGCATTGAAAGTGAATATTCAACAGTTATTTGCCCTAAATCTGTTTCCCTTTGAATTTGTATTTTTTAGGATCCAGTATACAATCACCAATATAATCAGATTCTATGTACGCAATGTACGAGTCAATTATTTGCAATCTAATTAAAGATTAATTAATCTAATTAAGAACATAACAGCAGACAAATTAGAATGTGTATTATCGTATTGGAGTAAAACAGTATTTTCATATAACCAAAACCAAGGTCAGTGTCTATGAAAATTTAGCTTTAAAAAAACTATCAGTGTCTCAAAATTGGCATGTACTGGAACAAATACAAATCAATTCTTTTTTTATAGTAGATTAAGGAAGCTTTATAACCTTACCGGGGTCATGCTGGAACGACCCTGAGTGTGAAAACTACTAACACTAATCCCTTCCCGCTTTTCATCCATGACTCCCACCCGGTAAGGACTATCAGCCATTACTTCTATTAGGGAAATACAAATCACTTGACAACTTCTGACTACTTGCAATGTTGCAGTTTGAATAATGCATTTCAAACCTAATCTATAAAAGTTTCATGACTAAACGTTAGAAACCTAGAAGCACTGAAAACAGTAAATTTAACCAAGAGAGTCTGCTTCACAAAAGGGAAAAAGTATATTATGAGCTGAAATGATCATAATTACCATTATTTGCTCACCGACTAATTGAAAAAAAGAACGTCGAACATGCAAAAGTACAATACTGATTTATGGATTTTTTGTTTAAAGGGACACTGATTGTTTTATACAAAAAAAAACTTTAATCAATTACGTATTTTCCATTTTTATCAATATTTTTTGTCAATTTTTCTCTTTCAAAAATGTAAATAAATATGATTTCAGGTTATCATCGGTAATAAAATTTTACCATTCAGAGAAGTTTGCAAATTTCAAAATAAATGATAATCTGAATATGCAAGATCAGGGCTATAGGATGGATGTGACATCACCCCATTAATTTTTGGCGAGTTGCCAAAGATGTGTGCGACCTAGCATTGTCTTGCTGAAATACGATTCCTTTACGATTTACAAAACTTGGTGGTTTTTCTCTAAGTGCTTCTTCCAGTTTCATTAATTGTTGTCAGTAGAAATTTGAATTGATAATTGTTTGCTTCCTTAGAGGCAATTCAAAATACATCCTAATAATGCCATCAATTGAAATTATGGTCTTCTTTTGAAGTAACTCACGTTTCGACATAATCTGTGCTACTTCATCATGCTTGGATAAGGAATTTTTTTTTAAGATATATTGAGAGCAGTTCTTTTTTTAGGATTCGTAGTGAGAACGGTTCCCTTTCCTTTTTTAAAGATTTGCTGTAAGAGCGTTTCAGTTTTAGTAGGATGTAATTCATTGCGCTTAAAACTTCCGCGTGTTTCTTAGGAAGTCTTCGTTTGTTATAGTTTAATCGATATTGAACTGAAGAAAACAAGACCTCATTTGACTGGGTAAAAATATTTTTTTATCAGCCAATTCGTTGGCTGTCACGAAAGTAAAAAAAGGGTTATTGTCAAAACATAGAGAACTATATGGTAGGATTTACTAAATTATAACTTAAAAATGTTAGAGTATTGCAAGTCTAAAAGAATGCAAGTTGATTAAGTTGAGGAAACAACATAAAACTATGTATGTACATACATATTTAAATTTTTCACTTATATAGGTACTTCTCACGTACTTATTTCATTATTAACCTATGGTTTTTTAACCCATTTTAATAATTCCATAGAGAGGAAAAACTATCACATCTAGAACACTTGCCAACTGTGTTTATCTACATCGCCTTGTATCGAAAATAAATGGATTTCCCTCGTAGTCCCATTTAATCTCAAACGAACAGAGAAGCAAATAAAACATGATTAAAACCAGAAGCAGCAAATCTTATTCGTAAAACTCAACACTTACCCGATTGCATTGTAAATCTGAGGAAACATAAAATAAAGTCGAACTATAAAACACAACTTTGATATAAAAATAATTGCGGGTCTTAACGGCGACCACAAATCTTTATTGGATCGGTTCCAGAATATATTCGGTTCGATTCGGGGAGAAGTAAATTTCTGAGCGGCGATATCGGGACGAAATTTCCTTCGGTACAATTTAGCAGTGGAAGTCTTACCAACTTTAACTCACTATATGTTTTAGATTATATATTGAGTGATTTATTTCCTTTTCTATTTTACTGCTTGTTCACCACAACTATAACTTTGAGGTATCATATTGGAACAATCTGAAGCATGCTTTGCGTGCAAACTACGCTCGTTGATGACCGAATTCTCTTCTACCCTGCTCTTTTAGTTTCGAAAGTTTATTTCAAAGCATGCCATCAAGGCTTTGATACAGTCAAGTACAACAAAAAGTACATCGAAATTATCGGTTTAAAATATTTAGTTCTAAAAATGGCAAACAGTGATTTTTTTCAAACAGACAATTTGAGGCCAGCCGGTTAAAATTACTGTTTCCTAAATGTTGATTTCAAACTCTTTGTAAATTTAATTCAAAGCGGCGAGGGTCTGTTTCTGTGAAAGTGGTTCAAAACTGAATTCTGAAACTTGAAAGTCGTTTCGAATACTGCGAAACAAAATTTTACAATTGTTTTGCATTATAATTGTATTCATAACCGTCCTGATTCAAGTAAAAGAACTATTTTCAGTTCATTTTCTTTTAAAATAAACTCTCTTCTATATAGAAGTTATATTGCAGAATAAGCTAACCGGTAGTTAACCTTGATGTTACCCAAACTAAAATTCTGTTTAAAATAAAATAGAATTGGATTATGAAACAAGCCCTACTGCACTGGCATTGTGCAAAGTTTCGAAATTATGAAGTTTATGAAGTACTTACGGAGTTGCACTCCAATGTGATTACAGAGCGGTAAAAAACTTTTCTAATTTCATATTAAAACCCTAAGAGATGTTAGAATACTTTTTTTTCTTTCTCGAAAATATTAATAAAAGGCTCTTAGCTCTCTTTAAGTCTCTTGTATTAAGAAAAATAGGAATTAACTTGAAACATTCAAGGATTTTCTTATCACTCTTTTGTTGTTTTGATAAACAGTAACGCCATAAACAGGCTAATTAACTTTTATTTTATTCTTCTTTCGTGCACAGCACTTGGAACCTAATTTAAAACTAACATAAACCACTACAGAGAATAAAACTAAATAAAATAGAATGACATCTAAAAGGAAATACTGATAAAATGGCATATTGATTGCTGGAGATCTTAAATACTGTCCTGTATTCTTTGCAATGTACTCTATCCAATACACGGCTGTTTGTAACGGTGATACAAGTCTATCTCTAAATCGTTTAGAAAGGGCCTTCATGTTTTGTTTTTTCCTTAAATAAAAATTATTGAACACTAAATTCAGTTTTTCTAATCACTAGTCTGCTCCTTACTCGGTACTCAAGGCTTCTTCTAAAGCCTCCTTGATGTTTTTCTTGATGGCATCTTTCCATTTCAACTTAACTCCGGCTCCATGCGACTTTACAGCCTCAGCATTGAGAGGTTGGTCACCAAATATAGGTAATAATAAAGTTGGAACTCCACAGTGAACTGCTTCAGTAGTCCCCAATAATCCTCCATGTGATATAAACAGAACTGTATTAGGATGACCTTCAAAACAATATTAAAAGTTAGAAAATGTCTTATTTAGTATCAACAATTTACACAAAATATCAAACTGAGGTGCCCATTTCGTCAACATAACGTTATCGGGCTTGTCTTTCATCGTTTCAGTTTCCCATTTCCATAAAATCCTTTGTGGTAGTTTCCTAAATACGTTCAGAAAAGCCTTGAGCTGATTTTCGGGAAAACTGTGGCCTTTGACTAAGGATCCCATACTAAAGTAGATTAAGCCTGAGGGTGACTCGTTTGTCCATTTCTCTATGTTCTGAAAATTTAAATCGGATTAACAGTTTCGAATCCTATTATGCTTCCATATACCTATATAAAAAAATAATGATAAAGTTTCGCAGTGAGATTTAACTATGTATTGTTCAAAAATTCAATGTATTTCAATATTAACGCCCTTTTATTTGTTTAAGAGGTTACCTTAGGCAGTTGGTTGGCTTTTCTGTTTACAACATGCATTCCGCCCACTTCAACGATACTAGGAGGTAAAGGTCGAACCCCATGCAAGGTATAATGAGAATTAACAAACAAAAGACTGGCATTATGAAGGTCTGCTGGTTCATATCCTGTATATTTCAGTGATAGTTCTGTTCCCGGTTTTTCCATAAAAACTTTATACCAAAACACGTTTACTAAAATGAAAATGTAATAATATAGGTGTTCGTTGCGAAAATAAACACTTTACCTAAATGCATTAAGGTATTCTCAACTCTTTGTAAAAACGACATTGGAGGCAGATATGCCATGTATATGTCAGGAATATAGGAAGGACTAACAGGCGCACCAAACCATGACGCATGCCATGACAACATATAAGTGGAACTTAAACCTAAAAGTATCAATCTGAAATACTACGAGTATAAAAAGCAAATTTTAAAATTTACCTATATATGGTGATTTGTATTTAGTTAGGATGCCATAGAAACAGTTCGTGTTAAATAATTCAGTTAGGATTATGTCAAATTTATTGTCTTCTAGAAGAAAATTTTGTAAATTTTCACTTTGCAAGGCAGCTTCGCATGTCAATTCAGCAAATTTCGCAATCATTTCTGCTTCCAAAAATTTTTGTATCCAACTTCCAGTAAAACTGCTCATATTTAGAACATTAACTACAGGTTGATCACTAAGCAATACATCTCTTACATTTTGAATATCGCCTAAAAAAACGATATACAGGATATTTCTGTGACTTTGTTACGAAGCTTTACATATATCTCCGTTATGGTTAGAGATATATAGGGAAGTTTCAGAAACAAATTGTGTGGTTTGAAAAAATCCATTGTATGGTGGGATGTTTTTTTTATCACACTCGATTATACCGGAAATCAATGTTAACTTCCTTATTTGAAATGAAACACCCTATGTATTTTTGCATTTTTCGATTCTAGGCATTAAGAGGATTAAATATCTATTTGGTTTCCCTATACCTAGAACTAACTATTTTTGAGATATGCATTTTGATTGGAAAGAAAATCCTCTCAAAAAGCCATAAAAGAAAAATGTGAAATTCTACGCTATTTTAAAAGCTACTTTTATGAAACTTTGTTCATATACTAACCAAACATGATAGTTTATCTTGGCATGAAGAATTTTTATGAATATTATACAAGGTATTCAGAAATAATCTCGAATTTGAAAAATATTGAAAGCAAAAAACGTCGCTTATTTGAAATGAAAGAGATTTAGTAATAGAATGTTATATTATAATAAATGTTAAAAATTATTTCCATTAACTTCCAAACATTTGTTTATTCTAATTAGGAAAGGGATATACGGTATTCTATTTGAAATAATGGGTTTTTATGATATCGAATTTCTTTAAATTCGGAATTATTTCTTGAACACCCTGTTTAATATTTATAAAAACTTACATGCCAGGCTAATCTACCATATCTGGTTAACATGTCAAGAAAGTTTCATAAGACTAGCTTTGAAAATAATAAATAATTTCACATTTTTCTTTTATGACATTTTCGGAAGATTTTTCTTTTAAATCAAAATATCTCGAAAACAGTTAGGTCTAGATAAAGGGAAATCTAATAAATATTCAAAGAGCTTAATGCTTAAAATATAATGCGATTTTTTAAACCATACAATTTATTCCTAAATCATTTCTACATATTCCTAATCGTAATTAAGCTATTACTTACAATTAGTAATAAAACTACTGAAACATCTAGAACATCAATTGAAAAGGTGAAGGGTAAATGGCCTCTTGACCTTGTACTAAACTGTCATTATTACGCAATACAGTTCCTAATTTTAATTTACCTTGAGTTTTTACATGGCTGATTATAGTTATGTTATGTCCACGTTCGCCCAATTCTTGGAACAACGGTTTAAACACATCGTAGTGACTTTTGCCCGGATGACCAAATACCACTAAAACATTGTAGCAATCGGCTAATTGCATCAGCGTAGATACGACGCACCACACTACAACGATGCGAGCCAACATGGTGAATGAGAGTTTGTTGTATATAGCGCGATAGAATCACATGATATCTTTGAAAAATAAATATTGTAGACTTAATGAAATCTTCATTATGATAATGGAAAGGAAAGATAAACTAGCCAGCGGAAAAATTAACGGTATTCGATCATGGATAATTCGAAAACAACTAAATGCATTCCATTGTAATTTTCTTTCATATTATTATATGTGTCATTTGTGAGGTCAACACATGATAATATTTTGTCGATGGAAAAAATAGAAATCTTTATCACGCGATAATACACTTTTATAGTGGTAGAGAGCACCTCTGAGCAGGTCAAATAAATCAAACAGATCAAAAAGCATAGATTCGTAATAACATAATATAATTATGTACATACAATGCAATTCTTTATACAGTGAGTGTTGAAACTATTAATACACCACTTACTGTCTCGTTAAATGAAGCACACTCTTCGTTGAATTAGGAAAAAGTTAAGAAGGCAAGAAGACTAACAATAAGAAAAAATAAAAATTTTATAATATTATGTCAATGTTAAATTACTTCCGTTCTTTGCGACAAAATTTTCTATTTTTCAAGGCAGTTCCCTCGATTTCAATAGATAATAAAGTTGTTATTATTGTTTGTATTGTTTATTTTTTGCTATTATTGTTTTAGTAAAAATTGTATAATCTCAAGGTGAAAACAATCAATAGTGTCAATTTTTCCTGAAATCAAACATTCAGAAAAATATTGTCTTAACAAATCGAAGGTTTCTCTTGCTTTATAGCAAGTGGCATCATCCAGTTGAAACATTTTCGTAGTTCATATCGCCATTAAATGAACGACTCAATGGCACATTCAGCCCATAATCTTTACCAACCAGGGACTCTTTGAGAATGAATTTCCCAATTCTAGTTGCTAACAAAATCATCGCAATAAATAAATAAGTAAATATAGGTATAAATATGCGTATATGTTAGAATTACAGTGGATATTCCGTAAATATCTACAGTGACTAGTTAATGTAAGGAGCTTGAGGCATATAAATCATATCTAACTTAAAGAGGGAAGTAAACTGTAAAACACTTAAAATAATACCTGTTTTTTTTTTTAAATTGTACAAATTTTAGGATTAATTCTATGATATTTTGGTTTGAAAAGGTTAATGGCAATATTTCTAGGAACATTTTTGCAAAAAAAATATTTATTTAAACAAAAGTTAAGAGTTTTTGAAAATAGCCTAAGGTCATAAGGCGCTTGCCAATGTTACGCATTCCTAGGCGGATAGTATGATTCTAAAACCAAATCCAAGAATATTTTAGTACTCCTAATCGATGTTCCAATCCATCAAATCAAACTTTAGAAAAATAAATTATTTTAAAGTAAGTGATTCTTATGTAAAATTGAATTTGTAAGTAGTGTTTCGTGTTTATTAGTTTACATAAGAATCCCCTACTCTAAAATAATGTTTATTTATCTAAGGTTTGGTTTGATAGATGGGAATATCGATTAGGAGTACTAAAATGTTTTTAGAACCATATTATCCGCCCAAGAATTGGGTAACGTCTTATGACTTAGGGCTGTTTTTAAAAACCCTTAATTTTCGTTTAAATAAATATTTTTTTAGCGGAAATGTTCTTTGAAATATTACCTACAACTCTCTTCAAACCAAAATATCATACAGTTAATCCTAAAATTTTTACGATTTTTGAAAAACAGGTATTGTTTCCAGTGTTTTCCAGTTTACTCTCCCCTTAGATATGCAATAAATACATAGTATATTTTGTGGATTAAAAAAATAAAATCTAATTTTAAATAAAAGTTAAACAAATACATAGTATATAAGACGTAACTTTTAAAAATATAGAATTAATAGATCTCCTCGAAGGATAAAAAAAATAATAAAAATATATAATATATGTAAAATACATGTATACAGTGGGTCTCACTTTGAACCGGATCACCCCTGTGAAATCTTTATTCATGGTCCGATTTTGATGTTTTTTTTTAATTGTAGAGAATCAAAAATTCTATCTTGTTTCTGGAAAATTCTCTTAAAAACCAAAGCCTACTTTGTCGCTTTTTCCTGGGCAAAATTAAAGAAAAGACATTAAGGATTTTTTTTCTTTAAATTTGACTTCACGGCTGTATTTGGCTTACTTCCAAATGCTTATAGCCAAAATTTCATTAAAAAATCTTTATTAACAAAAAGTTGCACAAAAATGAAATTTGAAATTTTAACAATCAAAATGTGAGAATTCTTGGTCAAAAGGATCGAGAATGAGCGGCAAATTAGAAAGCTGATAAAAATAAATCATATTTAATAAATAAAAAAATTACATTACAAAAACTACGAATAATGGAAAAAAAATTGAAATTGTCTACCAAAAAGTTTTGACTTTTTAAAAATATTTTTAAATAACTATCACAAGAACAATAAATAAATGGTGAATTAGTAGAAAGAATAAAAGAAGATTAATTATGATTTATTTTTATCAGATTTCTAATTTACCTCTCATTCTCGACCCTTCTGACCAAGAATTCTCACATTTTGATTGTTAAAATTTCAAATTTCATTTTTGTGCAACTTTTTTGTTAATAAAGATTTTTTAATGAAATTTTGGCTATAAGCATTTGGAAGTAAGCCAAATACAGCCGCCAAGTCAAATTCAAAGAAAAAAAATCCCTAATGTCTTTTCTTGAATTTTGACCATGAAAAAGCGGCAAAGTAGGCCTTGGTTTTTAAGAGAATTTTCCAAATACATGACCCAAGATAGAGTTTTTGATGCTCTACAATTAAAAAAAAAACATCTAAATCGGACCATAAATAAAGATTTCACAGGGGTGATCCGGTTCAAAGTGAGACACACTGTATAAGTAGCTCAACCATGACCATAAAAGTAAAAAAAAAAGAATAAATAAGTGAAAGACGTAAAAAAATTAAGATACTTTAGTTGCATAAAATGTTTAAGGAACAAGAAACCAGTAAATAAACGAGAGATGAGGACGTCATAAGCAGTCAGGATGGCCGAATGTTACGATTTAGACATACATATAAGGAATAGTTTAAATAGTTTATAGTTCTATTTTTTTAAATAAATACCATAGTTTGTTTTATTAATTATGCTGTGTTTACCAAAAATAACATAAAAATAGCAGTAAATCTAATCATTAGTTTTAGTTTTTTAATCGTGATTAATAGAAGCAACATTGTTAAAAGAAGTTTTTAATAATTATACAATTATTAATTTTATATATGACTTTTTAAAATTAAAAAAAATAATTAAATCACTTAAACCAACATGGTTGGTAACGTAATATGGCCCTAATGTAAACTGGCAGTTTTTTGGAACCTATCGTCACAATGATTTTTTAAAAACATCTTTAAATTAAAAAAAATATATAAAATTTTTATTAAACATTTCCTTTAATAATTAAAAATTATAAAATAATTTTAATCAACATAATCTTTTATAACTCCATTACTAAAAATACATGTCAATAGGTCAAAATAATTTTAGAAGAAAGTCACACATGTCAAAAGAAAAACGAAAATACCTTAAATAATATTGAAGTATAAAGGACTCTGGTCGGTCATTATTTAAAAAACACTTTCATTTACTTTGGAATTACAAACATTGGATATTAGAATCATTTAATTACTTTTTTTTTCAGGTTACGAACCCGTTTCGTATTGTTTAAGGTGCGTATTCATCTGAGTACGAACGAGAACGAGGCAAAGCGAATACGAATGGATGGCTCGTTTGTATTTTATTTTTGTTTCGAATGATATTTGCCGAGGCATAGAACGGCATTTATCCATCCGTGCGGAGCGCATACAGTAGTCAACTATTGAGGCAAGATGGAGGAGGTAGACAATTTGGTAGTGGCTAATGTCGCATTTGTGATTGTAGTTGGATTATTAAAAAAGAGAAAAAAGAAGCGTAATAACATTATAATAAAACTTGTCACTTTTGCCATAAAATAGGTCGTTTTTCATATTCTTTTATAAAACTTAAAGTTTTTCCATTATCCCAACTCATTGTGTTTTATTATTTAAATAAATGATAGCCCATTGGACTTAATTATAAAAATAAATAGCACAGAAGCGAAGCGAAGTAGTCGAAATGTACAAATGCCGTCTACATTTAACCAAACTTTTCTTTGAAGTACCGACTTTCAACGGAGCGGATTCGAAGTGCCTCAGATCATTCGTCGCACAACCGAACGCAGTTTCCCGCACCTCGATAACACGTCCACACCCATATGATCATACGTATTCGCTTTGCCTCGTTCCCGTTCGTGCTCAGATGCATACTATTTGACTAAACGCATGTGTGCTTAAAGAGTGACGTATCATCAAAATATTTTAGCATGCATTTTGAAATGTGGGCCTCATTTGCCTCAAGTACCTTACACTTTAATGTAAGGTTTTAGTCAAAGTGTTAACCAAGGTTAGAAATGACCATTTCTACCACTAATGTACATATATGTAGTAGGCACATAGTGAAATTTGTCATTTCATGAAAAACCTAGTCATTACGTGAAATGTCGGCGTTTTATGAAATCGTGTTTTACAAATATGACAAGTCTTTCCGTGAAACGCTTAAAAAATTTTTGCTCTCCTTGCATTCTTCAGTTAGATTAGATCTGGTTTGATTAGATTAGATTAGGTTTGGTTTGGTAAAAAAAAAAAAATTTAAAAAAACTTGAGAAAACACCGGCATTTCATATAATGACTATATTTTTCATGAAATGACGAATTTCCCTATGGGAGTACGACGCATAAAATATTAACTAGCCAATGTATGAATTTACTACTGTTAGTGAGTTGTATGAATAAAATGAAACAAATGCTTCTACTTCAAAATTTCGAGAGAAATATTTCATTCCATGTGTCAATTCATATATTGATACATAAAGATTCAAATATTTCTCTCGAAATTTTGAAGTAGAAACATTTGTTTCATTTTATACATACAACCCAGTATTCTATTACATAAAAAATAAAAAAAACTAATACTAGAAAACAAAATATCATCGAATGTGCGGTTATAAAATATTGCTTACAGTAAATTTTATGTTACAGATAACGTATAAGCTCGGGTAATTTACAAATTAGCTACCTAATGTATAAACTAATCAAGCTAAAAAACTAAAAATAAATATTTTAATAATAAGTTTAACATTTATTTTTACATTTTTTAGGTAAGACAAGATCTAGTTTGATTAGTTCATACAGGATGTTCGATATATCGATATGATATAATGTACATATGTATAGTTTATATGTATGTATGTTAGCCAGCTAATTTGTAAATTAACTGAGTTTATACGTTATCTGTAACATAAAATTTACTGTAAGCAATATTTTATAACCGCACATTTTATGATTTTTGATTTGTTTTTTCATAATTATTGATTAAAAAAAATTGGAAACGTTCTATGCGTCATTTTTCAAATCTGACCTGTTAGCTGTATTTAGCGACAAAAATATGATAAGTATACAAAAGTCCAATTGTGTCATGTACGGATTTAGAGGAATAAATTAAAAACCGTTTTAGGGGCACTATGTTTACAGGATTGTAGCATCTGGATACTGCATTTTTGAACCATAATTAATCTGACATTTTTACATTATTTTTAGAGGTAGAATACGTGATTAAAATTTCTGTATTTAAAATTCGGATTACCATGTATACAGACTGTTCCAAATTAAGTGGCCATTATTGGTAACTTTATTAGTAGTGGAGATAGAGACTAAGATTAAATTTCAAAGAGTTGTATTTTTTGAGCTGGTTGAAACGGTGATACTAGAAAAACAATTGATCATCGCGTTTTAAAAACAATTTAAAAAACATTTTTTTTTTTTTAAATGGAATATTGTGTGTATTACTGAGCGAAATTGAAGTTATTATAGTTTTACATAAAAATCTCGAAATTTTTGTTTTTTTCTAAAATAAATATTTTTAAAACTATTGAGCGATTTTTATTTGACACTGTACAAGGAACAATGGGTCAAAAGTATCTGGAAATCATAAAATAATATAACTAATCATTACAATTGAAAATGTTTAGGTAATTAAACAAATAATAAAAACATGAATAATTCATATTATTACTATTCATATTCACATTAAATTATTTTTAAAATTTTTCTATTGTTTTAATTATTAAAACAATAGAAAAATTTTAAAAATAGTTATAGTTATTTTATAGATTTTAGGCATTTTTGACTTATTGTCTGCTTTTGCAATTATAAATACCTAAATACAGTTCAATAGTTTTAAAAATATTCATTTTGGAAAAAATAATACTAAAGTTTCTTGTATAAAATGAAACTAACTTCAATTTTATATAGTAATATATACGGTATTACATTTAAAAAGAAATGTGTTTTCCTCAAATATCTTGAGAATGCGATGTTCGATTATTGTTTTAGTATGACCATTGCAACCAGCCCAGAAAATTGCAACTCTTTACAATTTAAAGTTAGGCTCTATCTCTACTAACAACAAAGTTACCAATTGTGTGCACTTAATTTGGAACAGCCTGTAAGATTAAAAAGATCCATAAATACGTACATTTATCTACTTAATTCATAAATGTAAAAAAATGATATTTACTATAATTCCATATACCTACATATATTTGCTAATGAAATAGGAAAGTCTATAGATTTACCAACACGCAACGGTAAAAATAGGTATAAAGCTTTGCATTAAACTGAAAGGTAAAGGAAGATAAGGTAAGGTCAAAGGTAAGATAAGATGTTGATTTTATCAACAGAAATTTTTATCAACCATCGAAATTCCCAATACTCAAAAATCTTTTAGAGAAATTATTGAAATACAATCCTTAGCTGAAGATCAATGGTATAAAAGACGCCACTGTAAGAGAAAATGGGGCACTAAAAAATATGACTGTAGAATAGAAAATCGTCTATGTAACTCTAAGTGCCACGATAGTTCACCATACAATAATAAAACCTAAACATCGTTTGTAAAAGAATGATTGATTTTTACTTTTACCAAAAGGTGTTGGTAAATGTGCACATTTTCCGCTAGAAGTATACATATTCATTTATTTTGAAACTTTTATCTACATTAACCAGCCCGTTTGGTGAGTGTATATATTCGACAGTAAATGTGTACTTTTTTCAATTATCTATATTTACCCTAATATACAGGGTGTCCCAATAACAGTTTACCCCATTTAATTTCTTTATTTTTGATTTTAGAAATAAACTTCAAACGAGGATCCCCCTTCATTTTTTGTGTACAACTTAAAAATTGCCTTGCTGTTCCTCCCGCATGATCCATCCCCCCGCACATGACATCAACTTCATTATGTTAAATGGAAACATATATTTTTAATTACAGATTCATATTTTACGTAAAATTTCATATAAAATACATCTGGCATGTTACATCTTTTGCATGGGCACTAGTACGCTATTTGCGTTTTGTGATAAAATCTTGATATTAAAAAAAAAAATAATAAATAACGCAATAACAACAAAAACATTAAAAAAAGAATGATTAGCAAGAGCGGTTGTATGTATGAACTAATTAAAGAAAAGTAATAAAAACAAAATGAATTATTTTTTTTTTAAATATCAAGATTTGATCGCAAATAACCACAAATAGCGCACTCGTGCGCGTGCAAAAAGCATAACATGCCAGACGTATTTTGCATAGCGGTAAGAATACAGGCCACAATATGTGCGAACGATACCAATAGTAACTATTTTGAACATTTTTTGTAGGCATATCGAATAATTAATAAAAGATTGTTATTCATTTTAAATTTGTCCGTATTTCCATTATTTTTAAAATCTTGAAAAAATGATAGTGAACGTTTTTTGTTAAGTAAATTCATAGGCAACTGGTTCTGCTAATTTTCAACTGTTGAGAACGATTGCCATTTTTAAATTCTAAGTAATGTATATTCCGAAGTTTTTGTATACACACCTTTTTAACATATAAATACATAAAAGGAAATAGAGTAATACTAAAATCAAATTTAAAGTTTATCTAATGTGACAGAGACTTATAGGTCGTCATATCTGCAAAGCTCTTTAGTTTTCCTCAGAGAAATAAAAGTGCTTTTCCGACTTTTTCATTTCAACAATGAAAAATTGACAATTCCATGTTGTACTATTTGCGATCGAGGGTAGCACAATCAATAATATTAAATTTCAAAGAAATAAGGTACATACTATTAGGCAAGAATTTAAAACATCAACTCACTAGCATATTTTAATGATTTATATTAGTACTATTGAACCCGGTAAAAAAAATAATTAATTGTCATGCGAGGCAAATTTAAACGAAAACCTTGAAAACGTAGTTAAACAAAATTTATTGACGAATTGTCGAAAACAAGTCTGATATTTTTTGGCGTAATCTTCATTCTCATGTTTTGGAAGTGCTTGTATACCCGACGAAAAAAAATCTATTTTTTCGTGTGCACAGCTAATCAAACACTGTTTGAATCACTTCATCATTATTTTGAAATTTTTTACCACCTAAAACCCCTTTAAGTCGACTAAAGCCATGATAATCTCGAGGGGCGAAATCAGGCTGTGATAAACAGTCCAATTACAAATCTTGGATGGTAGCCGCCGTTGTACACGCAGTATGTGATCGTGCATTGTCGGGTTGTAAAAGAATACCATTACTCAAAGAATCTCGCCTTTTGGTTCTTTGAGTAATGGTATTCTTTTTATTTAGGTAGAAACGACTTAGGTTTGTAATCGTTTTTCAGGGGTTCTGAGTATGTGGCACTGGTAACAGTGACTCCATCAGGTATGTAGTTCTCTAGAATTATTCCCTTTATATCTCAAGAAAGGGTCCATGTAACCTTTCGTGTCGAGTGATGTGTGCGGCATTTTTAAAGTTTAGGGGAAGAGTTATAGAATCACTCTTTGTTTGCTCTCTTTGTTTCGAGTTCATGATAATGTACCCTGGACTTGCCCCAAGTTACAACTCTTACTAGAGAGTCCTTCTGTTTCATATCGATGTAAGAGTATTCATACATGATTGTTTTATTTCTGAGGTCAATTGCCTTCGCACTTATCTTACTGACTACATTTTATGAAATTGGAGGATATCGTATATTACGTGATGAGCACAACGATGGTTCATATTCAAAACTTCACCAAGTTCATCAAGGATAATGTAACGACTTTCTTTCATCAATAATCTTCAAACGCCGAAATCAATTTAGGTCTTACAATGCGATTTGCTTGTCCAGGTTGGTAAGAATCTCCTATGAATAACTGGTTTTAAATTTGTTGTTCCATTCATACACTTACTAAAGTGACAAACATAAGTTACCATATTATAACTTCATTCTACGAAGAATATCAATGGGATTCATCTCTTTACTCTGTAACGAATAATAGAACACTGTTCCTCTCTAATGCAGTGCTATAGTGCAAATGTCATTTTTAAACCATCCCTTTAACAACATTTTCAATATTTCTTACCATAGGTGATTAGCTAGGCCTTCAACATTTCGAAACTATTATTTGTGTCAATTTGTACGACAAGTTTCGGTTATATTCATTTTTCAGGTACTTTTTACGGTGTCGATTTCATTCTGCCTCGTATTTAACCAAAATACATTAATAAGGTATTAATTTCATTAGGGACAATGACGAAGATTGATTATTATTGTTTGAATAAAGTTGTTATTTTTTTTTAATTACTTTAAGGTTCATTTTTTTAAGAATAAAATATACAAATATATAAGAGGCAAGGCCAACACTTTTATATAGGGTTGTGCAAATGTTCCGCAACCCTGAATTGCGGAGAACCATGGACTATAAAAATCTACAAAATTCACATAAATCTTGCTTAATCTAATCTACCTTTGAATATTTTTAATTTTGTAGCATGTCTTTCGGTTATACCGGAAGTAGATGTCAACTGCGTTATTTCTTAATGGAACCCTCCAATGTTTTTTTTTGTATTTTTGACTTCCTGGTCAAATTTTAAGGCTAGTTTATGTAAAGTGTTTTATCTCCAAAACTTTCTGTTTCCGAGTTATTCCAGACAATTCGAAAATTTTGACAGCTATTCAGAGTTCCACGGAATTGGGTGTTACACCCTAACCGCTGCTCATTTCGGAATTGGCATTCTGAGGCTCCAATGGCACTTAATATACGTTACGTATTGATGTATTTTAATATTAAAGAAAATCTTTCACCACCCCTGAAATATACCTCCAAAACTGTATGATTGCAAACGTCAATAATATGGTTATTTCAAATAAAATGTCCCAATTTTTTTCGACGGCATCATGTTCAAGATCCGAAAATCTATTATATTTAATTTTTTTTAATTTCTAATATTTTTTATGTTCATTTTTGAATTCTGAACACGATGCCGTCGACAAAATTGGAACATTCCATTTGAAATAAGCAAGTTATTGATGTTTAAAGTTATACAACTTCGTAGCCATATTTGGAGAGTTGGGGAGTTTTTTTTTTCAAATCCAAATGCGTCAAACCGTAAGTTGTTAGGTCCTCTTGAAGCCTCAGAAGGCCGACTTCGAAAGTCGGACCGGTTAGGGCACAGCACCGATTTCCGTGGGATCCTGCAGCTGTCAAAATTTTCGAACTTTACAAAATAATTCGGAAACGGTAAATTTTAGATATAAAACACTTCACATAAATTGTCCTTAAAATTTGATGAGAAATCCGAAAATGCCAAAGACAATGTGAGGTTCCATTTAAAATAATAAAGTTGGTAGTTAGTTCCCGTAGAACCAGAAGTGTCACAAAGTTCAAAATATTTTCCAAAGGTTGATTACGTCAATAGATATTTATGTGAATTTTTTCCAGTTTTTATAGTCCTTGGTTCTCCAAATGATTATGGGTTTCGGAACATTTGCCCAACCCTATAAGTTACAAAAACATGAACAGGTATATAAAATATACCTACATGACATATTAAATTAGCACTTTTCCCGATAGCATTAATAGTTGTGGCTTAGTATGTGGATTATACATATGTGGCGCAAAATTAAATATTTTTGTTTATTGACTTACAGATTGGGGTAAGTCAGCTAACTCATTAAAGATAGTCTTAGTCTAGAATACATGGTCAACTTCACGTTAATCTCTTGGTTTCAGTAATTATGTCAATGGAATTTGGGATGCATAAAGATGCAAATCCTTTGCAAAATCCATTAAAAGGTGCTGTGGGTTTTGATACCTAAATTCTGGTTGACATTCATGAATGGAGATCCTTGGATCTTTTACAACGCAGCTATTCACGGTGGTTGTGACTTCGATTTACTTTAAAACATAGTAAATGTCAATTGCATGGTACGTTGCTGATATGACCAAGTGAATTAACAATAGGCGGTAAATAGCATCTAACTCAAAATTGAAATTCATATAGTATATCATGATGTTTCTATGAAAATTTCAAATGGAGAAATAAAAAAGTGACAAATTAGACATTTTTTCAGCTTTTAGATTTTTCAACTACCGTAACACCTGTCAAATCCATCTTGGCAAAAGAAGTAAATTTATTATCTGGAACGCAAGGGATTCTGGTTAAGTTAAATTAAAAAAAAAAGCGATTTACATAAAGTAATAAATAGAGGCGGTTTGAGTGACGCAGGACATAAAATACTCATTTTAATTTATTATGCTGTTACGACGCCGCAACACAATATGGCTTTCCTCAGGAAGGATATTAAATTCTCATCACTTTTTAATTTCTCCATCATCCAAAACGGAGCGTTTCTTTTCTACAGTTTGTTCGCCGGCCAGGTCGGTATCGTCGTTTTAATGAAAAATATAGTGTAACTTTCCGAGCCAGATTTTTCCCTTTTATTACTAACGCTAGTAAGAGAAAAATTGAAAGGTTTTTAAAATGAATTTTCGGCCGACACGAGGAACCGGAGAACATCATTTTTCACTTTAGCGGCGTGTGTCGAACTGACGCCTTAGGGGCATAGAACTTTCAGGATTTTGATTGAAGTAAATCTAGACAAAATGGGTTTTACTGTCTATGGAGAATCAAACTCGGCAAAGCGAGCGAAACTTAGAATGCAAGGAAATTTTACTTTGAAAAGCTAAATAAAAAGTTTAAATATATAGTTTCTTTCTTTCTTTCACTGGCAAATATCAAATTTAATCAAACCTACATTTAAGCATAACACAACTTTTCATCTGTCAGTTATTAAATATTTTGAAAATCTAAATTTAAAATTTTTCCTAAATTACTTACTTTACACTTTCAGTAATGACTAAACTTTTTAAATATTGGCATTATTTAATCTCTGTTTTTCTCTTTGTGATCAGTTTTAACACATCAAGGAAGATGAAGAAGATGAAGAAGTTCTAGAAATTCTTTAATTCAAGTAACTCTTCTTTTTTGCGTTTTAACCCGAACAACTATTGTTAAGAGAATCATTGTTTAAAGATACATAAAAAAGCACTTTCCACTGATCGAAACGTCAAAATTTACTTTTGACAGTTTTCTTAAAGTTCTTCATATTCTTCGCAGAAAAAAAAACTACATCTATACTTTGTACAATTCATAAAACAAAATTTTTTAGTATACTTAATTTTATCTATGCCGTTCATTGGATATTCTCAGCGACGTCAGCCTGGAGTACAATTATTTCGATGATCAGGCAACTCAAACGTAAATTAATGATTCTGGAGAATTATCTAAGTTCGTTAAGTGACCTAAGCATAAATCAAGACTCAGTCCACATAAAATATTTCTTATTCCATTTGCTAAGCCCTATTGAAGCAATTTCTGTCGGTAAATTACGTCCATCTCTATTAATAATATACTAAAGTGAAACCGACAATAATTTATTTCGAAAAAATTACGCCACAAAAAAAAAGATGAAATACATTGTTCAAGTTTTGACGGATATATCGAGTTTGATTCCCGGATGACGGTAAAACCCATTTTGAGTTGATTTATTCCAATCATAAAAGTTGGATCCCCAGGAGGCGGTAGTTGGAAAAACACAGCTACAGTACGAGAATAATATTGAGTCAGTTATTAACAAAGTTGAGAAAAAGTTTATTCGATATAGATGCACGAAATTGTCAATTTCGTATTTTATTAAAACGATACTGAAAGAAAGATGTAATAAGTTGAAAAGAATAGCTTTAAATAACCATATATTACACATGAGAGACTAGTCTTTATCCTGTTAAAAAAATTTTTACTTTCAATGTTGTAACTTATGGCAATAACATAATGTTAATTGGAAAATTTTATTGGCCCAGAAAGTTTTTATTCAAAGAGTATTTTCCAAAAATCATCGCTAATTGATATTTAAATTTCAATTTCAACTTATACAGGGTGTCTCTAAATGGTCTGTACAAAATTCTACCATAGATTCCTGAAGCGAAAATATGACGATTTAAGCCAACTTACCTTAGTCCAAAAGTCGATACTAACAGAGCTACAGGGTGTCAAAGTTGAAAAAATAATTCACATTTTCTTTATTATCTTTCGATCGCCTCGACCGAATTTTATGAAATTTGGTGTAGAGGGGTTTCATGGGACAAGAAATTCGAATTTGTCGACGAATTCGGTACATGTTCTAGAGGGCGCCACCAGCGATGGTTTGGATCCATTTAAATCGCTACAACTTTTTTGTGCTACACTGTATGTCATTTTGGACTAGAAAAATGAATTGCCCTACCCTTTTTGCTTAAAAAAGGTATACCTTACTGAAGTCGCTAGAAGCAATAGTTTCCGAGAAAATCCCATCTAAAGCTGATAATGCATGCAAATTTTCGGAAGACTAGAATCAATTTTCTCATTTGTCTAATTTTTTATTCGCAAAAATAAAGAAATAACACTTCAAAGAATAAAAACTGTTAGTTTAGAATCAAAATAGTCAATAATAAAAAAAAAATTTTTT
>JABRWK010000020.1:594424-611454 GCA_013372445.1 Hypothenemus hampei | reverse complement strand
ATTATGTATTAATGATATAAAAATTATATACTAAGGAAAAAATGGAAAAGACAAGCAACTACATATAATCGTCGATAAAAGTCTATAATTAGTATCGAAATTAACATTTTTTTGCTAACTACAATTATTTAAACACGCTCCCTCTTCTACATTAATATGACGCGGTTGGTGCGTAATAACGCAAACTGCATATTGAGATATCTTGGCTTGGGAATGACATATGAACTTTTAAAACAAGGCAATTTATTTGTTAAATATTACTAAAAATATATCTAATTTTTGAAAAACAAACAAAAAACGTATTAAGCAGTTAGGCATCTTTTCGATGTTTGAGCTTAAAAATTGTCCATAGTACAGAATTTCATTAAACACTAAAAAAATGAACCACATTTTTATTAGTCAGCGATGTAAATTTATTAACTAACCAAAGAGTGGTTAAAATTAATAACTGAATATTATAACAACAAAATAGAGTGTAGATATTATGTTCTTTTTGTCCATTTTTTGAAGTTTTTAACCAAAGATAGCCTGAGAATCTACAAATAAAAACTTACAATCTAATGTAGGGAAAGATCTACTAAATGCATTTCATTCTTTGCAAAATGAATATTAGAAATGTCTTAAATTTTCTATTTCTTTTACTTTCTATTTTATTTTATACCGAAGAAGTTGACATGTTATACGGTTACAATAATGATGAAGACGACTTTTATGACATGTAATATACGATTAATGTTTTATCACAGAAAATATTTCTGTAGGTTTATTTTCATAATTATAAATATTATTTTGTAAAATAAAAACTGAAATACTCTTCTCTACTCATGTTCTTTCACATCCTTACTACCAAATCAGTCATATTATTTTCTACAGCCAACCAAAATGCATTGTGTCCCAGAGTGACAATGTAGATTATCCAACATTTTTTTTAGTTTTTTTTTTTGGGAAGTAATCAATACTATATTTTTCACATGTAGGTGTAACATTCGCATAATTTTTTTTACTTTTTTTAAGAATATTAGTTTAAGATTAATCAGTTTTTGATTAATTTTGTCGCCAAACATGTAGCAGATTTTCTTTATTTGTGAAAAATTACAAATAATGAACATATTAGCATATAAAAAGTCTACTCCTTAAATATATCCAACGTTAGGGCGCTAACATATTTTGTATCTTTTACTCTTGGTGATCGAATTATAAAAATTAAAAAAATTAAATTTTAACAATTATAAAAGTTAAAAATTCATCGAGAACCGCAGGAGGCAGGAACTAGTGCGATAAATTAGAACTCTACGAGTGTAAGCTTGTTTCCAATAAAGAAAACTTTAGTCAGTTTCTGTGGAAAGTAGCAAATATTAATTTACAAAACTTAACAATTTTTATCTGATTTTCTGTTAACCACTTACAACTTTCAAAGAAATCGACTTCTTGTCTATAAATAATTAAGAACGTTAATTAGGTCTCATTGATTTCGTAATAAATTTTCAATGATAACTATTATTAAAAATTATAAACTTTTTTATTTAATTATTTTCTTTTGTTTTTAATTATTATAGATCTAATTGTTAAAACGAATATTATCTTGCAGCCTTATTAATGCTGACAGATGTAAATATAAAATAGATAAAAAGTAAGAAAAATAGTCCACTTTAAGGTGATCTCCTTGATTTATGGAATGATTAATATAAAAGATTTTTGTATCACCCAATGCATTGCACATTGTTGCTATTTATTTGATTTTTACGCAATCGGAATAAACATCGACTAATGCATTCGAATTCCTAAATGAAAATTTGATCATTTTTACTTGAAGGCCTTTACAATGTCTTAATGTGAAAAGAAACACTGTTTAACATTTCTGTATTGGTGACCTAAAGGCTCGTTTTCACGGTGATAGTGATAGTTGTTGTCATGACAGCTACTATCATGATAACCATCATCCTGTAGAGAATATGATAGTGATTATTTTTCTCTACTAGAGTGATAGTAACTATCACTATCACCGTGAAAATGAGCCTTAAGTTCAAAATTTACAATTAGCAATGCAAGCCTCTGTTACTAGGGTAACAGTACAGTCCTGGAAAATTATGTGCGTTTTTCCTACATCCTATCTTTAACTCTTCATTTTTTCACGTGTTTTCTATTTTTGTTTTCTTAAAATTGTCAATCGTCATCACATTGCATCCTTTTGCAAAAATTGCAAATGCAAAAATAAGGAAATCTTAATTTGGACAATAGATAGAACGAGATAGCTAATCTAGTAGTCCATCTTATTCTATTCATCGTCCAGGATACTCTCTATTTAAATACATTTTTACATCACTGGAAAATATGGTGTAACCCCATTATTCATAGAAAACATATTAAGTTTTATCTAATATGGTACATTGTCCATTAAATCTACAAACTGTTATCTAAAAAGTTTAAATGCTGTCACTTCCTTAATCGAATAGGAGTAGTAAACGCCACAATCAAAAAATCTTTAATGATTTCTGCTCAACTATTTAGAGACAACGCGCCTTGGCGTTTTCATTAGAAGTATTCATGTGGATTTTCTTCTCGTCACAAGTGAGAACTGTGAGAATTAATATTTTCACCCTGTGTATACGGTCTCATTTGTAAAAAACGCATTTTATTGAAATGTAGCATACAAATACAATTACTTTTTTGCCATGACAAAACCATTGACAAAATTCTAATCTATAGGATGTCTTCAGGCTTTAAGTTTTCAACTTTATAAGTATTAGTATTACAAGAATTGCTCATAAAGTATTTCCCAGACAATATTTATAAGAAATTCCTCTTGCATTATAATCCACTTGACATTTATTCGTAGATGTTCTTCAACAAACCCTACGACACATTCTTCATTTTCTATGGTCCTAGTAATGCGGTTCCTTCCGTAATCATATTTTTGTGAAACAAAACATCCAATTTTGCGTAGTTTTCTCTACAAATTTAAAAAATTTTCAGCACGAGGAGGTGGGCTACGGAGAAAAGCTTCTGCATATAATCTTCGAGCTTTGCGTCTATTTTTCTATGTTTTCCCGTAAATGAAATGCATATCAGCCATTTCTTGAAATGAATGTTTTGCCTTTTTATTTTTTATGATATATATCTATTAAATTATTTTAAAAAACATAATTAATTACAACAAAAAATTGAAAAAAGGGAAAGCTGTAAGAAATGATTAATTGGAAATTAATAATATTTCTTAAATGGCCTCGCGTCCAACATGATAGCTGTCTCTTTTTTTTAATGTGTTAACTTGTGATTGACCTATTAGGAGTGTGAATCAGTTTAGAAAATTGCAATTTTCTTCAAAATGCGACATTTTACGCCTAATTACGAAGTACATACATCTTCTTTATGTAGAAGGAACAGGAAAGTTCAATTTTGATGTAAATACCTTTAAAAAGTTCGAAATAAAGCAGCTACGAGTATTTAGGAATAATGTTCTTCCCTTTTCGCATGTCCCTGAACTATGCTTTCTCTCAAAGTTTATGGAAAATATGGAGCATGTAATTAGATCTTTTATTTTCATTGGAAATTTATTAAGAAATCCAACAGACATAATTATGTTTCTCAATACATAAGAAGTCGGTTTCTTTGAAAAAGATGTAGTAAGAAAATAACTGAATATTTATTAAATTTTGAATCATTGGTATGTTATATAAAGCCCAGGAACGCCATCTAACGCTTCTTTCTACATCTTTAGATAGGCGGAGAAGAGGCAATCATCAATTTTTTATAAATATTATACATGTATATGAAATTATATTAAGAACAATTAATTACAGCAATGAAAATTTTTAATAAAGAGAAAGCCTAAAGGAATTATAAATAATTAATGTTATTCCATACAGGGCAAGTCAAATATAGTGCAACGGACTAACATCTCAAAAACCTTTGGGCTAAATTAACCAAACTTGGTATATAGAAATTTGAAAATATGTTCGAGTAAACTATGATATCCGCATCGTTGTTAAGTTTCAACTTTTTTCCCTAAAAACTCGAACTTGATTTTTTTAATGAGACACCGGGTATATTTTAGGAGCATTAGATTCTACGAAGACACTTTATTAGGTTGTCATAATATTTTAAATCCGTTTTGTTTAGTTTTTGAAATTAAAATATTAAATTGAACGGTAAAATTTAATAAAACATATTAAAATTATTTAATTAATTGTTCAAACATTGTTATTATTATTAATCTTTTTTATGATTTAATAAAACAATATTAATATATTGTTTTTCTTTCCTCAAAGAAAATTATTGATTTTAGAAATTTATTAATTTTCTGTGTTATTGATTCCAACTACACCGAAGCTAATCAACAGGTTTAGAGTTAAGCGTAAGCCGTTCATACGTCAAATCGGCCTTCTAACGTGTCGGTACTACTACAAAAATTCAAAACAATCGATACAGTTATTTGTTTTTTTGTTTTTGTTTCATTAAAGTTTACCATTGAATGTACATAGATTTCATATTTCAAAAAGTAAATAAAATGGATTTAAAATACTATGAGAACGTAATAAAGTGTCTTCAGAGAATCTAATAATCCTGAAATATATTCGGTGTCTCATTTAAAAAAACTAAGTTGGGTTTTTTAAAAGAAAAATTAGAAATTTGCTTAAACAACGTTACCAATGCCATAGCTCAATCGAGCATAATTTCAAACCTCCATATACCAATTTTGGTTAATTTAGCCTCAAAGGTTTTTGAGATATTAGGCTGTTGCGCTACATTTGACTTGCCTTGTGTAGTGCTATACTAATGGTCTTGCCTCGAACGTAACAACCATCTAGTTTGCTTATTGCATTAAATTTTGATTGATATGTTAGAAATATAAATCGATTTAGAAAATTGCAATTTTCTCCAAAATGGCACATGTTACGTCTGATTACGAAGAATACCTTTATACGTGGAAGGACTAGGAATGTTCAATTGTAATGTAAATTTACGTTTGAAAAGTTTGAAATAAAAATGGTACGAGTATTTGTGAATAATAATGACTCCTTTTCACATGTCCCTGAACTATAAATTCTTTCATATTTCATTTAGAAATATACAGTATTACATACCTATATTTAATAAAAATCAAATCTCAGTCCTCCACTATGAAAGTATGAATATTTGGAATCATATTTATAGGAGCTCTTTTCTTATCTTAATCCTTACAAATAATCCCCTTAAAAAAATACAGTGAAAGTTCCCATAAGTGCACATTCACGTTTCTCCAAATTTTGTTCGGTTATAGGAGGTGTCTGCTTGTTAGAAAGCATTTACCTGATATGACGTTGGTTCCAGGAAATTTGTCCGGTTAAACAAAATGTCCGCCAGAAGAGTTTTCATTGTATGTACAAATTTTAAAATGTTTTCTTGTATATTTTCCACATTTAAGACTACTGGCATGTCACATGGTATGTGTGCCAACAACTTATTTGAATGAAGTAATGCCAAATTATTTTTAAACGTTTATTTTTAGCAAACATTTATTAAAAAATACACAAAAATGGTTATTTAATAGTAAGAGAAACATTCTCGGACAATCTATGACAAAAAACGACCGTTTTCGAAATTTTACTCGGTTTCTGGTCCCACTTTATATTTAACATTTCATAATCGTCAGTAGGAAATTGTATAAAGCGAGACATTCAATTGATTACAGATAAATGTACACAGAAAAAAAATCTAAATTTTCGTTAAACTGTTTATTTTAAAAAATTATTTATCGTAATTTCAGTGATTGAAATTACATCAAAATTATTTATTATGTATTATTTTTTAACTACTTCATTATAACAGTTTATAAAATAACTAAAACAATTGTACTGGAAACGATTAAAACATATATGTATATGTATATTACTCGTTAAAGTTAATGTTTTATAACACTAAATAATTGTTTTGTTTGAATCAGGGACAAAAATAGAAAAAAATAGGAAAATAGCTACTTTCCAAACACCACCATTCCTAAAACATGATAGGAAGTCCATTTCATGAGTTTAAAACAAAAAACGTAAGATACTCCAACGTACTACAGTNAATATTAAAAAATAATTCATGTATCGATATTTTAAACCACTATGATTAAGTGTCAAATTAAATACGAAATTTTCGAAAGGCTTTAACTCGAAAATGGTGTATCCTAGAGATGTCAACCAAGAGTGCCTTTTTTACGCAGAAACCTCAATAATTTCAATTTCTGTGGTCAATTTGAAAAAACAGTTAGAAGCAAAAAAATTGGAGCCAAAAATACCTTAGGCCGAACCTGTATAATACACTTCTGAAGTTTTGTTTTTAATTTCGTTTAGATTTTTGAATTCAGCATAAAAAGTTCAGTAAACGTACAAAATTTCATTATTGTATCTCAAACCAATTCGATAATATTCGCGAAAAACCATCTTCAGGGGTGAGTCTTTTAAGGGCTGTACCTCCCTTAGTGTCCATTTACCGACCTATGTTTATATGAAGTTTTCTTAATATTTTTGATCATATAATTCGCGCCTAAAATATTGTCCCTTAATTTCCGGACACCCTGTATAGATGGTTAAAACAATAAAATTGAGTGCAGAAGAAAGAAATGTCATTTTACAAGCTTTATTAAAGAAATCAAAAGCGAACAGGCTATTGCACGGTGCAATTAAACAAAGATATATTCGCAAAAACAGTATCTTGAATTTGGAAAACGGCCAAAGAGTGCTATGATTGCGGTTAAAAATATGCAGACCTGAATTCAAGAATTAAAGGACGCAGCAGACGAAAGAGAAAACCTGGTGAACCGATTTTGAAACAAATTGGGCCAGTTTCGTTTTGTCAATGGACAATAATAAGAAGTCTTGCTGCTGCCATAAATTACCCAATAGTTTTCGTATATCGAATATTAAAAGACTCTAAAATTAAACTTGCTTAAAACATAATTAAATCTACTTTAAAAGGTAATAATAAAATTGCAAGATTGGAATTTGCTCATTCATTTTTAAAGAAATATTCCAATCACTTTCAATTAATGTTGAATATTGTACACATTGATACGAAATGGTTTTATTAATTTAAATAAACAGCAATTACGATCTTCTTAAAGTAGATGGTCCACAAGAACTTGCATTAGTAAACGATGCATCACAAAAATATTGTTCTCTTTCTGTCTACCTGACTTGAGGAACCAGCTAAAAGTATTTGAAAAAATCGCGCTGAAAGGAACCATGACCGTTAAACCAGTAAATGTCAATAGAGAAGAATATTTGAAAACTCTAACTAAAAAACTAGTTACAGAAAGAAAAAAAAGACGGTCTAATGAACAAGGAGATAAAAATACTGCAAGATATTATTAAATCGCATTGCGTCACAGTTGATAACAAAGTTTAAATTGAAGGATTTAAAGATGGATGGAATATTAAATTATTTTGCCAACCTCCGAACAGCCCAGATTTCAATGTTTTAGGTTTAGGATTTTTTAATACAATACAAACTTTGTACTACCAAACTAGAGCTTCTAACTTGGATGAACTTATACAATCTGTGAAGACTTAAGTAAGGAAACTTTAGACAACGTTTTTCTGACTTTACAATAAGTTATAAAATGCACCATGGAATTTGATGGCGATAATAATTACAAGCTTCCTATGTGAAAAAGCACCACCTAAAATACAAAATAATATTCCGAAATTTGAAAATTGTAAAGTAGCAACAATTAGAAATACACAACATGCCGTATATTCATATAAAGAATCGAATATCTAGTTACAGTAATTTTTATTGTTTATTTTTCTTGTTAATAACAATATTTACGAGTATACGAGTTATATAATTTGTTTATTATAGTCCTGTGCGTTTCTATATATTGTTAATAAAGAGTGTTTGTTATTCAATGTTTACATTTACGTTTTAAAATTAATGGCAATAAAATAGAAATTTCGAAATCCGATAATCATTTCGGAATGAACATAGCATTTGATGAGGCAACTTAAAATATATAGCATTTTTTCTAAAAAATACATAACAAAAGTATCCGCTGTGAATTTAAAAAAGATATTTTTTTTAATTACAAGTTAGCACGAAAGCGCAAATAAACCGTTTCCAGTCTGAGAAGTGATAATCTTTTCTTAGACTTTAATCGCTTATTTGAAAACTGTTCCCTTCCGATGGGAAATCTTGTCTGTTGAGACAAAAAAAGAAAACGCATAGAAGACCGAAAAGTTTACTTAATATTAATGTTTGTCGCTTTTTTTAGTTGATTTTGTGACAACGGGATAACATTTCAACCCTCGCAAACTTTTCCTGTTTAATACCAACTTCACCCACAAAGAATGTCACTTTGCTGGAACTTTTTTAATTATAAGTTGGCGACAAAGTGCAAATAAAGCGTTTCCTGTAGGATGACTGATGACATTTTTTTTCACGAAGAAAAATAAAACTTTTTTCTTTGCTTCTTGAAATAAAAGACATTAAACGTTACTTTCTGTTCTTGGTTTATTCTTGAAGTATTACATATAACCCTAGAAAATCACATAAAGTACATAAATCAATATTTATTGAAGCCCACAATACATGTACTCGCAAAAACACCTGATGCAGAAGCTACAAAACACAGTAGTTGTAATAAAAGTCTCACGTACTCTGTTGTAACGTTATGCCTTCCTTCAACATGTGTTTCCTTGGAAAATGTCGTATTCGTTTTAAAAATGTATGTGCAACTGGGAACGATACCAGAATTTTTCATTGCTCGGGCTCATATAAAATATGCAATTTCCAGTGGGGCAAACGGAAGCATAATACGATGGGATATTGATATACCTATAGTTGGCATTGACTATTTATAATAGAAGACAATTCGAGACAATTGCGTTTCGATGACAATAAAATATGATATATTCAATAGTAATTGCAAAGTTTCACATCGAAAACTTTAAATATTATACTTCCAAACTGATATTTAAAAAAATATGTTGGTTCCATTCGGTTAAATTGATGAAATGGAGTATAAAGACATCATGAAGTATTTATATTTGAACGCAGTAAAGAGATTGACTGTGCGTAAAATATGCTGAGTGTCATGTATAGTGACTTTCCTTCTTTTTCTTCGGTGAAAAATTTTGTTGTTTTTTTTTTAAAGGAGAAATTTCCATTTAAGATGACAAGAGATCCGGAATAACTATTTCAATAACCACTCCCGAAAAAAATGAATTCAATTCATGTTTTGATACTATCAACCCGTCGAATTCGATTAAAAGTATAATTTAGAACTGGATATTTTAAATGAATGCATTGTTCATGTTAAACCGTGTATGAAAAAACTTTCTGCGGTATAAATTCCCAAATACCTGAACGCAGATTACCAGCAGACACTACTGAAAACATCGCGCTTAATCTGTGTTAAAGTCAAACGTTACCTGAACTTTTTCAACCTAATTGTCGCCGTAGATGAAGCATGCATATATTTCTATGATCCAAAGACTAAACTATAATAAATGGAATAAAAGCCTTTTGGATATTCAGGATGAAAGGAATTTTGGCTTTAAAAATTTGCTACCTGTACCAGCGTCCTTCAATGTATAATATTTGTCGATTACTTAAAAAAAAGAAAATATCCTGGACAGGGGAGAACTACTCATTATACCGCATTTAAAAACTAGAAGGAGCAAATCAAATTTACGTTGTCAACAATGTTGCGTTCTGATTGGTCTATTTTCAGTAAATTGACACAACCGAAACTGGACGTTTTAATATAAATTATTGTTCATATATTGTTAATTGGCATGTGTGTTTAGTTTCCTCTCATTTTCTTGAAAGACCGAAATGTTTTGATATATCTAAATAGCTTTTTTAACTAATCAGTAATAACATTATTAATAAAAAAATCGATGATACCGACAACATGTAAACGAGCTGAAAATCAAAGAAAACATGTTGAAAGATGCCCAAGAAGTAATACAAATTTCAAAATTTTTTTTTATGTTGATAATGAAAAAGTCGTTTAGAAATAGTATACTGTCACTTAAGAAGCCACATGTGCTAACTAACTTTTGGGCAAATTTACAGGAGAAGCAAAAAACGTATTTCGCTCGTCTGAAATTGACGTTCTCACAATTTTTTTTTGTATTAACATATAATTAGGTCATCTCACTAGTATTCTGATAGTTAAACAAAAAATAACTTTATTCAATTTAGCCGAAAAGTGAGTTAGCACATATGGCTTCTTAAGAGGCGATATTATTGTAAACATAATTGTGTAAAATCTAAATAAACCTATTTAGGTAATCGTTGTAATTTTTATGAAATACTATATCATTATCAAGTACTTATTTTTCTTTTTTCATGGCCTATTTTCTGTCTACGCTTGTAATAACATATCGTTGTCAGTCAATTTCATTGTACTCCAGCAATTGAGCGAACAAAAAACTTTGATGCCTCAAATGGCTTTCTGACTTTATATTTCAACAAATAATAAAATAATGTGGAGGGTAAAGTACTTTAATTTGGTCCCCATTCCTAATTTTGTCCGGTCTTAGTACTCCACGATCTTGGCACTAGTGCCATTTGTCACATATGATGCAAGTAGCGGGCGATATGAATAACTCGTAGTAAAAATATCGCTTACCTAAACGTCTCTCTTTCAAATCTATGTCGAAATTTTTGTTTTTAACACTCATAAATTTTTGTTGCGTAATTTGTAAATCGCTATTTGTTGTACGTTATTCATTGCATTCATTGCATGTATTCAAATTGTGTGAATCATGTGAATTTCAGATATCTCAGTCAAGTCAGAGAACAAAAGCTCCGTTACATTAGAGAAATACCGTGGTCTCAATTTCATCCCCCATGCTGTTTCGAATTTCGAACAGTATGAAAATGTTTTTTCTTTGTTCCGATGACTACATTTTTGTTTATGTTTACTTCTTTTGAAATAATTTTTTATTAATATAGCTATTACAAATTATTTCTGTCTTTAAAACCTCATTTTACTGGTATTTTTAATGGGAACGAAATTAGGACCACTTTTTTTGACTGGGTGAAAACACTTTTATCGGTGATATGACTGTTTCTATATGTACTAATCGTTAATAGATGTAACCTCTACATTTAGTAGATTTTCGCTGAAAGCTATAATTTTTAGAGATCTCCAAGTGACCAGTGGATAAAATTAGGGTACCTTACCCTAGATAAAAAAATATTTGATTTACGGAACAGAAAGTATACACCTAATAAAAGTCCAATTTTTATTTAAAAAAAAGAGTACATTCAATAATGAAAACCTTAATTTAATCCAATTAATCCTACAGTCATCAAAAATGTACTCAAACTTGTGGCCATGACGTCTAGTAATATTTTTCTAGTAATTTTTCCGTATGTAAGTCGGTCTTTTTAAATAATTCTTACTTTCCATTTCAAATGAGGGATAGTTGTTGATGAGAAGTCCTGTATTATTACATCAAAGTATTTCTGTTTTACAACATTCTAAGAATGCTTTTGTCATAAAATTTTGTATTTCTTGCTAAATAAATTTTCGATTTGCGTCATACGATAATAATTAAGTATACTATTATTGTTTAATAATTAAACAATTGAATCGTTCAGTTCGAAACCTACAATGTTAGAACATAGTTAGAGAATAGTCCTATTATTTGTTAATATCAGCAATAATCGATGTTTAGACTTTGTGTTACAATTACGCATTGGTAATAAAACACTACAAGCTAAACCTTATGTGTAAATATGGCTTATTGTTAAACTGTAAAATTTCAACTGTAGCATCTATTGAGGGATACGTTTCCATTAGTTCTTGTTTCTAATTGCAATTTAGCAATTCATTTAGAAAGAATTCAGAATTAGAAAATCATTTTTCTTTCAAAAATCAACATGATCATTGAGATGAAAGCGTTTATATGAAACAATCAGAAACGCACAAGTAGCTACGTTTACATTTTATTTTAATTCATAATCAATGGTATTCAAAATATGAAATCATGTTCGGAATCAATATATTCTGGAATTGACAATCAAATATTTCTTTCAATTCTCTCGTCGTCTTGAAGGAAAAGCAACTCAATTTAACAGTCGAATATGAAGGACAATTACTATAAAGGATAGGTATTAACATATCTTTGCAATATCCCTACTGTTTAATCCTTCTAAATACATGTATTTAACGATGGTTCGATTTTCAATTTTATCACTTTTCCTCGTTATGATTAATATAGTTTTTGATGTTTCTGATGCGATGCTTTGCAATGATATTTCTAGTATATTATAATTATAATATAGATAAGGTTTTTCGGCTAAAATTCTATAATATTTTCATGAAGTTAATATTTTTGGTTTAGTATATCAGTGACATTCATATCTCACAATTAGCTATGTGTGTAAATTATGAGTAGACACTGATATCAGATTGGTTTCTTATGCCAGAAAGCAATATTTAATTAAACTCGTCATTGTTGTCGATTTGTTTAGCTTTGTCAGGCCTTGTAGTTGCTTCTCCTCTAGTTTACATTTGTGGATTTGTAAACAGCCAGCACTTTTTCATTGGTCTCTTATTGTATTTGACTCTTAACTTTGTTGAATTAAAATTTTTAAATTTTATTGGAATAGTAACAAGCTCGATTTGTTTCATCAATTCTTCGAATATTTAGACAATATATTGATTTTAACATTAATAACTTATGCTATTCTAATACTGATATGAAAGTATAGTACCTTAATGACTCGGAACATCGAATTTAATTAATATCCATGGACTTTTTCATTTGGAGAACTTTAAAAGGACTGATTGCTGATCATATTAAAAGAAGAATTACCTAACAAACAAACTCTAGTTAAAATTAATGCAATTAGAAGTGATCAAAAATTTTATAAAATTTTCATTATTCACAAAATAATGGTATTATGCATGCAGACGTTCGAATAAAAAATACGACCAGTCATCTATTCACAATGCGGCCTTTATCCGAAGGGAACAATTGTTCAAGAGAACCTTTTTTTTTCTGGATGATAAAAGAAAGGCACGAGCAAAACACACCGGGCAATATCAAAAATGTATTCGGCACTAAAAGAATGGAATATTGAATGAGAGCCACGGCTGGGCACAATGTGCCGGAATTTTTCTTGAACTCACGTAATTTATACTTAGGTATACTTTCAGAAAATTGAATGGTGTTTTATGACTGTTATAGCCGAACCCAGTGCTCTAGTTTAAACTGATGGAAAATATTCAATATCCTTTTGTAATACCTGCTTAGTGGAAAGCTATGTTGCAGGATTTTATCCGAAAATATGGAAACGGGATTTGGAAATGCCATTCTTCGTTAAATTTCAAATCACTCATAGCTTTCCTTCGAGCGAATTATCTTCGTGGAATAAAATTTCGAGGTATTTAACATTAATATCCCAAGTCATTTCATATAGAATGCTAAAGTTTTGAAGAGTAACAGGTGTGCGAAATGATAGTCAGTAATATATTTCTCGCCTGGTGTTTTTCAAGTCTCATCCAGGTGAGTAAAATGTGTCTGTAAAATTTTAGATGTGGAAGATGAAATTTTCATTCAAACCATCATAAATTTGTATTTTTACAATGCCTAATTTCAACTGTTTATTATCCTATTCTTTTTGAATCATTCAGTCTTTGTTGCAGACAAACGAAACGATCCTTTCAGAGGATATTTAAAAATAATGATGAGTCTCATTCTTAATTCAATATTCTCTCATTACATTTTTTTTTGTTACAAAGCTCTTTATCAAACTCCGCGCTATCATTAAGGATATCATTTAAAAATAAGTCTTTCCTTTGTATATTTTCAACCCTCCCCAAATGCCAGATAATTAATTAAAGTAAAATATTTGGTGCAATATTCCAGGGAATAAAGAGGGATCAATTAAAAATTTTAATATAATTCAAGCATTCAATTATAAGGTTTTTTTTTCTGCTCAACGGCGCTTCGTAGAAATTTAAATTGCATTCGTTCTATCATTTTTGTTTGACGAATGAGTTAAATTTTAAATAAGTTTCAAGGCATCGTGGAGCATTTTGAAGAATTGCCAACAACCTGTTCTTACTCTCTATCACGTTTACATAGAGCAATTTAAAACATGTATGAGTTATCACTGCACAGCTCAACAAGACATAACAATTTAGTTGACGCCGTTAAAACTACAAGGAATTGAAACTTTTATTATTTGTTATAGAACAATATAATAAAATAAAAATCTTTTAAATATTTTTATTTGTCATACTTTTTACTATTTCCTACCACTTTTTTTAAGGATTTAATATACACATGTAAAATCTTATATTCTTGACGGTAACGGTATGTGAAACCAATTAAAATTTGTAGAATAGACTTCGTGTTACAATGTCTAGAATTTTCCAAATAAAAGACTCTAGTGATCGAATAATAAACATAAAAAAATAATAATCGAATGTAAAAGCAGCAGTTGATATTATTTTGTATAGTTTTGTGATATTTTCAAAATAAATAACAGGTTTCTAAAGCCATTTTGTGGTACATTGACTTGTCTCATTTTAGTTTCTCAAAACTGCAAATTGTTTTTCTAATAATATAAGTTGGATAGAATTATGCATATGACAACAAAACCTTTAAACGTATCTAGTTTCCATATATTTTTTGGATATCTTTCAAAATTTATTTCATTCCAGTTTAGTTGATTTCAGCAACAATTCAATTCAATGTGAAGTTTATAGGAATCTCCGTTTGCATTGTCCAAAAATATTTCAATTTCAAATTTATACATATAGGGCTTTATTTGAAATATGGACTCTGATATATAGGGTGTCCAGAAATTCAGTCGACGTACTGAAAGGGGTGAATGTACTTGAGAAATTATTGAGAAAAGTTCACATAAACTAGGGTTCGGAAATGCTTCTTAAGGCAGCTATCGCTCTTTAAAGAAGGTGTCCTAAAAGTGGTTTTTGATTAATTACTCTGGAACTACTTTAGATTTACGTTTCAAATTTGGCACACGATTTACTAATGATAATTACTGTTTTTAGTGATTAGAAGCCAGTGGATATTCTACACAGAGTCGAACCGAGAGCAGAAGTCCTATACATTTATTGCCCTAACTTTTTTCCCTTGTTTGTATTTAATTATCAATTTTCAGTAAAAATGTTATTTTCTGATTTTTTTTTCACGTGAAATATGCACTCTTGCTTCAAATCTCTCAGACGCTGTGGTTGTAAAAAATAATTTCCGAGTAAGCCATAACACTTATGACTTTTTTTGATAGAAGAACATGTATTAACTTATCTTATTTTTTATATAGTATGTATCTATAGTATGATCTATAGTATGGTGGTTTGCAAAGGCTTTAAACAGTTCATGGTAGTTTATACTGGTGAATGTGTTTTTTCAAATTCAAAGAATATTAACACTAGAAGTTTATTGTATTCAACACATTTTTAGATTAGTTATTAGTTTTGGCGATCGTTAGTGCTGTAGCTAGTTCAGATTATCGCTTGCTCCTGTTTTGGCAAAGTTCAAATTCGGTTGTGTTTCTTAGCAATAATCTTCATAAAGAACTTGTATAGCTTTGCAAAAGCACTGGTTTGTTTATAGTTTTCTAGATGAAAACTTGTGCTCTTCTAGTGCATGAAAATAATAATAGCATTGTTCTATTTATTTATTTATTTATTTATTTATTTACAAACGGTTGACCATTTTACAAATTATAAGAATTATTTGGGTAACAATTTCTTAAACCTAGCAAGGTTGTGACAGAAAAAGTCAATTTCATTTGCATTAACAGAGCTTGATATTAAGTTATTTGCATAGATACAAGATCTTATTAGAGGTGAGTACATAAGATAGTTAGTAGTGACGTTTTTGATATAGAACATAGTTCTTCTTCTATTACTACGATAAGGTACATAAAAATTAATTAGCTGGAGTAGAGAAAAGTCAAATATATTATTCAAAAACTTATATAATAATATAAGATCAGAATTCTTACGACGCTGACTAAGGGAAGAGATGTTAAGCAGATCGAGAAAGACCGCATCCGGTAGATCCAATTGATGGACATCCAGCTTAAAGGCAATATACCTGAGAAACTTATGTTGAACTCTCTCAATACGCTTAACATGAACTGAATAGTAAGGGGACCAGATGGTACAACCATACTCCAGACAAGAGCGAACTAGAGATAGGTATAAGACTTTGATGGAGGTGATATTATGGAAGTTCCTAGTGTTTCTCTTTATAAACCCTAGCATCTTAAGAGCTTTATTAATTGTCACGTCAATGTGGCCATCGAAGGTCAGTCGAGTATCAAAAATGACACCAAGATCCCTCACACTCGACACCCTATCAACCAGCCGGTTCAGCAAGAAATAATTAAAGTGTATAGGATTCTGAGATCTTGAAAAGGACATTATTTTGCACTTAGAAAAGTTGAGCACCATGCCATTCAAGCTACACCAATCAGTTAAACAGTTAATGTCATTCTGGAATAAGGAAAAGTCAGTACGGGAATTGATATGTAGAAACATCTTCAAGTCGTCCGCAAATAACAAAAATTTACTGTTCTTAATAGAGTAACAAATGTCATTAATGAAGATATTAAAAAGAAGAGTAGAAAGATGTCCACCTTGGGGAACACCAAAGGGAACAGTGATCTGCCTGGAATGGTTATTATGGTTATTATATATTTGGCATAGTTACTTTGTGAAGCATTTGTTGAGTAGGTTGACATGTAACTTTTAATAATTCTTCGTCGTCTTCATAGCTTCTTCTATTTGTTATATAAGCAGTTCTTAATTTAATATTCGAAGAATACGCTGGAGTGGTTCTTGCTACTTGTTCTTATCATACATACCGGTATAGAACTTTTGTATAATCTCTCATATTTCTTTTCTGCTGTTGGTCTCTTGTTTCTCAGAATTTTCCAATTTAGTTATCATGTTTTTGCGGTTTTAAATTTATTCTGGAATATATTTATGTTTTTATCGTTTTTTATTATAAAAACAGTGTATTACTTCCAACTAATATTATTATACTGTTTAATATATGAAG
>JABRWK010000020.1:565006-577541 GCA_013372445.1 Hypothenemus hampei | reverse complement strand
GTGCATAGACCGACCAATGAAACAACTACTTCGTTTTCCAGAATGAATTCTTTAATTAATAAATAACATAATATGTTAAATAAGTTATATTATAACTTATTTTATTCTTTAATTTTATTTTATTTTTTAATGTACACTGTGGCTCAAAATAAAGAAATACTTTTTTTAATCATTATTTTTTTTTTAATTTTTAGAATGATTTTCTTTTTACAGGACTGACAACGTAGCAAACTTTCAACGAGATAGCAAATTTGGGTAAGAAAAAGATTTACGGGGTCGGACTCATACAATTTTTTGTCTAACGATGTATTTAAGCTCGTTGCAAACATAATTTAGTTTAACTAAATTTGGGATATGTTTTTTTTTGGTTGGTGAACTATTCTGAATACTTCAGTTAAAAGGAAATTCTGAGAAATTATTAAAATTTGAGATATGTGATTTCCATTTCAATACGGAAATAATACATTTTATTAAGTAATAAAAGTAGTTGGAACGACGTTATTTCCATCAAAATATTGTGAATGTAACCACCATCTCTTATAAGTTAATAGCCTTGTTTATTGTACCCTGTTCAAAATTATCCTAAACAAATAATAATTACTACGTTTCCAGGGAGTATTGAAAACGTTTTGAAAAGGTTATTGGAGATATACTCTCAAAAATATTCAAATCACATATCGATGGTTTTCTAGAAAAGTAACAACTCAAAAAACGAAGTTTTTGCATTAAAAGTAAAAAACGAATTTTAATGATGTACCTATGTATTTTTTCTGGAAAATCGTTAGAAGTAAAACTTCATTCGCTGTTACGAGAAATCAAGAGTACTTATCGTTTTGAAATTTTAATGAATAGTTTTGACGTGTATCTAGAAAAATCGATTTTTCCCACTACTGTTTTTTTTTACTTGTGTTACTTTTCTAGAAAATCATCGATATGTTAAAATCAAATAGTTGCTGCACTTCAATTTGATATAGTATGAGATTTGAATATTTTTGAGAATGTAACCTCAATCGTTTTCAAAACGTTTTCAATACTCTATGGGAACGTAGTAAATGTTTCCTTAAACTGCGCGATGCAGGATGGTAGCCAATTGTTGACCATCATGCAGACTCTGCTCCAAAATTTTCTAAACGGGACTAACTATTTCAATATAATCTGGACAGTATTCATTTTAAAACATTCTTGTGCTAGGGAACGTGTGCAATGGAGCACCATCTTATTGGAAAGTATAATCGTTGCATATCACTTCAATTTCACAAATTAAATGGTACAAAATTTGTTCCTGGTATGCTTTTGAATTCACTTTTACATCGGCATTAACAAAAATTATTCTGGATTTTCAATATGGAAACTGCTATTACAAATCATTAAAGTTTTTAAATACTAATTTCTCTCGATTAGAAAATTTTCTTTTCTTTCACCTCATTTAAATCGCACATTATTTACGTAAACTTTATTATTTTGAGTATTTTTAGGAGGCCTTAGATGAAACCACATAATCTTGAAATTGAAACGATATATGACGATTACATATTGCAACAAGATGATGCTCCGTTGCACACTTCCCATAAAACAATAAAGTTTTTCATATTATTTCCTTATTGAAATGAAAAAAGCTTATTTCACTAATTCGAGAATTTCTTTTTACTGAGGTGTTCTGGAGAGCTCATCTACCGAAAAAAAACATCAATTGAAATTTAGTTAAAACAAATTTTATTTGCAACGAACTTAAATACATCGTTAAAAAAAAATTTTATGGTTCCGGTCCTGCAGACATTTTTCTTACCCAAATTTGCCATCTCGTTGGGGCAAGTTAAGCTATCAGTCCCATAAAAAGAAAATAAATAGCCTTAAAAATAAAAAAGTTATTTATGATCAAAGAACGTACTTCCTTATTTTAAGCCACAGTGTATATTTGTGGCAACTTTTTTCTTATTTTGATCTCTACAAACAACTCCTCCCTCCCCTCCCCCCAAAAAAATATGCAGATGTTAAAATGTTTGTATATTTTCCACATTTAAGATCACTGGCATGTTGTATAGTATGTGGACCAATTTTTTTTTTTTGAGTTATTTGGAAACCTTTATTTTAGCAAAAATTCACCACAAAGTACAAAAAATGTTTTTTTAATAGTGAGAGAAACATTCTCCCACAATGCATGACAAGAATGACCGTTTTCGAAACTTTATTCAGTTTTTGGTCATACCTGATATTTAATATTTCATAATCGTTATTTGAAAGCTGAAGGAAATATTCAAATAATTACAAATAAATTTACACATATTAAGAAACATGTCAGTTCTCGATAAACTGTTTGTTTTAAAAAAATAATTAATCGTAATTGTAATTGAGGAACCTGTCATAGACCATGATATTATAATGTTTAAAGTAGTAGGTTCATGGTCAAAGGCCACAACTCTTAAAATTTAAATATTGGCGGTTTTTCCTACAAAAACGGAACAATGTCTAGCCATGTTCCTTATAGTATAATTCGAGATATTGTCATATGGCATTATTAAAATTAGACTATTAAAACGGATCAAATAATAGGTTTTTCTCGTTTTTCGCAAAACTGCATAAATTGCACGTTAAAGGTTGTTACAGTGAATTCTTCAATTATAACACTCTATCAAATACATAAAGCAATTGTAATACAAACGATTGAAATATATCGACGACGGAAATGTGGAAACGCGTAACTACGAAAATGAAACTTTACAGGACAAGCAAAAAACTATTTTTTTTTACTACTAAGATTCGCAAGTTTTTGAAATTTAAAATGAAAATGGCATTTGCTATTATTTATTTTACTATCTTACTATTTTTTTTTTTAGTTTATTTTACGATTCGATTTGTCAGTAGATACGCCTTTACTCTAGGACTTTGATGGAATCGGAAGATACGCGTAAACTCTTTAACATTTTTTACAAAAACAATTAAAGATACGTTTCCAAGATTTTCCAGGAATGTAGATGAACCTATTTGCAATCATATAAAGCAAAAAAAAAAACGAAAATTTGTAAGTTACGCGTTTCCACATTTCCGTCGTCGATATACAGTGTGTTAATTTGAAAACTAGTAATGGGGAATATCTTCTAAATGAAAAGTGCTATCAGGAAGATCTCAAAAACGTATCGAGGGATTCGAGAAGGAACCAAAATGATATATTAATCAATCCGTTCTCACTTACCCTCTCGCCCCCAACCACCCCAACTTTAGAATTTCAAATTGCATTGCAATTGCATAACTTTACTTTGTCGATTGTGAGCAGTGGTTCCTACTGTACTGTATTGATTGTACTTTATTTATAATTAGTATAATTTTGTATTAATTGCCGTACCATTTGTATTGTAATCTTATACGGTATTCTATTGTCAAATGAAAGCGATATTGAAATTTGCTAGATCCGCAGTAATTGTATTAACAACTGATCTTACTTTGACCGTACGTTCCTTTTTTTAATAATTCTATAATAAATGTTTCTCTTGTTTACCGAAACCCTCTTCGTTTGATTTAAGTCACAAAGATCCCAGCAAGTCACTAATTTAGTGGCGCTCACGTTGATACCGTGACAATATTATACAAACGGAATTAGCAAATAAAACTGAGTAGATCAGAATTTAACCAGGAATTAAAAAAAAGGGAAGAACTACTTCTCAAACATCACTATTTCTAAAACATTAAAATCCATGTAATGAATCTAAAAGCAAAAAACGTCAGATACTCCCACCTATTGTAGGGGAAAAATTAACAGTTTTAGTGAATTACACAATATATGACACATATTACTGCAACACTTAAGATAAGGTAATTAATGAAAAAGTTATTAAAATTATTAAAAAAAAATTTAAATGATTTCAAAACGCTCTCGATTAAATAATATAAGGCTCTAAAATGTAAGATAATCTTGGCACTCATACGAGAATAAGCAAAACAATTAAAGTTATGTTTAATAAATTTCATCATTCCATTAAAACCAAACAAATTGCAGAAGAAATGAAAGACCATGGCAGCAAAATTGGTAAATTAAAATATAAAACAAAGCAGACTTTAAATATGTTTATGCTGTCATTTCAAAATGATGAGATCGTAGATAAAATCCATGGGATTACGAAAATATTAGGAGTCCGAGTTGAAATTTTCCCACTGGGAAGGCTTAGACTTGTCCTGCAATGCAAAAAATGACAAGGAACACATAATATATTGTCTCATGAAAGTACGTTATATTAGGTACTGATAAATATCTGACAAATGATTGTGACAAACCAAAATACATCCATTGTAGAGAAGACATACAACAAACTAAAAATATTGAAAAAGGAATACAACATTTAAAGATAACCGTAATAATAAGCCGAATCACTTTATGCAGTCACAGAGAACAAAACAACTTGTAGTTGTAATACAAAAATATAAGTGGAAATAAAAAGTTCTACAATGTTGTGGTAAAAAAACAAAAAAAGACAATGGAGACCAATGACAATCCATAAATCGGAATGTTGCAATTCAAAATGAACTTCAGCAAATAATGCAGAAATTAATATGAAAAAGGAGAAATTTACAATGGATGAACGTATTAGTGAAATTGAATATAACATAATATCAAAGGATCTCAAAGAATTACAATAAATAAGTGTGTGGAGTGTTAAAAGACTTATGCTACATCAGCAAGAGTTACAAAAAGTCCTAGATGTAGAAAATATTGACATTTACCTCATTTCTGAAATGCGTTTTACTAACAAATAATTTATTAGATTCAGAAGATATGAAACATATGATACAATATACTGTGATTACTCAGTTAAGGTAAGTAGTACAGTTATTGTAGAAGAAACAATGGGGCCATAACATTTCAGATCAACTCAGACGAATGGTTTTTTTTTGTTCAGGACGCTTCGTTATTACTGTTAGAAGTCACCTTGGTGAGGAAAAATGAATTTTTTTTCTAAAATATTATAATACTTGAAAAATTGGATTTTACACTAACTATAATAATTTTTCTCAATACCAAAGTGTCTTACGGGACCGGGAAGTAAAAAAGAGTGCTGGGTGGGGTATAACCAGGTTACCTTTCTTTTTTTTAGCAGAGAAAAATGCATTTACGCGCTGACTCCGGCCGTTGATGGAATAGATGGTAAGTTGGCCGGGGGAGTGTGGGACTCGGCTGACGGTCGTCACTACCTCACTAAAAAACTCTACTCTTTCGGTCTAAAAAACATTTCCGAAGGGCATCCGCATCCTTACCCCGGAATCCATCGTCCCCGATTTTACAGCGTGGCGAGGTGGGGTAAGTATTTATCTCTCTTTTTCAGATCGTTCCTTGCGTCTGATAATGCTTCCGATTGGATGATTATCCTCGATATTATGCTCCATGCCTCCGGCGACCGCATCATAACCTCAACTGGGTTGTCCTTTGTTAATTGCTCGTCTATCAGCAGTTCAGCTTCGCGTTGGTCTTCCTCTGCGCTCGTGCATTTGAACAACGTGTGCTCTGGAGTGTCTATATCTCCGCAATATATGCATTCGTTCGTCGTTTTCTGAAGCCAATGCGTGAAGATCGCAAATGACCTGTGGCCAGAGAGGGCCTGCGTCATGTAGTAATCGACTTGTTTGTGCGTGCAGTCAACCCACGCTTCTAAGTTCGGGATCAATTGGCGTGTCCACCCTGCTGTGCCCGTGTTTGCGGTCCATCTCTCCTGCCAGAGTCTAAGGATCTCTCTTCACTTCCACTAACAGATCTCTGCTGTTGTTCCTCGCCCGCGCTCGCTCGTCTTTCGCGGGTGATTTCTATACCTAGCGGTGGCGTGCTCGCTATTACTTGCACCGCGTCTGTAGCTATGGTACGATACGCTGATACCACTCTTATTAATATTTTTCTTTGCACGCCCAGCAGCAGTCTCCTGTATTTCGCTATTCCCACCGTGTCGCCCCAAACCGAGGCCCCGTACATTAAGATCGATCTGATTGCATTATAAATCATTTTCCTTTTTAGAGCACTAGGACCCGCAACGTTTGGCATGATGGCCAACAGGCCCCTCAACTTGATCTCCGCTCTTCCAACTCTGGTAAGTATATGTTGGCGGAAACTCATCTGCTCCCCTATCATGATACCTAAATATTTTGTTTCTTTTACAGGTTTGATCATGACACCCCCCAACATGAAGGAGAACTCGTCCCTGCGTCTACGCGGTCCATTTAGGATAACGACATCGGATTTCCCCGGCGCTAACCTATTTTCCTGCATCCACTCTTCGATCTGTGCCAAAGTCTCGTCCATGCGGTTCCTCAGCTCGTCTTTTGTCGCCGCCGTAACGACCGCCGCCAGGTCGTCCGCAAACTCTAGCGTATAGGCTCCCTCCGGTAATCGCAGGCTTAAGTACGCCATGTTCCATAACAACGGACCAATGACAGATCCTTGGGGAATCCCAGCCTTGATGTTGTAGGTGTTGTTTCCATCCGTGATGCTCCTATCCCAAAAGAAGTCCCGGACCACCCGAACCAGGTAAGTTGAAACCTCTCTCTCTTCCAGCCGCGCGACGCCCCCCTTCCTTTGACGGTGTTAAACGCATTTTTGACGTCGATGGTCACGAGGGCACACCACCCGTCCCCCGTCCTTCTCATCCTCTGTTATTCGCTAAGTTCTAGGACTCTGAACAACGCCTGTGCTGTACTCCTTCCCCGAGGGAACCCATATTGGTTTGGGGATAACCCCCCGCGCTCCTCAAGCTCCAGCTCCAGCCTATGTTTGATTAGGTGCTTGTACACTTTTGCCAGCGAGCTTATCAGGCACAAGGGTCGGAATGAATTTGGTAAATTACCCTCTATTCCTGTTTTCTGTATTAATACAATATTAGCTTTTTTGAATTCCACAGGATATGACTGTTTTTGCAGTGCGCTGTCCATAAAGAGAGCTCTGTACCCCCCTGTGGACAGTTGTTTTCTTGCCAATCTCAAGGCTTTCCTATATAGTCGTAACTCGCCTAGCTTGAAATCATTTGTTTCGCCAATTCTTTCTTCTATAGCTGTTTTGATTTCCTTCACAGTAGTATTTGCGTTAATTCCACTAATACAAATGGGGATTTTTCTTTTTCTTTTCTCCGCCTCTTTGGCTTTATATTGTGCTCCTGCCTGATTTATGGCAGTTTCAACTTCTTTTACTGCCTCTTGTTCATTCTTCATGACTATGAGTAGTTTGCCTTCTCTGGTACTCCTTAGTTCTTGTAGGCCATCACCCAAATTATTTATTTTAAGTATATTACTAACAGCAGTTAAAGCTTCTTTATACGTCTTCTTTGTAGACTCAACCACCACTGCAGCGGTTTGTCTATTCGTTTTCGCTTTAGCTAACGCTTGACCTGTTCGCATTTCGCTTTCTCTAGTTTTCATTTTCTGCCTTATAGTATAGATGAGTACATTCGTACCTGATTGGAAAAATATTGCCTCAATCATTTCGCACCATAGCTTAAGATCGATTTCTTCTAAATGATGTATCGCTATTTTGTCGACTCCTTTAGTTTCTGCCTTGATCCCTTGCAAAGCTTCCCACGCCTTTTCTCTACTCCCATCATATTTGGCTTTTATTATTCTTCTGCTTGTGCAAATCACCCCTATCTTTATTTTGGTACACTCCTCTAGGGTTTCAAGATTCCCTTGTAATAATCCTAATTCAGGGTACCGATCCTTGAAAAATTTTTGGATGCTTCGCTCCATTTGATTATCCTTGGGTTGAATTATGATTACCTTTATGACTTTGTCCTCTGTATGTAAAGAATTTCCTATTATCAATTCCGTAGTTATGAACTCAGCTAGACTTTTATCTTCATATTTCGCTTTAAAATCCGCATAAGAGTCTAGCTTTCAGTAGTCTATAAGTATTGATTTTTCCACCTTCATGTCTGACGTTTGGGTAGCAATCTCTCTTGTCTTTATTTTGTTGGTAGGTATGACTAAGGTTTGCTTGAGTTCATCTGCTTGGTCCGCTAGTTGAGTAGGCAGATTTTCCATCTAATTCTTTTAACTCCCTTTCCTTCTTTTTTGAGTCTTTCCCAAGTGTTAAATCTCTTCTGTTTTCTCAGTCTCTATATTCATCTCGTATTTGTGCTTATTTATGAATTGCTCAATTTGCTTTGACTTCAACGCCTTATGCTGTTTTTTCATGCTTGATTTGAGCTTTTGATTTCCCTTTTCGTATTTTTGTCAATATACGCGTTAAGATCGTCAATCATCCCGCACACAGCTTACATTGTTTCGCGGAGAGTAAGAACCCTCGGGGGTCTCTTTCTTCTTGTGCCGGTTAGGATTTGGCGAGACCTCCTCCATTGAGGTCTGTTACCTCTTCCTCTTAACATTAGAGGATGTTGTATTATCTGATCCAAGCAAAAGCTTCTCAGATCGAGGGGTTGATATACCCCTTCCTGCCACGGCTACACACCCTGCCAACTTATCCAACTCATCTAAAGTAAGGTCAATGCTACGCTCTGACCCACTTCGCTTCTTCTCCTCGCCTGTTATAAATGTCACGTTACTTCCCCCGTATTCCTTGAGGTAGACCCCTACCGCAGGGACAGGAGTGAGGGATTCCCCGACTTCGACGCAACCCTCCCGGGAACAATCCATATTTTTACCTGACATATCTAACCATGTTATGTCGGCGTGTCGTGCCGGCTCTCCGCCCGTTTACCGTCCAGGACGACCCCCCATTAATATCCCTTTTTCCAGGAAAAAAGTTGTCCAGAAGTGGAACAGGTAAGTATGAAATGGTCCCTAGCCCTCGGATGCCCTAATAGCGTCAGGACCGGAAAAGCGTTACCCCGACGGATTTAGGAGGGCGGGATGAGCCCTCATGTAGAGAAAGATGAAAGAAAACCAGTCCTGGAAAGGAAAGTGAATTTAAGAGTCGGAAACAGCTGCGGCACCTCGGGACGCTATCTCCCGAACTCACCAATGCGAGGGCCTTAGGCTTTGGGAAAGGAAGAAACGGGGAGTGAGATTTGAAGGGTCATTAGAAGGAATGTATCAGGTAAGTGGGATAATAGGAGAAACAAGCACTGGTTTGGAAAATACAACTAACTGCTTGAACAGCTAAGGCACCCTCGTGTGCGCCATGCCCGAATTCACAAATTGTGAACGCCCTGGGGGATGTCTTTTTTGTTTGGCTACGCTCGACAATGCCGCCCTACCCCCTGCCTCCCTTAGGAGGAAGAGGGCAGGCCAACACCGCCACTCGCAACCGTAAGCCCCTCCACCACGACAAGGTTAGACACACGCGGGGATAACCAGGTTACCTAACCTAACCTAACCTAAACCAAATTAAAACAAATTCAACCAAACCTAATTTAACCTAAACTAAACTAAATAAAACTAAATTTTCTTAAAGACTCATTGGTTATTGTTTTTTTTAAGAACACATGCTTTATCTTACTTTACCTTATCTTATTTTATCTTACCTCACCCGGCACCCCTCTTCACTCCATAGTCCCGTAAGATACTTTGGTTTTGAGAAAAAGTATTGAAATTAGTGTAAAATCCAGTTTTTCAAGTATTTTTTTCGAAAAATTTTTTTTTTAAAAATTCCATTTTTCCTCACCTAGGTGGTCCAACAGTAATAACGAAGCGTCCTGAAAAAAAAAAGAAAAACCATTCATCTGAGTTGACCTAAAGTGATGTGTAACCGAAACAATTAAACACCATTAAGAAATGGGATGTGAAACAACAGAATTTCAGTCAATATCTGTAAATGTCAAAACTAAAAAAGGGACTATTACTGAATCTGTAGTGTATAACCACTCACAAGGAGAGTGCGCGAGTTGGGAAATGAAGTTCAGGGTGGGACTTGGTGTGTTTGTAGGGTACTTTAAGGATATTCACCTGGTAAAATATTAGCGTCCAATGGCCAGCCATTTTCGAGAAAAATGCTTTTAAAGTTTTTCGAGCGAATTATCTAATAAGAAATTGTCCCTTAAAACAACGGCCTAGCTAGCGTAGGTGGTAGAGTGGGCGGATGCCAACAAGTCAACTAGAGTTCGAATCTGTTACCGGCCTCTTTTTTTTTTCTTTTTTTTTATTCAAAAAATAAATTTATTATAAAAATAATACTACAAATTTAATTTACAAACTTAAATTTTATTTTTACATAATTTTACTTATAAATAGTTATGTACAAGTTCCACAATGATAATTGTCATAAAAGCAAGGAAAGCAAAAAATATTTTTACATCTTGCACACGAAATAAATGAAGATTGCTGACAAGAACAGTGTCGTTTTAAAAGTTCAGAAGAGAAACACACTTCGTTAACATTAAAAAAGACTTCTCTATTAGATGAAAGTTTCGACGCGTACCAGGCATACTGGATCATATCTTTAAACACAGGGGAAACCAATTGATGGTGAACTATGGACTGAATTTTTATACAATCTTCCCGGGAATTTATTTGCCTATTGTGTTCAAGTAAATACGAACAATTTTGTATCCGTTTTATAAGATTTTTGACCTGCCTGTAAAAGTATACATCGCAGGGTTGGACAAGAGGAGTACACTTTGGCGGGATTACCTTTATTGTACATGTAGGCAATTTATTATCATCTTGAAAAATATTGTCATATATCTCTGGGTTGGTTTGTCCACCCCAAGAATCAATTAGTAATAAAAATTTTTCTTTTTCCACATAGGGCCTAAGAACTGTTGTCAAAAAGTCACTATACAATGCTGTGGATAATTTTCCCGATTTGGACGAAGTTATCACAACATTTTTATATTTTACTGCATACTGCTGTACGGTTTGTTGAAGTCGCGGACCAAAGTTACCAGTTGCTTCTTGTAAGCAAACAAAAACTTTCGGTAGTACTTTACCCGATAGAGTCAGACTATATTGCGCCGTATAGGTATGTGTCACTTTATGCATATCTTGCTGTTTGACAAAAATGGTTTTGGTTCCTTTTTGGGCCAGTGTCCTATTATAAACCGATTGGTATTGACAACCTGCACAAAAGAACATCATGAGTACAAATGGACAAGAAAAATATTAACTTATTGTTACTGTTACAATTACTTACCAGTCTGGTACGTATTAATCACATGATCTTCTATGAAGTTCGGTATTAATTGCAACGTTTGCATCCGAAAGGTTTCTGCGGAAGCCAAAATTTCGTCGACCGAGGCTACTTCTTTCTTGGATACAAATTTTGTCACCTTTCGTTGTCGAATGCCATGGATCCTTTTAAATTTTGCCACCCAAGTGTTACAAGCTTTGAACTCGAAATCCGCGAATTGGCTAGCTGCTGCTAGCGCCCATTGTTGTAAGTTGCGAGTCGTGACTTGCTGATAGTTTTCGCGAGCTTCAACGAAGCGATCGTATGTCCAAGAATCGATAGTTCGATATTTGTCATAACGACTTCCACCTTTTCGAATTTCGTCTTCCCATCTCGATAAATATTCTTTTTTTTTCAATTTGCCACATCCGTTCTTCTGTAACGTTTTAAGACTCCACGTGGGATGTGCTTTTGCCATATTCACGGCTTTAACTTTGTAGTCCAAAGAAGTATACTCCATTTCTTTTCTCTTCTTTTCCTCGGGTACGTAGTCGTCTGATACGGCACCTTCTTGAACTGTTTCAAAGGATTCTTGTTCACAATCTTCATTTAAATGAATCAGTTCTTCGTCGCTCACAAGACATTTTTCTGCCAACATATCCATAGTCCTTACATACATTTCTTCAGCTATTAACATTGCTTCAAAGGAAATTACACCTGAGGATTCCGATGCTATCAAATTATTTTCCAATAGCAAGCTTTGGAAATACACAACTGCATCTTTCAATCTTGCTTTAGAAACTTCACTACAGAGTGATTCATCCCTTGTTATATCTTCAACTTGAGATGTACTAGCACCTTCATTAACAGCAGACATTTTCACTTTACTATATTTTAACTCTCTGTATAACTTATAAAATTAACGTTTCGAAACACTTCGATCGCTACAACATTTAAAAATGAAATAACATTTTTCGTTGTTCATGTAACGTTTTATAACAGGGGAAAACCCCCTGCAGGTAAAAAAACTTTGCATCGGTACATTAAGGGTCTATAAAAGTCTAGCCTTGAATTTGAATACGTATATTTGGCAGGTAGTCCACTTTATGTTTCGTGTTTATCATTGTGGAACTTGTACATAACTATTTATAAGTAAAATTATGTAAAAATAAAATTTAAGTTTGTAAATTAAATTTGTAGTATTATTTTTATAATAAATTTATTTTTTGAATAAAAAAAAAGAAAAAAAAAAGAGGCCGGTAACAGATTCGAACTCTAGTTGACTTGTTGGCATCCGCCCACTCTACCACCTACGCTAGCTAGGCCGTTGTTTTAAGGGACAATTTCTTATTAGATAATTCGCTCGAAAAACTTTAAAAGCATTTTTCTCGAAAATGGCTGGCCATTGGACGCTAATATTTTACCAGGTGAATATCCTTAAAGTACCCTACAAACACACCAAGTCCCACCCTGAACTTCATTTCCCAACTCGCGCACTCTCCTTGT
>JABRWK010000020.1:523567-536479 GCA_013372445.1 Hypothenemus hampei | reverse complement strand
TTAATTTTTGATATGGCAACATTTGTCATATACAGGGTGATTCACTGGGAATGCGTTATGGTTAAACCCTAGATAGAGAACTCTAAAATATGTCGATTGAACCCAATTTACCTTAGTACAAAAGTTGATATTAACCATGACGCATTCCCAATGAATCACCCTGTATATAATAACATTTATTGTTATTTTGGCAGGTATGGTTAACTAGATTATTATATGCTTATGAAAAGCAGCTCGGCATAGGTTTTTTTCGCACAATTTTAAACTTGAATATCTCAGTTAAAAAAAAATGTATAATAAAAAGCGACAATGCATTTTGATGATGAAGAATAGCACTATGCAATGTAGTCATCAAAAGTTATTAAAAAAATTGTGTTCATCAAATATAAGCTTTTGAAACCGGCATCTTTTGAATATTTAAGCTTGAATATCTCAAAATTCTGATGTGATAGAACAATTCTTCGGCCGGATTTGGATTCAGCGCACCCAAGACTATACAGTACACATGGAATTGTGCAACCATTTTTTTGACTGTTGGCCTATGTAATTATTATGGTCGTAGTTGGCTGTGTCTCTTTCTAGCATGAATGTAGAGCCGTTGATAAGCTCGTATTGGTTTGATGTAACTGTCACTAAATGTCATCTTATTTCTTGAAATTATAAGTTTATATTAACCAAGACATACGTTTTTTGTGACAATTGCCAAACATAGGCAACCTGACCATAACAACTTCTAATCACCCTTATTTATATCAAGTTAGGGCAGCTTTCAAAGACACCAGTAAACCTGTAGATTATGCCTCCGTTGTGATTTCCCATGTTCTCCTTCTAAACTACTTAAGTTACTGTTTTTTAAAAATAGCTTACATAACATTACATTTTTTATGATATTCAATCGAAAAAACCTTTTTATGTATAAAATTCCTGTGGTTTTTTCTTCGCAACTCAAAAAATCAACTTACATTATTAAATTTAGTTGAAGTTGATTGCGAAAGAATGGTGAGTGAAGGAGAGGTCATTTTCAGTTTAGAGCACCAAAAAATATGATATACAATGTAAAGCAGTGCAAAAAGTTTAATTTTTAGGCACGTTCCTTCAATTGTAAGTGTAATTGTATGTATAATTAAGATATTAAAATAAATTCAGCATTAGAGTAGGTAATTAACTAACGTAATTTAAATTTTATAGATTAAAAAAACATTATTTAAATGCGGTTAAATATTGCCTAATATCTAGTCTTTATCTGACAGGTCTAAAGAATGGGCCTTAATATGTTGTGGTTCTTTTTTAAGATATTGCTTTACACAACTTTATTAATTTTGATGCATAATATTTATATACCTCTGCGATATTTTCGAATTTACAAATTTCATTTAAAACAACTCGGATTTCATTATCCTTTACTGTCTTTTGTTGGGAATGCATATGTCTCTTTATTTAATAAAACAAAATGTACGTATTTCTTCTAGCTTTGAAAAAATTCAGTAGCAGGTTTTAGTGAGTATATTGGGTTCTTTTCTATGGATTGAGAAATGGTATGGAACACCTATGAGTGTATGGTTTGGAAACCAATTATACTACATTTCTGACAATGCTGAAGAAGCCAGAATAATTTTAAATCATTCAAAATGTCTAGATAAAGCCAAGCAATATGAATCTATACAATATATTATTCCTAATTCAATTCTTGTCCTACCAGGTAATTAAGAGTGTTTTATGTTTAAGCGTACCGAACGAAGATTTTAGGAGAAGAATGGAAGAAACGGCGTCGCTATTTACGAGCCGCCTTCAAATCAACTGTGTTAAAGACTTTTATTCCAGTATTCAACGAACAGGCTCATATTTTGAATGATAAAAATTAGGAATCTCCACGCTAATGAGGATCTTTATAAGTTCTTCAACGCTTATTCATTTAGGAATTTTTTCTGTAAGATTATTACAACAGAATATTAATGATTTATAAGATTCAAAATTCTTGTCAAATTGAAACCTCATTTTTAGTAACAGCTTTAGGATGGATTGATGGGATAGATGAAGATGACGTAGAACAATTTGGTTCCTATCTTGAAAGGTAACAGTTTTTTATGTTCTATTTTCTGTTTGTAAAAATTGTAAAGTAATGTCTGTGAACACCAAAACTCCAATTATATTGTCCAGTAAATGAGTCTGTTGGATGGTACTTGGTTAGGTAGTAATTATAATTTTTCATTATCTTAAATCGTTCGTATACCGTGAAAAATAGGCAGTAGTTGATACTTTGAAAATACTTATTTAGATATATTATTCCATAAGTAGTAAGATTATACATACATATATTTTGGTACCAACAAAAGTGAATAAATATCATTTTTCCACAAATATGTTGGTATTCAAAAAGTCTATACAAAATACCTTCATTCTGTACATTTTGTTTAGGTTTAACCATCCAATCGAAATTATGAAAAAACATGATTAAAATAACAATTGAAACTTTGCCAAAAGAAAAATCTCCACCGGAATATGTGCGGTATATCTTTTTTCAACGTTGCATCCTAATAAATATCTGTGATATTTGGTAGAAATATGATATCTTCAAAAAATGAATTGCTAATTAAAAATATAAACTTATAGCGTAAATCAGTTATATTAAACGAAAAGCCAGTTTATGTGAAATTATATTTTAAGTTAGTCACTTTTTATGGAACACAACAAAATACTTACAAACATACATTGCTGTTGAATATTAAAACCCTACTTAATAGAAAATAGCAAATTTTCTAGATATCATATACACATTTCTACCAAACACCACCAGATACACCCATTTTTAAGCTATTGTAAAGAAACTATGTCTAAAAAGTTTTCGTACAGGTAGGTTAATAAGAAATTCTTTAAAAAAACTCTTGCATACTTAGATGCAGTTAATTAGTTTGCTCATGTTTTGTTAAACAGATAACAAATGAACGATTTTTATACTTAAACAACAAATGTAACAGTTGTTCTGCAATAGAATTCTAAAGTACTGTTAAAAAAGACTGAAAGAATCTATTAAAATTTAATTTAAATTCATTCATCGAAAGAAAAAATATCATTATGAAACAACAAACATTATTGGAAAAGCATAAACTGGAATTCAATGTCTTAAACTACTATGAACCGAACGGTTTCTATAAAATTTGAAACCATGCAGATGCCTCAACGCACTAAACTCACGATGAGAACAGTGATTTAAAAAACATGAAACAAATCCTCAGGAAGAGAGAGTGTATTTGAAGAGCCAATTCCAAGAAATCACTAGTTTACCAGGACGTACCTTTTCAAAGATCCTAAGTGTTGGGAAACCATAATCGTTACTGAACTAGAAAACCAAGGTTAGACTTTTTGGATTTGATAACAGCACGGCTTATGCAAAAGAGAAACTACATTGAACATTAAACAACATATTTTGTTGCGAAACAAAGTGACAACTATGTTCTGCTTTAGTATACTGTATAGCATATAGCTACAGGTATTAACGATCCGTACAGAGTATTAATGATCCGATGGATTAGCGTTGATCTCATTTGTTGAAGGCAAAATTCTGGACAAAGTGTGCAGAAATTAAGAGTGAAAGATAGACTCGTTTTCTAACAGGACAAAGATTTAAAATTAATTCGATGTTAACCGCATTAAACATATTTGGGATGAATTAAAACGCCGTGATCCAAAAACAATTTCACCAAAAACAGAAGCTAAACACCAAATACAACCTCTTTATGTCATTATTTAGTATTCAACTAAAAATCATTCTCTAATTTCTCTGTTGCTGATATAGAATCTTGGATACATATATTTTTATCAGTTCTGTTTATTCATACGTCAACATATTTTGCGCTATCGGATTTATGACATTTTGGAAACACCTTATTAAGAAACCTTTTAGTAAAAAATAAAGGTGGAAATATTTTAAATTCACCAAAGATTTTGTTTCTAATACATAGAAACTTTTAGTTTTCAAGATGAATTTGTGAAACTACTACTCAATCCTATCATACCTGGTTCAATTTGGGTGAGAATTCCACCGGGTAAAAAATTGCGAAACAATGTTAGAGAATTTGACAGTTTGTTGCAACAAATATTACTAAAGAAGAAAATAAGCAGGACTACTGGTATAGATTTCTTTTGTCGTCAAACCATTACTTAAAAATGAATAACTTTTCAGAGTACCAGGATAATTCCAATGACGCATTCCTACTTAATCTCATCTTGGATAACAACTACCATTCTAAAAATAGAGATGAAGATATTTTTTCGGAATTTTTATTATTTGCAGCAGCAGTAAGTAAAGTTGTCAAGAAACCACAACAAATTTGGTACTACTTTAACTACTTAATATAGTGAGTACTTACGTAAAGGTAACATGGAATTTTATATGCCAGCTTCTTGTGTTTTCCATTGTTTTATACTGACAGTACTTCGTGTTTTCGAAAATATAATAATGAAATGTTGTATATTTGTAGGCTACTGAAACAACCGTCGTATTTTATTTTATGCTGCTAGGCATGTATCCAGATATGCAGGTATTTTGACCACCTTTAATAAGCCATTCTACCATATACATATAATACATTTGTTTCTGTAGAATAAATTGTATGAAGAAGTGACAACAGTTATTGGTGATACGAAGAAAATCAGTGAATTACAGATAAATCAACTGATTTATACTGAAGCATTTATCAAGGAAACTCTAAGAGTACTCCCAGCCATACCGTTATATGGAAGATACATTAGTGAAGACATTGATATGGGTAACTACATAGAAAAATAGAATAATGCCATTTTTTTAATCGCTGCCGTTGATTCAGGTACAAAAGTGATTCCAAACAGCGCGAACTTTATGGTTAGTGCATTCCATATTCATAGAAATCCTGAACATTGGAAGGATCCACTTAAATTTGATCCATCAAGGTTTTTTCCGGAAAATGCTTCGAAAATTGTACCGGGTTCGTTTGTTGCCTTTTCAGGAGGTCCAAGAAATTGCATAGGTAAACGTTGTAAAACTACAAATTTTGGAAGCTAAAGTTGTGACTTTTTAGGTGAAAAGGCTGCAATGATTCAATTAAAAATAACAATTGCCCACGTAATACGACAATTTAGAATTGAATCAAAACACAAATCCTTGGATGAATTTGAATATTTTTCTACAATTTCATTGAAGACAATAAATAAGATTGACTGTCGGTTTATTCCAAGATAATTCATGACTCTTCGTTCAACATTCCTTTTATTCATGGAGAGAAAATGAAATTTTTTCAAAGAAATCAAATTCCAATTTTAAAAAATGCTCTGGTACCTTTCGACTATCAACAAAAGTTGTTTCTAATTAGAAAAGCTGCATGTTTAATATCATTTTAAGACCGGGACTAAATGTGTAATTTATTAAATACTTAACTTTTAACACCTTAATGTACCTTTAATGAAATAACCCTTGAGCGAAATTAGATAATTCTAATGCAATCATAAGGACGGCATTTTTTTTCTAACAAATTTTTAAGTATATGCACTTTTAATTTTTTTTTTTCAAATCAGTAGTTAATCTTCAAACGGGCATTAAAAACCAAAAGGATTTCTCTGTATTAAGCCAAATAAAAAACTATTATAATAGATATGTCGATTTTATCAAAATAAAAAAAGTGTCAATTATTTGAAATCTTTGACATTTTTACCAATTTACAGGTTTTCATAGTAAATAGATAAGCTTTTTAGCACCTGAAAGATTGTCGGCAGATTACAATCTACAAAACCCAACAAAAATAATCTGAATAGCAATCGTTTAACGTGAAAATGTGAAATAAACTCCCATAACGGACCCATGTTCATATAAACTTTTTTACTTAAAATGATGAGATCTATTACCCATTTCAGCTTCTCAGATACAAATCAAAACACCCTGCATATACAGGCAGTTGGAACTTCATCCCATTTTCATAAAGGGATTCGAGAATTTTGAAATAATAATTATGAAGGTTGGTGGATGGGAAAAAATGGATTTTAAGATTGGCCTCCCAGATTTCCACATTTAATATCAGACTTTTTCTTGTGGGAATATATGAAAGTCTTATTGTTAGTATACAAAATGCAACTTACCATTATTTAAAATATAAATGTCAGGATCAGAAATGTTAAAAGTTGTGAATTTAAAAATCCTTTGAACAAACAGGTTTAATGAGATTCTTTTTAAATCATTACATTTTTCGTCATAATAGCAGGAAAATACAAATTTGAGCTGGAATTTTTCTTTCTGCCCTGTAAAAATATATCCGTTTCTTAAAGAACGAAACAAACAAGTTAATCGATTAAATAAGATACACAATAAGTAGGAGAGTTGTTTGTAAGTTGATCACTTTAAGTATTTTGACTGATAACTTGTTATAAACTTAAAACAAAACATTGGTGTAAATATTGTAATAATTGGGTAACTAGATTAAAAAGTCGTCCCACACGGCGAAGCTTTTCTTTCTTCATATCAGCGAGTTTATATGAATTTCCTCCATCCTCGAGCATGCCGAATTCCTCATATGTCTGGAGTTCTATAAAGACGTGAATGGCTGGTTTATACTTGTGGTACTTGACGAAGTTGTAGTTAGTTATTTGATTGGCATTATCTTCAAGCAAATCATGTAGTCATAACTTATTTTCACTTTCAGGCTTTTTCTTCTTGCGATTTGGTATTGATGGTTTCGATACTTTTATCAGTGTTGTTATGCGCCTCTTTTTCATCTCTTTATCGGCGTCTTTTTTTGGCGCTGCTCTCTTTGAATTAAAATTTGAAACGCTTTCAGGAGAAATTACAATCGCGATCTGCCATAGCTTTGAGCTATGATTGGACGTGGTCTTTTGCGTTACTGGTCGTTACGGCCCTATTGCAGATAGAAGCGGTGATAAGTCACTGCTATGAGGCGCACCAAATATTGATGAGACTGATGACATTGAAGTAGAAATACTCTCATGTGCGGTTACGTCCACATTTGTACCGGATTCATCAATAACAAAACACCGTTGCTCATCTATGCTTATTCTCTATAATAGGCATTGAGCTCCTTGATTCCGATGGTAATATAATACTAATCAGTAAATACATTCTAATTATATGGTGAAATTTCGGTGCTTCGACAACCGGAAGTAATGTTTTCAATCGTAGTACCTCTCATAAGCTCCTTGAAGTAGTTCGGGATTAGTGCAATACCGATGGTTTTATTGACATCATCTTTCATCAAGGTTTTGTGGAGGGCACTGTAATTTACCTTTACTGAACCAAAAATGGAAAGATACAGAGGTTGCAAAAGGTGAGAACAATACAGTGGAAACGGTTATAATAAAAGCAACGTTGAATTCGAGCTGTAACTGTATTGCATAAGATGGTAAATGAAATGGAAAAATGGAGAAAATGGAGAAAATGGATGAATTCAAGCTGAAGTATCCAATCGAATTCATTGATGTAGCCAACAAATTTGTTTAATATACATGTGAGATATATTACATTGATTTTTTCTGTGGGAAGACAGAACGGATTCGACATTCAGCAGAGGTTATTTATTTAAGTTCACTTCTTTGATTTAAATTATTTTTTTCATTTTTGTCGCAACAATGGACAAACCTGTTTGATTCATGTTTTATATCGAGGAGGGCGAGATTGTGTGTTATTCATAAAATCTGATGGTTTTCACAATGTCGATATGGCGGAAGAATAGTTCGACATTTTCGCAGCAAAAGCACCATTCACGATTTAATCTTGTTTTCACGGATATGCGCAGACACAAGTTTTTATGTCAAAATCTAAAATCATAGTACCACTACCAGACTACCATTTCGGTCTCATTCGAATTCGCAAAATAGCTGACGTCAATTTTTTCGCTAATTGAAACGAAAACTGATTTAACTCTATTATACCCAGACCGTAATAATGTTGAGGACATTTAGTGATGTATTCCATCACGCTTTTTCTTGTTCGTCGTCAAAAATCTAAAATAAATTCATTGTAGAAAAATAAGTTCATCAACAGGCTTCAAATTCATATTAATGACAATTTAAAACATAAAACAATAATAAGTAGCGTCATAATACGAAAAAGAAAAAAAAATTGGTTACAAAGAAAAAAGTGGCCAACCTATATTTTCGACGTTATGCTAAAACATATGGAAAAAAATTATTTATGTCACAATATGGAATCCAATTTCGATTAAATACATATATAAATATATAAAATATAATAAAACTGTAGCTCAGCAAATATACTATATATTTATCCTTAACTTTTGATGGAAATTAGCCACTTTATGGGCATAGCAAAAAGTATAAATATTGGTTTAAATTTCTTTTATAATTTTTTTCAAACATTATTTAGCACACTTTATATAATTGCGTCTATTCGCTCAAAAAACACATTTAAATTGATTTCGCGTTGCTACGAGTTGACGATAGCCCAATATTGATGGTGCCGCTACTACAAAATCGAAATATTATAGGGTGGTTAATCTATAAAAGCAAATTTACAAAGAATTTTCCCACCTTTAGATGAAGGCATTTCTTTGATGTTTGACTTTGACAGTTGTCCACAATACAGAATTTAATTTATCACTGAAACAATGAATTAAATTGTTTAATGTTATTCTGTGATATAAATGCCTTAACCAACCCAAGAACGTTTGAAACCCATAACTGCACATTACAACAAAGTATATGGAGGGGTGTCACAACTTATTCAACAAATATATCCAACTTTAGGGTGTTAGCATATAATGTACCTATCTTTGTCCTATGTCAAACTAATCAAATTATAACAATTATAAACATTAAAAGTTAAAAATTCTGCCACGCCTTTTTTTAACTAAATAAATTGATATTAGTGTTGTTCTTTTCTACTCCGTTCAATTTCTAGGCTGTAAAGGTAGCTTGGAAGTTCGGCAGTTGTTAAGTGGACAACTTACTACAGTGAACAAAATTGGAAACGGAATTTGGAAAGTTGATATTTTATGCTAGGGGCTGATTGAATAGTTTGGCAACTGTTAATAACCTACCAGAATATTACGGATGATGCTGTAACAATTGTATTGACTCTGAGGCTGAAGGTCTATCTTAACTAGATAACTAACTGTAACTTCCATTTAACTAAATTGAGCAGATACATTGACATATTAAAGCGGATGATGGTCTTCAAAATTCACAGTAACTCAACGAGAGGTATTCTTGTATCTTCTCGTTCAAAATTCTCGACAAACTGCTAACCTTCAAATCAAAACCAGACACGCCAACTGGAATACCAACTTGAAAGCTAAGTTTTAACTGCGAAATTAAGTTCGTAAATAAATTACAATCTTAATTCAGTTGCCTCAATACATATTTACAGTAACTCAAATGATTGCATATCTTTAAAATTTGACAATTTGATATACAAAAATATCCAATTTTCTTTATAATGCGATGTATAACTGCTCCTCCTTTCATATTAAGAGGGAAAGGAAACATTTTATTCACGCTTTTTGTAGGAAAAATAAAAAAAGCCAAACTGTTAATAATGCGATCCATCCTTAACGTTATAATAACTGATTTGACAACTGATAGATAACTTTGACAACTGATAGATTAATTAAATACACTTAAAGAAATTTTTAACTAAATATATCTCTGCCCGTTGGTAGCAGATGTGAAAAACGTCAACTCAACAAACGTGATCGATTAATAACAAATTTACTAATTAGTAATCCTCGTTACATCTTCTTATCAAATCGGTCTTTTTAAAAATTCCTTTTTGCAAATCACATCAGCAACAAAGTTTACTTACTAAAGCTCCACTGCCATAGGTGAATTGTTGAGGACAATTTACCTATGTTATGAATAGGTTTATGAATGGTCATGATAGGTTATGAATCAAGTTAATAAGCAATTATTTTATTTAATTAAAAATTATACAGGCTAAAGTGGACCGTCGCAATTCGTCAAGAACCGCAGGAAGCAGGAACTGGTGCGATAAATTGGAACTCTACGAGTACAAGTTTACTTGCGATAAAGACAACTTCAGTCAGTTTCTGTAGAAAGCAGCAAATGTTAATTTACAAAACTTAACAATTTTTATCTCATTTTCTATTGAACTTTTACTACAACTTTTTTAAAGAAACAATTTCTTGTATATTAATAATTGAAAAACATACTCAGATCTATTTGATTTCGTAATAAATTTCCAATGAACATTAAAAATCTAATTATTAAAACAAATATTATCTTGTAGCTTTATTGATTCTAACAGATAAAAATACATATAAAATAGAGAAATATAAAAAAAAGAGTTCCCTTTAAAGTGACCTCCCTTGATTTGTGGGTTAATTAATGTAATGGATCTTTGTACCACTCTATGCATTGCACATTGTTCCTATTTATTTGATTTTTACGTAAACGGAATAAACATCGACTAGCCTAGTTGAGTTCCTAAATGAAAATTTTTGTATTGGTGACCTAAGTTAAAAATTTGTAATTAGGTCATCAATGCAAGCCTGTTACAAGGTAACAGTATTGTCCTCGAAAACTATGAGCGTTTCTCGATAAACGCTACATCATATCTTTGACTCCTCATTTTTCCACGTGTTTTCTATTTTTGTTTATTTCCAATTATCAATCGTTATCACATTGCATCTATTTGCAAAAATGTAAGGAACCACATCTAAAATTGTTCATTATCGTTAAATTCAAGGTGTCCGGAGTAAATATTTGCATAGGTCGGGAAGTGACACTAAACAAAAAGATGTTATATTAATAGTTCCAAAAATGTGTATTAAAGACTGTGCAGCCTGTGAAAGTGGAAAACTGAGAATTTGTTTTTATTAAATAACTTCCAAACTAACCAATATTAAAAATAGCAATTGTGCAACTCAAGCCATTTTGTCATGCTGCATATTCTAAATGAAATAAGAAAGAAATCATAGTTCAGCAACATGCGCAAAGCGAGAAGCATTATTCTTAAATAATCCTATCTTTTTATTTCACACTTTTTAAATGTATTTACATTACAATTGTATATTTCTGGTCCTTTTACGTAAAAAGGTCTCTTATAGCCTAAGAACAAATGAAAACATATGACTTTTTTAACATTTATTTTTCTTGTATAATACATCCTGGAGTTTGATTCAAAACTTTCGACTTATTCTGTATGATATATTTTAAAAGTAATTACAAAATTAACTGTAAATAATTAAAGTTTCAAAAAATTACTCTTACATCAAATTTATGATTTGCTTCGAAATTTCTTAAAAAAAATCATAATATTTAAATGCGGTTAAACATTGCCACACCAAGTCTCTATTTAGCAACTCTGCAGAATGGGCCTTGATATGTTGTGGTTCCTAATTAAGATATTGTATTACAAAGATTTATATAAACTGTATTTCATAAATTAAGGATATTACTAAAATTGTTATTTTATTAAGACTATTTATTCCAAATCAATAGTCCGATTTGAAATATTTTTTGGCAATCGTAGCTCTATAATGGGTGAATACTCTGCAGCAAGGAGATGCCCAAAAAATAAAATCAGCATACAATACAGGGCGTGCAAATAACGTTATGTTTTTTCATCAAAGTTTAATGTTTTCTATGGGCAATACTAGGTGTCTGAGGCATATTAAAAAAATATAGTGATGTAGCCTCATGTCTCCTGAGTATTTTATTCTTTTAATTGTCCATTTATCTTGAACCATTCCAGAGATATTCAACTTTTTAATATTTCTTGCATTTTATAAATTAACAATGAATATCGAAGTTGTCTTATCCCACGTGCTTTAGGGTCTAAAATAAATTAATCATTTAAAAAACAAAATACGCAAAAAACACAAGCATAATCCACTGCATAGTTTTTGTATGCCTTAACCACCTGGTATTGCCCACAGAAAACGTTCAACTTTCATGAAAAAAAACATGACACTATTTATACGCCCTGTACAATATGTTGATTTTATTTTTTTGGACATCTCATCGCTACCGCAAACTCAGCTATAACAGGTCTATGATTGACAAATAAAATCATTCTAATTCGATCAGTGATTGAGGAGATATTCATTGTTAATGTATAAAATGCAAGAAATGTTAAAAAATTGGATATCTTTGGAATGGTTCGAGATAAATGGACAATTAAAAGAATAAAATAATCAAGAGACATGAGACTACATCACTACATTTTTTTTAATATGCCTCAGCCACCTGGCATTGCCCATGGAAAACGTTAACCTTTGATGAAAAACGTGACATCTATATACACGCCCTGTATTGTATGTTAATTTTATTTTTTAAGTATCTCCTCGCTGCAGGACATTCGCTCATAATACGATTATAATCTACGATTGACCAAAAAATTCAAATCAGACTATTGGCTTGGAAAAATTATAGTCTTAATAAAATACAAATTTCAGTGATATCCTTAACTTATGAAGCACAGTTTAGTTTTGCGATATTTTCGAATCTACAGATTTCATTTAAAACAACGTGGATTTCATTATCCTTTATTGCTCTTTATTGGAAATGCGTACATCGCTTTATTTACTAAAAAAAGAGATTCTACCTATAAAAAAAATCAGTGACATCATCGCACATCACCAAGAAAAGGGTAATAATTCAAAAAATCAAAACATTGAAATAGACAGCAAAATATACAGGGTGTTCGGAAATTCATGATACAACGCTCTACCACATAGAGTACGGCTGAAAATAAGACGAAAAGTTCCTATAAACATAGGTCCGGAAATGCTTCGTTTCCGAGATACAGAGTGTTAAAGTTTAAAAAAAGGACATTTCTTTATTTTTTAAATTCCAAACGGCTTAAGATTTTTTAACCAAATTTCGTATATGAGTTTAGCATATCGGTAGGCTTAATCCAAAAAATTACCAGCTTTAACCATTCACCAGTGGCGG
>JABRWK010000020.1:481256-520151 GCA_013372445.1 Hypothenemus hampei | reverse complement strand
ACTATGAACCGAACGGTTAATATAAAATTTGGAACCGTTCCAGACGCTCCAAGAAACTAACCTCACGTGAAGCAGAGAGATTTAGAGAAAAATGAACCAAAAGCGCAAGAAAAATTCAACAATATTTATTCACAAACCATGAGAAATCCTTTGCCAAGAGTAGGATAGGTAAGATTAATCACCAGGAAGATAGAGTGTATTTCAAGAGCCATTCCCAAGAAACCGTTAGTTTGCCAGAGCGTACCTTTTCAGGCCTTCTAAATGTTACGAAACCATAATCTTTAGTGAACTAGAGAAACCAAAGTTAAACTTTTTGGATTTGATACACAACACAACTTATGCAATAAAGAAATTACAATGAACAATAAACAACATATTTTGTGGTCAGACAAAGTAATAATTGTGTTCTGCTTTAGTATATACCATATGGTAGGTATATGTATATGATGCATGTCGACTAGAGGACATTAATGATAAGATGGATTAGTGTTCACCTCAATATTTTAAGATAAAATCTTAGATAAAGTGTGCAGAAATTAGGACTTAAAGCTGGATTCATTTTCCAACAGGACAAAGATCGAACTTAACTCTATATTAGGCGCATTAAACATTTGTGGGACGAATTAAAGCACCGTGTTCCAAAATAAAATTTTACCAAAAACAGAAGCTAAGCACAAAAGGTAACCTATTTCATTATTTAGTATTCAACTAAAAATAATTCTCTAATACAGATATGGAATTGTAAATACGTTTCTATTAGTTCTGTGTTGTGACTTTTGATATTTTGGACACTCTTTATTAGAAACCTTTTAGTAAAAAACAAATATAAAAATTTTTCAGATGTGCATTCATTTTGTCCAATTCTAAACTGCTCTCCCACTATATTGATCTCATATTTTTGTTTTTGTAGAAACAAACAAAAACATGACTTATATAAAGAAGTGACAACAATTATTGGTGATAGCAAGGAAATTAGCTAATCACAGATAAATCAACTGATCTATACTGAGGCTATATCATCAAGAAAACTCTAAGACTACTCCCAACCGTACCTTTGTATGGAAGATCATTAGTGAAAATATTGATATGGGTAAGTACATAGAAAAATGGAATAATGTCATTTTTTTAACCGCTGCTGTTCATTCTGGTATAAAAGTGATACCTAAAGACGCGAACTTTATCGTTAATGCATTCTATATTTAAAGAAATCCTAAACATTGAGAGGAACCACTTAAATTTGATCCAACAAGGTTTCTTCTGGGAAACGTTTCGAAACTTATACCAGGTCCGTTTGTTGCGTTTTCAAAGGATCTAGGAAATTGCATAGGTAACCGTAGTAAAATTATAAATTTTAGAAGCAAAAGTTGCAATGATCCAATTAAACATAACAATAGCCCATGTAATACGAGAATTGAATCAAGACACAAATCCTTCGATGAATTTGAGTATTTTTCTACAATTTCATTGAAGACAATAAATAAGATTGACTGTCGGTTTATCCCGAGATAATGTACGACTCTTCATTCAACATTCCTTATAATCATGTAGAGAAAATCATAATTTTTCATTGGAATCAAATTGAAATTTTATAATATATTCTGATACCATTCAATTATAATTATAACTAATATTTATTTGATTCTAATTATAAAGCTTTTTGGAATCTGAATAAATTTATAATTTTTTAAGTACATGTATTTTAAAAACAGTGTATCTGTGTTGAAATAACATTTGAACAAAGTTGTACAATTGTAATGCAGTCAGAATGAAAGTTTTTTTTAACAGAAGCTTAAACACTTTTGAACTTCACAAAGTATTTTTACTCGTAAATAGAACTTTACTATAACCATAAATATTTCATTTTTATATGATTTTTCTTGTAAGTTGTCTGATACGGACAATTAAACTCTTGTATAACTATGGGTCCAATGTAACGTACCCTTGACAGTCCATGGTAACATGGAGGTCAATTTATGTACCCTTATAAATAAATTTCCCATAACCTCTTTTCTCTGGAAAGCAATGATCTAACTAATATTCCACTGCAGTTTAAAAATTAGAGTTGTACTATTTTAGTGAAATTAGATATTGTTTTCCACTGGGTTAGGATTTTTGTTGTTATTATCGTTAAATTTTCAATGATTGTTTTATCTGTTAATAATAAAAATGTATAATAAATAATAAATATATAATAAATATATATACATTATGTAGATCAGAATTCTCTCTACCTAAATATTGAGAATCTTTTTGATTCCGGCTACGAATAAGGTTCATCAGCATTACAAAGAACCATTGATACACAGCGTACATAACATTTGTGATCAGCGGTATTGAAGAGATTATTCATATGTAGCTTTGAGATAAAATACACAGGTATCCATATGTACATCTGATCTATAAAATATATTTACCTACATTTAAAAAGCTTAATTCTTAGAATTTGACATTAAATCGAAAAAATAGGCTTCTATTCTAAACTAATGTCAAATTAAAACATTGTTACCAGTACGGTTCTAATTCGAAAAAGATGGAGTATACTTACCACTAAGAGACCCAAGAATAAGAACAAAAGGAACCTTTTGTAATATTGACATTTTATGTTTTGTAATACAAACATTTATGTAAGAGATATTCCAAAGAAATTGCTTTTCGTATTACGGAAATAGCGCTATTATTCAAAGTGCACGAAAGTAAGACATATTTTTAAATAAATGAGTGACGCTGTATCTCTCGCTTAGAAAATGAATCCCATGTGACAAAAATAATACGCGACCCGACTCACTAAATAACAAGAGAAAATTTAAAAGTTTGTGTAATATTACTAAAAGCTTTTAACTTTTTCATTTCGTTTAAAAAACAATAAATTTCTTGAGGGACATAGGACAAATTATACTTTCAAATATGGGAGTATACTAATTTCTTCTTATCTAATAACACGGAAAAGCAGTAATATTGAGTTGTTTATTAAAAACTCCAGCTATTTGTTAAACTCATTTTCCTCAATTTTTTATAAAAGTAATGGAAAGTCCAATTACATTAGCAGAGAGTTATCACATAACACTCTTAGCAAACTCGTTTAAATAAGCAAATTAAGTGTTCGAAGTCAAATAAAAAAAATTACTTAAATGTAAAATACACCTTTTTTAATAAAATTATAAAAAGTTTAATAACTGTGAACTTTTCGACTTTGATTTAGACAAAATCTCTCTTCGTTTGCCTTGAATACGTTTGGAGTTTGTATGCAAACACGGGATTCCCGTCTCGGTCTTATAAATAAATCAGGACGCACTTCTTGGACGGATTAGCATGTGATTGCGAGGCTTTGAATATCAACACCCTTAAAGATAACCACGCCCAGTTGCTTTATTGCGTCTCGAATGTGGATTTCAGCAAATACTCAGATCTGATATTAGGCTTTTTCCTATACGGAAACGCCACTGAATACGAAAAAGGTTCAGTGAATCAACATTTGAGACCTTTAGCATATAAGTAATTATGCGAATTAGATTTTTTGCCTTAAATTTTAATAAAATGTTCTTGCTGCCTGGGAATTCTTTTACCTTAATGTGCCTTAATTGCTTTTTAAAGACACCTGTGGCTGAATGATTGATGAACTGCTGAGTACTGAACTTTATTGCTCTTAAATAATTAAGGGACCGATCTGCTAAGAGGCATTTCCTTCACAATTTAACACAAACGTGCCCCTGATTTTTCTCTTTGCTGCACTTGAATTTATTTCTAACCGCCATTTATATCAATCTAAGTGGAAATAGTCAAAGTAACTCCTTTTTGCGCTTGGAATGGTTGTCACCATTATACTGATTGCATTTCTAAGGCACCTGTAGACCCCGTGATTGATAGCTTCCTGAGCGCTAAACATGATTGGTCCTAAAAAGTGAAAATTTCTTGTTCATGCCTACGAAGGGAATTTCGAGAATATCTCTCAGCCATCGATTAAAAAAAGTAACGTTCATTATATTGGTTTTAAATGAATTCTGTTTAAATTCTAATAAATATTCGCCACTGTCATGATCATTATAGGATACCTATGTCATACCTGTACGAAGTAGGATAAGGAGAAAGGTGGTTATAAAGTTAAATTTTTTTTATAAAATACGTCGTTCTTGAGAATAAAATATTGTGGGAAAATCTAGACTATTATTAATGGCTTACATTACTTTTTCTCCAAAAAAATTGTAGGTAACAAAAAAATATTTACTTATAAGGTGGCTTTTTAAAGAAAGCTTTCATAAAGGAACAACATAAATATAACCCAGATCGACTGCTTTCCACAAAGAGCCGTCTTTTGTAAGAAACAGCGTTCCCTTTTAAGAGCAATCATGTTTAGAGTTCAGGAAGCTATCAATCACCAGAGTTACAGGTGACTCTTAAACGCAATCAATATAATAGCCAGCGAGCCATTAAGCACAAAGGTCGACGTTATTGACTTAAAAGTTTTACGACGACGTTCCGAAGGGCTTCCATGTTATGCAATCTCGTTAAAATAAACACGAAATCATAAACAACTTTTTACTGTTTGTTAATTATTACGTCATAATTTATCGGGCGGCAAAATGGCTTTTGGCAAACCGAACTTGTTTTGTACCTACAACTGTTTTTGATTAACCAAAAACTATAGATGCGAATTACAAGCTCTCCAAGTTAATTCTATGTCAATAACAATTTCATTGCATCCCGCTTGTTGTTTACTTTAATTGATATAAAAACTGGATCCCTTCGTAATATGTATATGGAAACGTTTTTGTATGATATTCCACAAAACCGCAACTAAGGAATACTAAATTTTCCTTGTTTCCCGATTAGAAAACTTTGGTAGTTAAGGGAACAGTTCAGCGGAAGATTGGCAGTTAATATTTTATGCTTGCTTCAAGATTTATATTTGATATGGAAACTACTCGCTAGATTTACGATCGTAGCTCAATAATAGCACAACGTTGCCACGTTTGTTTATTGTGTTTTCTTTATAAATTTTTCGAATGCTGGCTGCTAACCCTGTCACAATGATTTAACATGTATGAATTACCTGTCAAACGTCTGTCTCTGACGGTTAATCAGAGAGTGCTTTTAAATTACTTTCTGTAGTCTAAAACAGTACAGTGCTCGATTTTTTTTTTAATAGCTAATTTATACAAATTACCGGTCTTAAAAACAAGAATTCTGTTAACGCCCCAAACAGTCTGATTGAGGTGATTGAGGGAATTTCTTAACCCCAACAGAGTTGCTAGAGGCAAAAATTTTGAGCCAAAATCTGGTAATTTTTCTTTTCCTTGTTGTTTACATAGAACTCTCTGCCGCTAAAAAAAAGCATCAGCGTTAGTAAATCGTAATAAAATGTTTTAATATTTAAATTGAAAAATTATAAGTTAAAACTTACATTAAAAAATGTATCAATTATTAAAAATTTTGCTCGTCATTTTAAACTTTTATGTATGTCGCAGTTATATATTGACAAAGTCTCGGCTTGTTACTGGGAGTTGTTTACTTTGGGTGGTAGCAAACTTCGCTTTTTATAATTTAATTTGCTTTTGAAGCAGGCACAGCCAAACTTTTATCTAAAAGTTTCTCATATCCTCCACAAGACCGTATATCTTTAAAAATGTACAAACTTCCGTTTAATGAAGTCAGGCGTGCCACCATTAAATATTTATGGAAATCAATATAATGAAATTTTCAAATCTGTCTTAAATCTGTAAGATTAAGGAAAATCAAGCTCTATAAAATGAAGAAAAACATGCAACTTTTCTACTTGTCACCTGTTACTTTTGGCAAATTAAGGGGTGGAATAGGATACAACGAATGAGGCAAAAGTGTTAAAATGACGAACATCAGTGTAGCCATAAATATTACTGTACGCAAACGTCTTGCCCGTTCATTCAATGACACCTGACGCGTGAAATATTATTCGACTTTGTGCCAGTAACTGCCATGTCTTAAGAGGCACGAACTTACAGAAAAAATGGAGAAAAAATGGAAACAGTTAACATCATTTCCACGACTGCAACTTTATAAAAAGAAAAAAAAACAAACAATCGGAAAGTTTGCGAGCTTATATTGTCGAACAGTGAAAAGTAAGAAAATAATTTAAAGTGCCCCCTTTAAAAAATGGAATTGTGCACCTCAAGAGGTTTCGAACTTTTTTTTCTCTACAACATACTTTTCCGTTGAGCTCTTTTGTATTAGTGTTGTGCTCTTGAAAGTAGACGAGTGATACTTGGCACTGCTATGCAGACGACAACTCTTAGTTTAATACGTTTGACCCCATTTCTGAAGCTACTTTCAAATGAAAAACAACTGTTAAAATTTCACTCATTATTCATTTGAGTAGAAAAAAATTGCATAGCTACTCCACTGAAAATAACTTGATTTTCTATGAATTTGGATTAATCTTTGTCTGAGGTTCTTTTATGCCCAAGGAATAAATGGAAGAATCTATTTTGCGATTGAAGACTCTAAAGTGAATCTCTGAAACTCAATTATCGTTTTTATATTATAAGTTCTAATAGGATTTGAAATCGGAATGTTTAAGGAAAGTGGGACGGTTTTATTATGTTTTCTTAAGGATAAGATTGACTGGAGTTTTCCTCCAACTTCTAAAAGCAATAATTTAGGGTCCTAAAACATTACTAGCTACTAAGTTGAACTCGAAAATAAGGTTAAACAGAGTTGAGTTTGCTGGTTTCCGTCGATAAGGTGAAAATGGACTTTTATCGCCGCTAAACTAGCTTTATTACCCTCATTTTTATTATTTTAGAATTTGTTTTCAACATTTATTTACTTTTGTATTTCATACTCAAACCATGAAAAATGTTCAACCACTTCATATTCACTACATTATTTCGACAACCTCGTAACTAAAGTGTTGAAACAAGATTAAAAAATTTGCGAAAATCATTTTGACGAAACGAGCTGTAGCTACTCAAACTTGGTGACTTTTTTATTTAATATTTCACAGCCTGTTCTGTCGATGCGCTTACGTGCTCAACGTATTCCCTACTCTAATTTATTTGGCCTCGTATGTTGACGTCAAATTTCAGAGAGTGTTAGGGAATTGTTCAAATCCCACGGTATGTTTCTTGATGTGTTGCTCGACATCATTTTCGCCTATCTACTACCTAAGACGATGTCCTGTTAACTATTTTTGCATAAAAATAACAATTACGAATACCTTTCATGGAGAAATATTGAAACAATTCTGGTAAATCAATATTGTTGGGTGATCAAATTTAAATTTTTCATTAGAAATTATGTCAATTGAAGCATGAGACTTGGTGTAAAGATATTTAGAAACAGATATTTTTATAGAGAAATTGCTATTTGTTTCTAGATATCATTAGCTTTATCTACCTATTATAACATGCTACTGAATTAGCATGTCACTGAGTTAGTAGACATATGTCATTCTGCTCACACTTTGTGCAATATTCTGTTGACATACAAGTTGTATGATATATCCTAGTGACAAGAATTCATTATATACGACAGTATTAAAGTCGAAATATACATTACACAGGAATTTCATATTAAATGGAACTTGATGATTTCCAGCTTTCGCTGACTATTAAAAAAGCTTTCGGTGTAGTTCATTCAGCACAGTTTTTGGTCATAATCCTTAAAATTTCAAATAAATCTTGCTTTCATATTCAATATTTGCAAAAAACAAAATATTAAAAGAAAATTTGTTTCAAAATCTTTGATCCGTTTTCACCACAAGTTGCAAATAGTCGAGCACTAATGGGTTTTCGCACACGTGAGCAATTAAACTTTTTTAAATGTTGAGCTTTAGAAATGAAACCTCTCTCGTTCATAGTTTTATTAACATAAAGCTGTTGTTTGTTAGATGCTGGAACTGTCATTAACAAGTCTTAGTGTCATCATTAGAAACTAGACGCGATATAAACAGAGTATGTAATATAAAACTAAATTATATATTATACAGGGTGGTCCCTAACTAATCCGCCAAAATTAAAGGGGCAATAGAACTCACCATTCTAAACAAAAAAGTTCATATTAACATGGGTCCGAAATCGCTTCGTTTCGGAAATACAGGGTGTCAAAGTTGAAAAAATAAATTGCCTTTTCTGCAATATCTTTGAACCGTTTCACAATAATTTCACGAAATTTCGTACCCGGGGGTTTTTTGAGGTGAGAAATTCAAATTTCTGGTCGATTGAATTGAATTTTCTAGAGGGCGCCACCTGCAACGATTTCGACTCATTTAAACCTTTGCAACTTTTTTGTGCTACCCTGTATGTCATTTTGGACTAGAAAAAACTATTCTACCAACTTTTCTGCTTAAAAAAAGTATACCTTATTGAAGTCACTAAGAGCAACCATTTCCGAGAAAAACGCAGTTGAAGCTGATAATGCAGTGACAATGACAAAATAATGTAAATTTTCAGAGTGAAAGCCAATGTTAGGTTTTCCAAATTGTTTTTTCGTTTAATTTTTTTTTTTCATTTTTGAAAAAATTGTAAACTTTTGTGACTAAAGGTAATAGCTCTATCCTGCATAACTATGATGTTTTGTCGTAAGTTTAATTATAAATTATTCAACTAATTAACTAAATAGCGCTGCAAGAAATCAAAGTAAATTGCTCATTTAAATTTGAAGGAAGCTCATATTGAAGAAAAAGATAGTTTCTTATAATTCTATACCAAACGTTAATTTTAAATTCTTTATTCTGCTACCCGAGTTAGTATTTCTTCTTTTGTTTTATTGAAATGGTATGGTTACGTCCTAAGTAATCTTTTTTGGTACGAAAAAAATCAGTTTCTCCAAAAATTCAATTAAAAAGATTTTGAAATAATCCACGGTCTGGCTACCTTTTTGATTTGTTAATTTAAATTACATTTTACGTAGTAGGTTTACCAAGTAGGCTTTGGATCAAAATCCAATATGGCTACCTGTCATTGATTTTGTTATTATCTTTTATGTATTACTTTACGTGTATGTTGATTTGCAATAACATTTAAAGAAAACTTCTACATTTAAATACAATAAGATGCCTAGGCATAGTTTATTTTCAAATGCAGAAATGCGCGATATGGTTTGTGTTTATGCGCAAGAAAATTTTGTTGGGCGTAGAGCGCATAGGCGCTATTTTGAATTATACCCCAATAGAAGGCAGCCAGATCGTGGATTATTTCAAAATCTTTTTAACAGGCTTGGCGAAACTGGTTCTTTTCGTCCCAAACGTACAGTTGGACGCAATAATACCATTTCAGTAGACACGGAAGAAGAAATTTTGATTCGGGTGGCAGAAAATCCGGAAATCAGCACTAGACAAGTAGCTAGAGCCACCCGAGTCAGTAAAACATCAATCCTGAAAATCCTTCATAAAGAGAAATTATATCCTTATCATTTCACACCAGTCCAAAATCTCTTAGCAGTCGATTTACCGGCTAGACTGCAATTTGCTCATTTTATGCGAAACCAGCAAAACTTTGACCCTCACTTTCTAGAAAATGTACTGTTTACTGATGAAGCCACGTTTACACGTAGAGGAGTGTTCAATTTTAGAAATAAGCACATTTGGGACATTGAAAATCCTCATGTTGTTACTGAGCGTCATTTTCAACAAGAATTTAAAATTAACGTTTGGTGCGGAATTATAGGAAACTACCTTCTTGGTCCATATGAGCTTCCTCCGAATTTAAACGGTCAATTGTACTTAGAATTCTTGCAGCACTATTTAATTGATTATTTGGAAGATTTACCATTAAATTTGCGACAAAACATTGTATTTATGCAAGATGGTGCTCCAGCTCATTTTGCTGTTCAAGTACGCAATTACCTTGACGAAACTTTCCCGAATGGTTGGATAGGGCGCGGAAGCCCAAATCCCTGGCCCCCACGTAGCCCTGATTTTAATCCAATGGATTATTGTTTTTGGGGTGATATGAAATCCCTGGTCTATCGCGAAACTATAGGCACCCGAGAACAGTTATGGCAGAGAATTGTAAATGCGGCCGAATCATTTCGGACTAGGAACCTTTTCTTTAAAATAAGACAATCTTTTAATAAACGCATTGAGAAATGTATTGAAGTTAGGGGAGCTCATTTTGAGCAACTGTTATCAAAAGAACATGTATTTCTTTAATGATAATGTTTTTTTTAATTTTTTTGTAATTCAATGGTTTACTGTTTATTAGAAACCTTAATTTTAATTAAACACATGTATTAGAACATTCACTCTGAATATTTAGAGTAAATCGAATTAAGTTATTTTGACACTTTTGGTTAATTTAATTATTAAAATAATGAAAACATTTAATTTTAGTCACAAAAGTTTACAATTTTTTCAAAAATGAAAAAAAAAAAATTAAACGAAAAAACAATTTGGAAAACCTAACATTGGCTTTCACTCTGAAAATTTACATTATTTTGTCATTGTCACTGCATTATCAGCTTCAACTGCGTTTTTCTCGGAAATGGTTGCTCTTAGTGACTTCAATAAGGTATACTTTTTTTAAGCAGAAAAGTTGGTAGAATAGTTTTTTCTAGTCCAAAATGACATACAGGGTAGCACAAAAAAGTTGCAAAGGTTTAAATGAGTCGAAATCGTTGCAGGTGGCGCCCTCTAGAAAATTCAATTCAATCGACCAGAAATTTGAATTTCTCACCTCAAAAAACCCCCGGGTACGAAATTTCGTGAAATTATTGTGAAACGGTTCAAAGATATTGCAGAAAAGGCAATTTATTTTTTCAACTTTGACACCCTGTATTTCCGAAACGAAGCGATTTCGGACCCATGTTAATATGAACTTTTTTGTTTAGAATGGTGAGTTCTATTGCCCCTTTAATTTTGGCGGATTAGTTAGGGACCACCCTGTATATTGAAAATTAACGCTTAACTAATGGAAAAGATTTTCATAATGGGATAAACTGGATCAGAATTTCAAACGTATTGAAACTTATCACAGTTGCAATTAGAAATTTTTATAAAATAAAATGTGATTTATTGTTAAAAAAAGTTGGATCACATTTAAACTTTCTGCTCAAATAACAAATTCTTTTAAATTTGACTTTGTCTAGTTGAAAAGCTGCAAAAGAAAACGACTCGCTTTCTTATCCAATTCGAGGATATCCAGAGCAAAACAAACCTTTCAACATAATCAGTAAAAAGTAAAGGTAGAACTAACCGTATTTCCTAGAACTTAAAAATCGTTAGAACAAGCATCGTATTTTATGATCTGTTGAACTATTAATGCATGAAACAATTTAACTGTTATCAAAGCTGATAATTTATTTATTCAAAAATATCGTTTTCCATAAAGATTTATCATTAAGGTAATTGTTCTCTCATAAACCTTGCTAACTTAACATCAATAAATTCAATATTGATACAGTGTGAGAAAAATATTGAAGCCAATCATTAATTTACTTGCATTTAACAAAAATACTGCTAAAGCTCCGTCAAGTAAACATGACTGGTTTATTTAACAAACAAAATGGTGGGATATCGAAATGTTTGTTTCAATTGCTTGTTGAGCGGTGCATATTCTTGTTTGAATTGGAAAACTCGCTTTCCATTACCAAAAGCGATATTAAAAAAGTTCGACGCAAAATATGAAAAGTTAGTATTTACCAGCTCTCTGACTTTTTATTACATATTAATGATGATTCTCTTTTTTTTCATAATTAAAACTCACAGTGTTGCTGTAAAAGAACCCTTCCTCGATATTAGGTTTGGATTTTTTATTGATTTTCCCCAATACTACCCAAGAGAGTTTTGAATTTGTGAGTGCAAACATAAAGAAAATTAATATAAAATTCCATTGTGAAATGGACCATCTTGCACTTGAATTGACATTAGATATAGCCTTCGGAATGGTTTATTTAATATAAAACCCGAATATAACTTCCCTCTGTCATATCACGTAACTCCCAAAAGCGAGATACAATTTTTACGGCCCCGTGAACATATTGCAATATAAGAATTTGTAGTTTTTAGTGTTGAAGAAAAAGTGGAACCCCATCCAATTTTCTACTTGATTTCACGAGAGACTTCACATTTAAGTATTTTATCATCCTACAATTTCAGCAATACGTTTTTAAATTTTTTTTTCTGTTAAATTAAGCTCTGTTTGCTTTTAATTAAATTTATCTGGAGAAGCAGCATTTCAATTGACGTTATTATTAAATCCGCACATGACATATTTTCCGGACGGCCTATTATTTTTTTATTAAACACAGATTTTCCAGGCCGTATTATTCCAACGGAATTTTATCGGTTCTGATGTCGAGCAATTTTCCTTCACAGCTTCGAGATATTATTTTTTATTTCGTCACTGTTTTCGTTCCCTGGCTTTCGCAATTTACGGAATCATGATAATCAGAAAAGCATAACTTGAAACAACTGGAAATTTATAGCCACACAAAGATGTTTACATATGAAACGTATTATGTTTTCAAATACTTGAATGACCAAATAAATTGAACGAAAAAATTGCATACATTTTTGTCGATAACTTTACCACACATCGGCCCATAAATAAAATGAGATGAGAAAGCTGTTAGCTTTGGCATAAAAATGACTTCTAGAACCTTATTCAGGTGTAGGTAAATCGATGAAAGAAGTTCATCTCTGCTATAGGAGACTATTTTGAAGAATAGTCGGTTAACATCAAGTTCAAACTAATGATTCTCATGAAAATTCAAAAAATTTAGTGAAACCTTGCCAGTAACCACAATAAGAAATATGGAGAGAAAAAAACGTAACTTATTTCTAATTTGTTTTTGTTATATTAGTTAAAATTTTTCATGAAATATAACTTTAAAACGATGAGAAACCATGAAATATGTAAACGTATTGACCTATACAATTTCCTAGTGTACGAACTTTAGAAAGCTTTTCATCCGTTAAATTTAACCCGATCTCAAACGAGTTACATTTTTATTAAAAAAAAACACTTTTCTGGAATTTAATTTAACTTCTAAACCGAAATTTTTCTGCATGAGATGCCAACAACGCGAATTAAAACAATTTCTTTTTGTTGTTCAGCTTTTCCTCTTTTTATCGGTTCATTCAAAAACAATAAAAGATTCACGCGTCTACCTGAACGAAACAATTTTTGCTCGGAAATGATTCAATTTATTTGCCATCAACTCAAAGTCGAGAATATAAACACGGGACGCCAAAGCAGCTATTTCGCTGTTATCTTTAAAGCTTTACGCCAAAGTCAATAAATAATAGGATATGCTTTCCTCTCACGTAACTAATCTATAAAGGCGGGATGTCCCATATTTGTTGGCTCATCATTTTTACTGGATATGCCCGTTATAATAGCTTTTCGCCGAAAAATGGGCTTGCCATATTTTTATTTTTATGTTCACATTTCTATTCGGAACTACCTCTGAGAGCAAAAATGGTTTTTCCTTATCTACCCTGGCATACTAATACTGGTTTTTAGATAAAATAGCTAATTAATGGCAAGAAGATTTAATTAAAAAAAAATCCATTAGTATTTTTTCATAAAGCCGTTTCCAAATGGCCTTCCAATAGCTTCTCAAACATACAATATTCCCTGCCTAAAACCGAAAATAACAAGCAACAGTCACGTTAGATGGGCAAATCCTTTCTGCCTTCCCGTTGTTCCTTGAAAACGGATTGCCTTTAATAGGAAAAGACTTTCATTTGGAAACGTGCTTTTTCCAGAGAGACCTCAGTTTGTCATTTCGCCTAAAAGTTCTCTCTAATTTCATTTGCAGCAGACTCTGCCAGATGGACTGGAAAGACAGTGGAGGAGTCTCATATATGGTCCACTTTGATCTCATGCATTATTTTGTTCCTTTGCCTGTCTATTTATTAGGTTTCTCGTCATGGATTTAATTTTCTCTTAAACAAGAATAACCAAAACTTTTTCTCTAAAATGTAATTTATTCTTTTTAAGTGTTTAATAAGTCTTGAAGGGTCTTTGAGCAAAGTCCTCAAAAACTTCATTCCAACCGATGAAAAATTTATTTTTTGGGTTTACTTCTAAACTTAAAGATGCGTTTATATTCAAAAAATTATAAGTTTCAGAGACTTTTTCCCAAGTCAAGTTTTGCAATAAGGGATCTGGCGTTGGTGTTGGGTCTCTATAATACATATAATATTGCATTTAAATATATGTTTAAAATAACATTGACGAACGTACAAATATTTTACAAAATTAGTCCACAATTTCATCATTCTGTTATGAACTGTTTGATCAAGTTCATTCAGCTGGTCCAATGGTACTGTACCCCAATTGTATTTCAACTCCTCGGCATGAGCAACACTATCTGCATCTGATTTGATTTTTTTAATTTAAATTTGTTATAACAAAAGTCGTATTATTACCTGGATATGTTATATTAACTCCCCCAGCAACACCGTCGTAGGAGAAAATGTAAAAATATACGTCGTTGTATTTAGACATTAATTTTCCTTGTTGAATGACGCCTCTTGTGAATCGATGATCACTACTATACTGAAAAATATTTACAATTTATTCATTCAGAAAACGATGGCTGTAATTTTGTTACTCTAATGTATTTTCCCAAGTTATTTTCAAAAGTATCATTACCGACATATATTGTTCGAATTCTCTCACCGACTTCTTCAGCAGTTTTTCCAGTTTTATAATGGAAATTTTCTGGAACCAATGATGGCAGGTTCTGATCTCCACTTATTGCATATTTTTTTAATTGTCCCTCATCTACAATTAACAATAGATTTTTATTAAAAAAAAATAACACAGTACATACTTGAGGCCAGTGTAATTCTTTCTTCCGAATTCACTCCTACTATCATTGGAACCTGAGTGTAGTTTCCAGAATCAAATAGTTCATACATTGCTTCAGTGATAAAGGCGTCGGAATGTATTGGTTCTATCACCGGTAATGAAGTTTTCTAAATATAAATATAGTTTTTGAAATTCCTTTCCGGAAATTTTGTTATAAATGTATACCATTGAAGCAGCTGCAGATGCCGCATCGATGGTTTTAGCGTCCAGTCCTTGCAAAAAATTAAGAATTTCTGTGCTATTAAGATCGCCTAAAGAGTTATTTACAGTATTTATTAAATTAACAGCGTAATTCAAGGGTTTATCTTGGAATGCCCAAGTATTCATTGGAGAACCACTTTCGATTATGGCACCTCGATACATCCCTATAGTGTATATGAGGTAAGTTTCAATTCAAAAATCAATTAGATTTAAAACCTTTTGTATCTGGATTTAATAGTTGCCAACCAACTGAAGAACCACCAGCACTTTGTCCTGCAATAGTGATCCTTTTATTATCACCTCCAAATAAGTGAACGTTCTTATAGGTCCATTCTAATGCTAACTTTTGATCTTTTAATCCTGCGTTTCCTGGTGCGGCTAAGTCTCCGGTTGCTACAATATTTATTAGCATTCCAATAGTTATTTTTAATATAAAAATACCTAAAAATCCAAAAGGTCCAACGCGATAATTTGGAATTACAACAACAATATCTTCGTCCATCCAATATTGTGGCCACCAATCGGCGCATCCATTAATGAACCCTCCTCCATATATCCAGAATATTACTGGAAGTTTTGTAGAGGAATTTTCCTAAAATATTTATGAAACAACGGGGATCGAGGTATTTTTGAAGAATTTCTTATTACTCGATCTAAAAGTGGTGTGAATACATTTAAATGCAGACAATCTTCGTTTTCTCTTTCAAAATCTAGAGTTATTGAATAGCAACAGTGTTTTAGTTCGGTGGTTTTCAGGATTCCCGACCATTTCTCTGGACTTTCCGGTGCCTGAAGATAAAACCGGTTAGTTAAAAAATATAAAAGTAAATATTGAGTCAACAACTTGAAATCGCAATTTTCCTAAAGGTGGTTTGGCGAATGGAACTCCTTCGAATGCATAGTAACTTTTGTTAGTGAAACTTTTTAGTTCGTGTCCTTCAATTTGACCATCTTCTAAATCCACTATCAATTGTGCATTCTCAAAAACAGGAAATTACAAGTTTTATATCTTTTGATATTACGTGAACTACTTACAGCACAAAGAATGAAAATCGAAAATAATATTAGGTTAGACATCTGTATTGGAACACACGAAAACTTACACTGCTAAACAAGTCAAATTTTATGATTTTATAAATTTTTTGTAATGATGCTTATTGTTAGGATTTAGTAAATACTTTCTAAATACTCGATTTGAGTATATTAAAATATTTATTTTGATACATTCTTTATAGATATTAGTTAAGTGCTCTTGAACTAAATGACTTTATTTATATGTTAATGTAGTTCTTATGTAATTTCGGTTTCGCTATGGTACTATTCATTTTCCTATACAGCCTGATCCAAATTAAATGTTCACCAATAATAACTTATTCGGTTTGAAGATATTAGATTGAAGATACAATGACGCAATACAACGGTACACTAGTAAAACGTGTGTTCACGATTTATTCTACTAAACATATTATGTTTAAATGAAACATACTCATTATTTCCAGAATAGGTATCAATCGGAAATTATCTCCCAATCAAAAAATTTCTTATGTACTGTTGTACTAAAGTGGAAAATAACAGAGATATTGTTTAGCATAGACAAACTGCGATTGGGACTTTGAACAACGCTTTTGCTTAAAACAAATGTTCTGTAAACAACAAAAGCTATGAAAAGCAATGAAAATTCTGTGAAAATAGAAGACTAGTTGTAATTAGGTTATCCTATATGCAGGGCATTCTCATTAAGAGCAAAAGAACGCTACAGTTCTTGGGTACTCGAATACTTTGAAGCCTACTTGTGAAAATTTCATACGAGATATTATAAATGACTCTAATTTTTAACCCTATTTGACAACTAGTCTTCTATTTGACAGAATTATCATTGCTTTTCACAGCCTCCATTGCTTGCATAGCATTCGTTTTAAGCGAAAGTCGTTTTCAAAGTCACGAACGCAGTTTATCTATGCTAAACAATATCTCTGTTATTTCCTACTTTAGCACGAGGGTACACAAGAAACTTTTTGATTAGAAAATAATTTCCTAATGATATCCATAGAAATAATGATTATGTTTCATTTAAATATAATACGTTTTGTAGAATTATTCGAGAACGCAGTTTTGAACTTTTTTCGAATGTACCATTTTAACCAACGTAAAAAAATACTAATTTAACGGAACTTGTATCTCCATTAATAACAAAGTTACCAATGGTGGACATTTAATTTGGATCAGGCTGTACTATATGCACTCTAGAACGTAATAGAATAAAACGGTAAAATTTCAATGTTTCTATGAAACAGGAAATGACCAGGATTTTTATTCGTTTTTCTGTACCAACAAAGTTCTTCGTCTAGCATATGTTCGTTTTTTTCATACTTTAGATTGTCTCTTAAGATACACTCCAATGAACTTAATGTTAAATCTTTTAGAATGGACGTCGGTAAAACAAAAAAATTATGTTTGATGTTTATGTAATTCTATATAAAATGAAAAGGAAAACGTTACCATCCTATATATGTACATATGTGATAAATATGCATATATGCATATTTATAGTATATATACTATTTAGTATAAATGAACTCCCTCCATATTACATTTAGGAACTGTAATGATTTTGGCGAAATCATTACTTCGCATTGATTAACAAGACTAGGGCAGATGGATTATAAAATACTATTTTGAGTAATAGAGTGATAGAATTTAATGAACTGCCAAATAGGATAAAGGATATAAAAAATAGGTATAAGGGAATTCAAGAAATTGTTGAAACAGTATATTATGGGATATTATTCCAGTCTGGATCAGTATTCGTGTGTTTGACTGGTTTTGTAATGAAATCTGTTGGAGGTGATGTCCATTTATTATTTATTTTATTTATTAATTTATTTATTTAATGATTTATTTGTTTAATTGTTTATTTATTCACTTATTTATTTATAGTATTTATCTGCATATATATTTATTTATTTATGTGTAAACTTATTCGTATAACTGTGTATTATTCATTTTGTGTATGATTATTTTGTATTATCTATAGCTTTCGGCCAATTAATAAACAATTATTATTACTATTATTATTAATATAATCGTCTTTAATTCGACATTCAAGTTGTTATAACATAATTTAAACAAACTAATTATCCACTGGAACCATAAATTGTTCAAAAGACGTTATAATTACTAGTTTTCTCTAATAGAAGTCGATAGATTAAACGGAAAATTATATGTTATCCGTTTACTATTTAAAAGTTCCAAACTTAGGCGTGTCTTTCACAGTTTTTCTTTTTATTTCCTCAACTTGGAACTCACTGTGGTAATTATGTTCTTAAATCTTGATTTAGTGGTTTCGTTAGTGTAGCGTTATAAATCAACCGATATTAAAACCGCTTGCGGGGATTTTTCGTAAATTTTAGTGGAAAGCCCCGTTTTGTTTCATGTGGAGTTTCTGGAACCATAAATTTTCCATTTACTGCAAAAGGTCTAAATTAAAACACTAATTTAAAATGGAAATCTAGGTTTCCAATATTTCAAACCGATTTTCCTTAATCGACGATAAAAAAATGTAAAGTAATTGATAAAATTATACAGACGAACAAATAAAAACGATTGATTAAGCCAAGTTGTATCCATTTGACTCTGATTTCAACAAATCCAAACACAATAGAACAAAAGCGACTTGGAACAGTTCAATCACGTTCCGGAGCACATTTTCGGGCCCGGAGATTTCCAGAGTTTCGGAAACTAGTTGTTAAGTGCTCAGGCCGAAGGCGTTCTGGATTTAGTTTTATTTAGAACCAATGTCGATATTTGCGGTCTCTAGTTAATGAAGTTAGGGACGAAGTACTTTTCCTTGTTTCCGGACAGTCGTGTTGAAACTTTAACTACATTACTAATTACTGGACATGCTGCAGGAAATTGGAAAAAACTTTTGAAAAATTCTAGACAATGTTAATCATATTAATTTCAGAAAGAAACTTCTAAGTCCACTTGTAAACAATAAACTCGTATAAAATTCAAGAATTTTTCATACTTTCCAGTTAATATTTTTTTTATAAAATGTATTGATTTAGAAAATTTCCTAGTCGAGGAAAAAAGTGAACGTACTGAACCAACATAATTGTTAAAGCCGGAATACTTATAAAACGAAAAACATAAAAGAAAGAATACAGGCAGCTTTCAGCAATGGCCTTATGACGCACAGGTCTCATATGTTGTGCTCCTTTATATTTGGCCACATGTTCAATCCAATACACGGCATTCGTCATTGGTGAAACTGGTCTGTTTCGGAACTTTTTCGAATTGATTTTAGCATGTTTAGACAGTCTAAAGTACAAAGTTCTATAATTATTATCTCAAACATTACAAAAACCTTACCGGAATGCTGTGCGAATAGCATGAAGAATAGTAGTTTCTGAAGCCAATGCTAAATTTAATATAATTCCATTTCCACGATTTACAATTCCGTAAGAGTTATATAGTTGGTCACCGAATTGTGGCAGTAAGATCATAGGGACACCACAATAAGTTGCTTCAGTGGTCCCTAGTTTTCCTCCGTGAGTGATAAATAGTTTTACATTAGGATGACCTAATTTTACAATCAAATTTCAACTGTAAACGGTTTATATTGGAATATTTACATAAAATCTCAAACTGGGGCATATATTTTACTATCATGACATTGTCCGGTTTGTTTGGCATGGTGTCGCTTTCCCATTTCCACAAAACCCTTTGAGCCAGCCGAGAGAACACGTTCGTGAACGCCTTAAGTTGCTGCAAGGGAATCGTGTCGCTTTTGATCATGGATCCAAGACTGAAGTAGATTACACCATCCGCTGAATTATTTAACCAGGCCCCTATATCCTGAAATAAATGGTTAAACAATTTGCATTTTCTTAGCTTCGGTCTTGTCATCCTTTTTTATTAAAAATTCTTGCCTGAGGTATTTCTTTGGGGTCCCTGTTTTCAAGATGGATCCCACCAATCTCTATTACGTTTGGGGGCAATGCAATAGCATTATCAGTTGTGTAATGTGAATTTACTAACAAGAAGCTGGCATTTGCAGGATCTGCAGGGTTCACCCCAATATATTTGTTCGACAATTTTTTATCGTTTGGATAAATCCAAAGATTGTATCTGCAATCAACAGAAACTTATTTAATACTGGTTAACATAAAGCATTCGTTAAGCAAATGATTATTTGAAGACTAAATATTGACTGAAGCCTAATGATTATACAAATCGAAAATTCAAATTCACATTCGTCTTACGTTAAATATGAAAGGATATGTAAGAAAGCGTTTTCTAGTTGTGCACATAAAGTCATCGGCCACTTATATCCACCAAATATATTGGATGACGTTCGAATATCAAGTGGAATGTCAAACCAACTATAATGCCAAGGCATTAACGAAGTGGAACTCAGACCTTAAAATTAATATTTTAATATTTCGTAATCGTTGCTGGTTTAAATTTGCAAACACACCTATGAAAGGAACTTTAAATTTGGTTACTAAACCGTAATAACAGTTTGTGTTATACATTTCACCAAGTATGATATCGAATTCGAGTTCTTCAAGCAAAAAATTTTGAAATCCTAATCCGCTCAAGTCCAATTCGCAGAACGTAGAGGCGAAATTTTCGATTTGTCGTATCTGTTGCAGATAATAGAACACTGAATTTAGAGCTACAGTATCACCTTGAAGATCAATTTCATTTTCCAGAGGCTTGTCTTCTCGAAATGGTATATACTATAAAAATTAAAAAAAAAAAATCAAGTGTTGGCTATAAAATATGTGTGTTCTCACCCTTATATTTGTGATGTTATTGATAGGAACGTGACCTAAAATTGTAAGTTCATGACCTCTTCCCGCAAGTTCTTTAAATAAACTTTTAAAAGCATCGAAATGACTTTTCCCTGGATGACCAAATATAACTAATATTTTATAAGAAAAACTAAAATTCACTATTAAACTTAAAATGCAAAACAAAATTATAAAATTCGTTGAAGACATTTTAATACTTATTCTTTACGAGGATAAAAATTTAAAGAAACTATAAAATTTTAATTAACTAACAATAACGGTGTTTGTTAACCACAATGTACGTTTTTTAAAATTCGAACTAAAGGTAAAATTTCAATTTATAGTATTACAAGAAACCACATAATATATAGGGTGCTTGTAAAATCAGAAGAAGTATATTTTCCTGCATAAATGATCATAAAGTATGATAAACAGAAATAAACTAAACTACTACTAAAAATGAAATATGACTAGAAGAATTTGAGTTATGGACCTAAATCCATTTCTCTTTTAGATGTACTACAAGAGTTAGTTTTCAAAACATCTTGTATACGGTAATTTTTTTTTCTTTAATAATAATGTCATGGAATTATGTTTATCTATTTGTAACACATAAATAGTAATTAGTAAAGACATAAAAATGAATACAGTGATAAAAAAAATAGTAATTTATAATTGTTAAATGACAGTAAAAGTCATTCATAACACGTATACCATAGACTTTTAACCGGTTTTTATATTATTTCTGCTTATCTTCAAATTAAAAGGACATTTTTTTTAATAAAAAACACTGCATCGAAATACGTAGAGGGTAATTGGGGTTAAAATGTCGAAACTTTAATGGTGGATAGTTCGTTTTGTTGTTTTATCAAATCGACAATTTAAACGCTTCATTGCGACGTAATAACAAATATGCAAGATATTTTATATGTTTAATGTAATTTTTTTTCCTTTAGACAGGGTGTTAAATAAGTATATGTACATATTTCAAAGAATGAATCTTGAAAGAATTTTCAAATAAAAAGTTCCTATTAACATGGATCGGCAAATGCACCGTTTTCGAGATACAGGATGTCAGAAAAACATTTTTTCTAGTTTTTTAACAATATCTCAGGAACTCAACTTTTATACATCTATTAGCATTAATATTAGCACCGGTTCATATTTTTTTCACATGTCAGTGGTAGAAATTTTAGAGTTGTGTGAAGTTGTTTTATCCCTCATTGTTACGACATTAGGAATTAGGAATATTATCATTTTCAAAACACATTTTAATATTATTTATACAAAAAAGATAATTCCTGTTCAAAAGTTCTAATGTGAACCGTTTTCAATAAAATTTAATTTTGTGACAAAAAACGTAAAAACCAAATAAAACGATCAAAAAAATGTTTAAGTTTCTAATTTTTAGTTTTAATATTTAAAAATGTATTTTAAAATATTTAAAATAAATTTTGGATGCAAGTTTAATATATTGACGGCTATAAAAGAAAAAAGTTTTAGTCTTTATAAATTGAATGGTAGCCGAGGTAAGAGTGTAGCCAATTTAAACATCCTATATCTCGAAAACGGTGCGCTTGCGGACTCATATTAACATAAACTTTTTTATCTTAAAATTCTTTAAAAATTTCCTTAAAGTTTCTCCACGTACTTAATTAATATCATATATATTTTTTGTCATTTAAGATATATATTGTGTTGAATTTTGATAAATGTTATTGCGTCTACCTGAGAACCTCTAATAACAAGAATTGTAAATTTTTAGGTTCAGACTATGAAAGGTGCCTTTTTATATTTTCAAACGAATTCACTACAAGTTAAATCCGATACTACATTATCTTAATGGAACTATACCTTTTCTTGTCAGATGTAATATCACCTTCAAGGTTTCATGCTACTGATGAAAATAATTTTTAGTAGTTCTTAGATAAATAAATCTGATTGTGAGTAACATAAACAACAACTGATGTTGTGTTTGACCACTATACTATATAGGGTGTCTTGGAAAAATACCGACAAACTTTTAGGAGAGATAAAAGACATTTTTTATTTAATAAACAGAGGTCCCTTTTGTAACAGCCAACGCTCTTATGGAATAATCTTCGTGTAACTATTCTAGTAGGTACTCATTTCAGGGTTTCTTCAACGAGTGCTAATATGTTCTTTTGTCGTTCAAAATTCATCCTAACAGGCTGGTTAATTATCTGGAAATTTATCTTGTTCTCTAAGGAAAAAACTTTCGAAAAAGTTTGATGATTGGGATGTCTTTTATAAGGAAATTTCCATGAATACTGTGGCAGCAGTAGCACGTTCAATTCTATTGCACAATTCATACAAATACAATATCGGCATATTTTACATTGGAAAAAATATATATCATTTCGCAGTTGTAATAATACAGTTGAGTCAGAAGATCGAAAAAAAAAATTCAAATAACTACAAAATGAAATTGTATCACTTGGAAATGCTTATAGAAACGTATTTTGACAACATTTAAACACGAGTTGAGTAGTTGTTAGGGCGTTAAGACCCGCTGTGTTCAGATTAAAGTCTGACAAAATTAAATGATAGAACATTTCTAAAATAAACTTGTTTTATTTTTTAACGATACTTTAACCATTAAACGTAATTTAATTTTAAAAAAATTAAATTCAATAGTATTCTGTATTTTGTTTAAAACTACTTACTTGTCTCTCCGCTAGAAATTTCAAATTTTTACACCTTTCAATTATTTTACAGAAAATGCAAAATGTGCAATATAAAAACTAGATTTATTGTACCATTGTTTAATTAACTACGTATGTACTGTTTAGAATAAATATACAGGATATTTTATTTCTAAAAAAATATAAAAAAAGGCTCATTTGATAGTAGGGGATTGAAATTATTCAATTCTTATTTGTAATTCTCAAATATGCATATTAACATAAAAATACTAAATTTAAATAATATATCTTAATTACAAAATAAGACATAAAGAAAAGAAAATTTGCATTGTGTCAATAAAGCACTTTGTATCTTCGTTATTAAAACTCAAATGAAACGTTCTAATGGTCAATTTTAAATCACAACTGATTGTCCTATCCTCTGTTAAGGTTTGTATATTTAGGACCCAAAACTTTATTGAGAAGACGTTAATTATGATAAAACATAAGAAATAGTTATTTGAAGTTGAGATTGACAACGTAAATAAGTGGTTCCACCAGAAAGCATGGCATAGCATTTTTAAACACTTCAGCACTTAACACGTTGCCTGTCTACCATGTACATACAGTAGAACCGGGTTATAACGAATTCAGAAAATGCAACAAAATGGATTCAATATAACCGAAATTTGTTATGACTTCTAAAAACTTACAATGGTCTTATGGCAAAATCTTCGTTTTACTTAAAATTTTTCGTTCGCTTTAACCTACTCTATATACTCTATTGTCTTCGATTTTTCATGCTGAGATGTCCAATTATCAAATTATAATATAATTTAATAATAATATTATAAGGGTGTAAAGGATACTGATAGCCAAACTTCAGGGGGTAATTATACAATTAATTTGCAACAAAAAAGTCTTATAACATTTTTTTGAAAAGTTAAATTTTTATCTTTTTACAACACCCTGTATAGACAATTTTTTAAAACGAAAGAACACATATCTTATAGCAAATTTAATGCTCTTTCAGTTGGTATGATCAAATTAGATGATAATATCTCAAAATAACGGAGATATTCTTGTTTTTATGGAAAAAAGTACAACATTTGTTGAAAAGAAATGTTAAATAAAAGAGTAACTGTCAACTTTTCAAAAAAATGTTATAAGACTTTTTTGTTGCAAATTAATTGTATAATTACCCCCTGAAGTTTGGCTATCAGTATCCTTTACACCCTATATTATTTATAAGAGAAGTATCAATAGGTATCTAAAATGTTTCATTTAAAAAAAGATGAGGTCCAAAAAGTGATTTTGAATATGAAACCCTACATTTAGTTTTCGGTTCCTATAAGAGTAGGTCCTTATACACGGTGTCCGAAAATTAAGAGGCAATATTTTAAAGGCGAATTCTACGATCAAAAATATTAAGAAAAGTTCATATGAACATAGGTCGATAAACGAACACAAAGGGCGGTACATCCCTTCAAAGAGCCGCCCTGAAAATGGTTTTTCTCCAATATTATTGAAACGGTTTGAGATACAATAATGAAATTTTGTACGTTTACTGAACTTTTTATGCTGAATTCAGAAATCTAAACGCAATTAAAACAAAGCTTCATAAATGTGTTACACAGGGTCGGGTTGGAGTTTTTTTGGCCTCAACTTTTTCTTTGCAATTGTTTTTACAATTGGACAACACCAACTTAAGTTTTATGTTTAAAAAAGGGATTATTGGTTAACATCTTTAGGATGCACCATTTTCGAGTTAAAGCGTTTAGAAAATTTCGTATTTAATTTGACACTTAATCATATTGGCTTAAAATATCGATACATGAGTTCGGCTATGTATCCAGAAAAAAGAAAATATTTTTTAAAATTTATTAAAGTAATATTTGTAGAATAGCCAAAATCAAAGATGACTAACCTTTTTACAATTGTAGGTAAATACAAATAATACGCTTTTCCTAAGCCGTAGAAATATGATGAAGAAAATGATGGAGTTAAGAAGTTTGATTTTTTTATTAAATGATTTTATTAAAGTTTTAAGTCCATTGTTTTTTTTTCAATATAAAAAACTATTCATGTATCGATATTTTAAACAACTATGGTTAAAAGCAAATTAAACACAAGATTTTCGAAACACTTTAATTCGAAAATGGTGTATTCTAGAGATTTCAACCAAAAGTATCTTTTTTACACACAAAACTCAAGGGTTTCAATTGGTTTTGTCTAATTGTAAAAACACTTGCACACAAAAAAGTTGGGGCCAAAAAAACCCTAACCTGACCCTGTATAACACACTTATAAAGCTTTGTTTTTAATTTCGTTTAGTGTTTTGAATTCAGTACAAAAAGTTCAGTAAACGTATAAATTTCATTATTGTATTTCAAATCGTTTCGATAATATTGGAGAAAAATCATCTTCAGGAGAGGCTGTTTGAAGGGCTATACCGCCCTTAGTGTCCATTTACCGACCTATGTTTATATGGACTTTTCTTAATATTGTTGATCGTAGAATTCGCACCTAAAATACTGCACCTTAATTTCCGGACACCCTGTATATCAAACCACAATGAAACCCAACAAATGGGTTTCGGAGCCCGTTTGCTAAAAAAAATAAAACCCAATGTGATGGGCACTGGTTTTTGAAATTATAGCATATACCTACGAAGGTTAAATGCAATATCAACTGGCCCTTATGTTACTCACAATCAGATTTATTTGTGTAAGTACTACTAATAATTATTTTCACCAGTGGCATGAAATCTTAAAAGCGATTTGATAGAAAAAGCTATTGATCCATCAAGATAACGCAATACCTGATCTAGATCCTAGTGAATTCGTCGTAATCTTGAATCTAAAAATTCGCTCGCTCTAAAGAGATTTGGGGCGGATAAACCAGCATCATCAAGTTGAAACGATCTTATGCTTTTCAATCTAACGTTGAATATCAAAAGTGATCTAAAAATCAATATTTCCTACAGCCCATTAATAACATCAACAAATGGAAGTCCAAACGTCAGTACTAGTTGAAGTGAGACAAGAATCTCAGTTAATATCTCACGTGACTCTATGGTAGCAAAAGTGATACAACACAGAATCAATTTAACTGAAATAGTATATTCATAAAATCAAGATTTTACAATACACTGTTGTTCGAATAAATCTTTAAATTATTATTTCGAAATGCGTATATTATATTGTTCATAATTAGTTGTAATTTGAAACAGATTTCATCATTCAATTTTCATTTCAATGGATTTTTGTATGCTTTTATACGAATTTTATAAAAAGATCCCTCAGAAAATCATATAATAAAAATGGTAATTTATTACAAGCAGAAAATGGACGGCGTCCTTTCAAATAGGAGACAGTTATTCGTCATATTTCATGTTGCCCAGCTATATACTCAAACGTCAATTCCGCCATCCAAACCCAGAGAATTATTGATAGCCGCCTCGTGATTTTAGGCCTTTTAACAAAGATTATTATTTCTAAGATAAATGAATATCTTTTTAAAGCTAAATTCTTTGCAAAAGCTATCATATACAAATTGAAAAATAGGTTAATTTTTATGAATAGTTTCCTGTTTCGACTTTTATTCATCTGAAATGATAAATCTCCCTTGACAAAAGCAATTGGATGAGGGCAACTGATAGCGTAAACTGGACGTTACGAAACACTTTGTTAACTCCAATATATGAGGCAACAAGTCATAAATAATGCACTACAAAAAAAATATATATTATATGTTATAATATATGAAATCGAGGAGTTGAAAAATGATGGTCATTTTTTTCGCATGAGAAGAGCAAGGGGAAGAAGTAGGAACGGTCCGTGGGGATAAGTGCTGTTAATGTGTACGAAAAAAAAATGATGTGACCAAAATTGAAATCTTTTATGAGCCAACGGAGGTAAAAAAAATGTTTTCCCATAAATACAAAGGAAACTTTTGAAAACAAAGTTCGTTACAACTTGTTAGGGGGAAGAGAAATTTAAGTTGAATATTATTTTGGTTACTACTTTACGAAATAACAGAATATACGAACTGGAAGCGTGGTAGGTCTAAATATGCCAAGAAAGTTAGCTCGGAAGTTAAAGTTTCTCCCGCGGAAATAAAGAAAAGTCCATTTTAAGTGCCCTATTTTCTATTCTTAAGCATTTTAAACTTTTACAATCATACAATGTTCTATATTTTAAACAATACAATTGCGCTTTTTTAATTACATTGTTTTAAAACAGAAATTGGCATAGCAGTAAAGTGATAAATGCAGTACAAGGAGCTAAGAACTCTTTATGGATAGAGTTTCTCGTATATTCTATACTAAACTTTAGAAAAACAATAAACTGGAAAGATACTTTCAAACTTTATTTTCAAAATAAACGATTATTTCAAACAGAATAATTATAAATGTAATTGTTTCAAATTCACATTTCACTTAACTGAAAATAACAATTGTCTTATTGTTAGAAAAAAACCTCACTGAAAAGGAAAGTCAAGGGAACAAGTTTTGAAACAGTGTGATGCCCTGCACGTAGACAGTTTTTTTAAAGATAGCAGATTGTAATTTTCTGAACATAAAAAGTATTTCAATTGTTTTAAAAAAAATTTAAGTGAAAATTAATGAGAAAATTTAAAAATTCCAAAATGTAAATGTACAATTTTATTACTTCCTTTTCAACTTTTATTTTTTTTTAAATCTGCAGAACTAAAAATTTTAAGTTGTATTTTGGTAAACTTTATACTTACGTAATTAAAAATGTATTAGAAAGTTCTAAAACTTTCACTTTTGATATTTCGAAGTTCTTATAGAATATTTACATAACTGGAATACATGAAAACTTTCTGAGATTGTAAGGTCTCGAAGTATAATTGTTTTAGGTTGGGATTTACGGATATTAGACACTAATTTATTCATAGCGACCTTCGTAGTAGCACTTGACATAAATTGACCGTGCAAAAACTTGCTCTCGACGACTGTCAGTTAAGCCCTTCGAAAATGGGACTCAATTATAAGTTGAACTTTCTTGGCATAGTTTCGCTAAATTAGACTGTCAGACACAGGATGGTTTTTCGATTAATTTAATTCGTCCAGGCCCAACGGTTGACTTTTATCCAGAAACTTTTCAGTTTACCGATCAGCCCGTTATTTCTTTAATCGACAGAGGAAAATTGCCATAAATAGATTAAATTTTGATATTTCTCAAGGGATTTTTATTTTAAACCGTTGACAACTTCGTTTGGCTGAAAAGCTCTATTAATGTTTTTGTAAAACTTTAATTTCAGTAATGAAATTTTCATACATAACTGAGAGACGACAAGACAACTAATTAATTTTGATTCGGTCGTTTCGTGCTTCATCTAGCTTCTTCCTAGTAATTACCATTTCCCCTTAAACTATTACCAGAAAATGATTACGACAATGTGTTAGAAATTCTAAAGTGACAATTATACTAATTAGAGCTGGAACTATTCTATAAGATTTCCCTTTGGCCTGCGGTTATACGAGAATTCCAAAATGTTGTCAAGCAACTTAATATACGGTTGACTTGAAGAATTCTGGCTTGCAAGTATAATTAACAATGCCCCATAGTTTTCAATTGGTTTTCCCAGTGACTCAATTTGTTGTACGGACCCAATATTGCTAATTATACTCATTTGTAATTGGTATATTGCAATCCACTTACTCAGTTCGCATAATAAGTTTAATGAATGTTGTATGTGCGTCAACCTGGTTAAATAATTAGGTCTTGTACTAAACATTTACCTTAGGTATATTAAAATAAATAAAAAAATATAAAAAATCAATAAAAATTACCATTTATATTAAAACATACAAAAAACTAAAATACCCGTACGAGATAACAGTTTGGTTTAAAACCTTTCAATTACGAGAGTTTTATATGAAAAATGTATGTTATTAATCGCTCATAAACTAAATGTTCATTAACGAATAAACAGTGATTTTGGAATAAACAAAAAATCCCTAGGACCAGATGATACTTATCGTTAATTTGAATTAAGATGCTCAAAAAGAAAATTAGAAAATTTTTAAAAGACTAAGAATCAGGCAATATGAATGAAAAAAGTGAGAAAATTATACCAGGAAGCAATTATAACTTAAGCGATGAACACTCGAAGGAAAACTTTGATGAAGACTATGACAATTAAAAATACATTTGGAAAGTAATATAACTGAAAAAGTGTAGACTATTACTAGGGAAATTGTAAGATTATGTCTAAGAAATTGGAACGAAGTCTCCAAATAATGATACACAAAGCTCAAATCCACTCCTGGAGAAATAAATTAGGCAATTACAATTTTGTTAAAATCAAATCTTGAATAGATTTTTAAATTTTGCATTGGTTTTGATCATTTTTTTTTTGTGAAATTGTAGGTGTTTTCATCTTAATTACTACCTGATAATTGTTTAGGAAAATTCTTAATGAATTTGTTGTTATACTGGGGGGAATTAAAAGTTACATTATGATTCAAATTTCCAGACACCCTACAAGACAATTTAACAGCATGATAATGTGTGCTATTATATGGAATTTTTAAGCTTCATATTGTTTTAACACAAGTGTTCTGCAAAGCAAACGCATGAGCAGTTACATTCAATAATATATGCTATATATGTATGTATGTATCTTCGGAAAAATGAATTTTGGAGAACACGATTTTGATATCGCTTTACGCGTGTGATACATGTTAGGGAGATTTAGCGGTAATCGATAATTAAAAACTATTCGTGGCTTAAAAATGACATACCTTAAAGAGTTGAAAATAATTCTGAAAGGGCAATTGCCATTTGTGCTCAAAGCTTACCTCGTCTCATGGCAGTTCGGGTTTTTTAGTCCTGGAGTGTATTAAATTATTAAACATTAAACATGCCCCATTTTTGGAATAAATTTTTGTTTGGTAGAAAAAGGTTTACCATGACATGAAAATTTTGTTTGCGATAAAACTCCTTTGATAGTGTAAAGTTAGTCTAATTAGAGGCATGGCAATATTGGCTGCTTGAATTTTTCAACCAGAAACCTCTGCAGTTTTACGCCGATGGAATAACTAGTAGAAAAAGGACAGAAAATATATTTTTACTATAAAAGAGCTCGCTCATTTTACGCTAAAAGAGCTACTCGTTTCCACACTCTTAAATAATAATTTCTGACTAAATGGTGGATAGTAAGATAATGAAATGATTTAAAAACTACATTGACAAGGAATTTAAAAATATAACAATAAGATACATTGTAAAATCTTGTGAATAATCTTCGGTTCATTGTAAAAAAGACTCGCATGGTATTTGAAGTTTTAATAAATTTTTTGTACTAAAAGAAACATTCAACTGCAGGTCAGATATGGACTATCATATACCTTACCTGACTGTATGGTTTAAAATTTTGTAATTTCGATATGTAGACTTTATATTTCGTAGTTTCTTAAACATCTATATTAGGAAGTTTTAACGTTTTTTTGTAACGCTATTGTAATTTATATAATAGATGTGGCCAAAGCGACACATTTCCTTAAAAGCGGATTTACATAAAAACAGTTTTCTAGCTTCTAGATCGAAAAAAGGTGTCTGGTGACTGGCAAGATAAGGAGTTATGTATGCAGAGCCGGCTGTCATCAGCTTTTATAGAGAAATTTCTTTAAAAAATGACTGCGAAAAGCGAGATTGAAGCGATGAACCACGGAAATTCAATTTTCCATTGACACTCATTCATCTTTTTTTTTGCAAAAAGAGGGAAAACCTAAGAGCCCGCTCTTTCGAGGACCGTCGGAGCAATTTATATAAATGAGGTTTCGTCTTTCGATGTCATAAATATGATCTGTGTATGGGGATTAGATGCTCTCTTCTCGTTCGTTTTATAGAAAATAGAGGCAAGCATGTCTTAGCTCGAAGCCGCTGGCCTAACTTTTTAGACGCGAAATAAGAATCATATATTTTTAAAATAATAAGGGAATCTTGAGACAAATTTCCTTGTGAAAGCGCACTTGGAAAATCTCGCCAAAAAGAAATTCGTTCATATTTTCAAGAGCAAAAGTGAATTATTTTACACCATTTAAAAGTAACAAGACGTTCGTAAATTTGAACAGTCAGCTCTAACTTTAATCCGACTAAACCGTTGCCACGACTAAGTGTCGCTAGCAGTATTGTGCGCTTTTAATATATCGCCTTACTATTTATAAGGCCCTCATAACTCTTTTGCAGATATGCCACTTGTTCAACAGTTTCTTTGGGCAACTCTACTTGGGAATTATAACATAAATCTCGCCCCGGTTGCAATTTTCAATCCAGAAGCCAGTGCGACTAGTCTTTGACGAAATAAAACTACATATTGTATACCTATACTGCCGTAGTTCGAACAAAACGAACTTTTATTTGTACAAAATCCAGTTTCGTACCTTATTTTCTGGAGAATGTCAAACTTATTTTGCACTTTTCCAAGAGTTAAAACTTGATTTTTGGATCGCAAGAAAGTTTTACTGGTGTTACGTGACAAATCAACGTTATTTAAGTTTAATTCGAACACTCCAGCAACGCTAGGTGTAGCTTAATATCATTTAGTTCGAAGCTACCAACTTTCTTGCAAAATTGTGCTGTCAAATAGTTTGAACAAGCTTTTCGAAATAATCCAGTTATAATAAGTAAAAGTAAAGTTTCTCTTCGATTTTTAATGAGCTGATTGCCGTTGATCTGTAAATCGTTTCGACAAATAAAACATTTATCACAAATTAATATACGAGATGTTTTCACTTAAACAAAACTGGGAGGATACTGTATAGAACAAACTGACAACCTAAAAGTACCACAGAACACTAAAAATTACAAGACTTAACAATTTGCATCATGTAGATATCGCGAAAAACTTGGCTTTGTCTCAAAAATACTCATGTAGTTTCATTTGATCACAGGCAAAACTTTTGTACAACAAGAAGAATGTTGAAATCAAATAAGAGCAAATTAATGAGGTCATAAAAATAAAAACTTGATATATGTATAGGCGATAAGCTGTTAATACATCACAATATTGTTAACTTTATGAAAATACAGCGAAAGAAGCCCCTCTTATCATGAATTTTTTTCTAATTGGATATGTTTAATTTGGAAAAGTTTCTCTGTAGTTAGGTTAGCACGTTGACTGCCGTGAGATACAATGTTGCTTCTTAATTATTTGACTTATCAGAGCCGTGATAGTACATTTGCATCTCGAGTTTTTCTGCGATTCAAATCGCATGGTGTTATCTTGCTTTTTAATCCCCGTTTACATAGATATACATGTGGAATATGCAATCTATGTGGCCTAGTATAATTACTGTTGTGCTTAATCTGTAGTTTTCACTATTTGCTGTACCATTATCGCGTTAAAAAAATATAGTATGGAGACTATGTGTTTAACAGTTTGGCCCACAGAACCTAATTTTTCAATTCCCATTGCGGCACTCAACGAGTTAGTAAACATGAAGGAATGGAGATTTTTAATTTTGAATCAATTTCTAATAAAAACTTTGACAATACTGTTCTCTTTTATTCCCATTGAATAAAAAAGGATTTAGATAGCTTGCAATATTTGCAAATTTTGAGGTGATATCGTATTATGAAAGTCTGAATTGATAGGTATTTTAAAAAGTCATTATTCGCTGGTTTTACCTTAAAATTACATAAAGAAATTCAACAAATTCTCTCGTATTTGTTAAAAAAATGCTTATTGAAATCTCTCCATTCGTAACGATGAATTGTAAAAGTATTGAGTAAAATTTTCATTTCGACTTTTCCCCAGACAACCTGAATGCTTTGTAATTGACTCAGTTGAAACCGTGAAGCATTTTGGTACAAACTATTAATTAATCTAATTATACAACATGGCGGGACCCAATTAGCGAGTGCATCACAAAAAGGGACAAAGTCGAAGCCTGAAGCTGTTTCTGTCTAGTTTCACGTTTATTGTTCTGATATTTCATTTTCCTCGCTACAAGTCAGTTGATTAGCAGACGGCTGTAAAGTGTAAAGTTTGAATAATAGCTTAACTCACAGTTTTTGGCTTGTTAAATTTTATGTCACACTAAAAAAGAAAAATGTTTAGACGCCCTAAATAGGATCCTCAAAGCAAATTTTAAAATTTTATTTATATGATTCAATAAGTAATGAAAGGAGCGCCATTCAAACAATAGTTGTGCAGTAGTTTTGGAGCAAATTTTGTACAGCATTTATCGATTGCCGCAAAACTTGGCCAATTTATATAAAGAACAAGATCTGAACTACAAAGTAATACCTTGTAACCCAATTCTTGAGACAATTGAGAACAGGCATTTTGTGAATAACGAATAATAATGTATGACGTTCATGAAGATCTGAAAAAATGAAAAATTTCAATTTCGTACTTTTCATTCAAAAGTGCCAGGGAAATTTAGAAATTATGTTTCCATAACATGATGAATTTTCTCACATTAATAGAAACGCCTTTGCGGCGAATTGAAGACAAATCGTTTTGGATTCAAGCCATTTATTTCTCTACTTAATGAATGACCCTCGTATTTGCTACGTGGATTAAACGAATGTTATTTTAAGGGCCACACAAATGGCAAATGGGATTTTTGTTTTCGTTAACTAGTTTGAAATAACATGACTTAATCCGTTTATCCTAAAATAGCATTGCTTAATTAAAAGTGTTTAATTTAATCAATGTTCGTAGTATTGCGGGGTCAACGTACCTTATAAAATATGCATAAATCAAATATAATTATTTTAAAAGAAAGGCGTTGTCAGGAAAAAAACAAGAAATCAATCAGATATTTTCAAATAAAATATTGTTTTATATTCTCTACTTTATCTGTATCCATTTAATTCAGTGTTCGTGGTTAAGTGTAATGAACAACCCTATGCAAAAGACAAATTGAAAAAAATTAAAATTGACACGAAAAGGCAAAACTATAATCGCATATACCAAAGGAAACATGTGAACGTGAAAGATGCCAATTTACAATATTCCCAATAATATCTAATGTCAGTATTCAGCGTTCTGGTAAATGGCAATAGCAGTAATGAAATTTAATTTTCATAACGTCGAGGACACCCCCCGATCGAATCTGGGGTTGTCATTTAACGCCTCATTGCATATCATCTCCAGAATTTCTCTTGGCTCTCTCAACTATTAACTAAATGTAATTCCGGGCTGATACGGTGAAATTCTTAAACGACAATTATCGAAATGTAAAACCATTATTTGTAATTGAATGGGGAATTGCAAGTGAAAGATGCTTTAATACTATAAAGGTTGGATCCAAAATATGGGTCTTATGCGGTGGCCAAGACGATTGTTCGATGAGTACGTCATACATAAAAGTTCTTTTATTGTGATTACTTTCTAAAAATGAAGGATGGTTCCTAAACAGCTAACCTAACGCTTCGCGGAGCCATTAAATCCAATGTGCTAAAAGCTTTTCGCGTCGTATCGCCTTTATGGCATGCGACTTTTATTCATGGAGCTTCGACAGCATAAATAACGTAATAAATATCACTTTGGAAAACCTCAAAGCGTTCGGCGAGTCATTAAAATCTCGTGTTATATTTTTGCTTCTTTACTCTATAAAACTGATACTTTTTTCTTTCTTTATATTGACTTTCATTCGCTATACCGTTATTTTGCTATCGTATTTTAAGAAAAACTCATCAACAACGCATAAATTGATAAGCAAATATTAGCACAAACCTGCCTAAGCTCAAAGAGCACCTAAATTCAAAATATGATTGAGTTACCATACCTTTACCCTGCAATATAACTAGAATTAGCATCACTGATTGAAGAAGCCTTACATCTTTTAATAAAACAAATTGTCTCTTTTAACTGCAGAAATTGTTTCAAAAACAAATGCTTAAAGCAATAATTAGTGATCAGTTAAAAACAGTCGCATTTCTGCACTTCATACGCGATTTTTCATTGCTATTGTTCAAATGTCAATAGTCGTGTGGCTGGATTATGGATCATTCCTGTTAAACCTTTTTGGAGATTTAACTTTAGAGTTACCTATTTTTTCGAATTATCTACATAAATAAAGTTTATTCGTCAGCAATTGCCACAAAAATACTGGAAATCTGTTTTATTTTCCATATTTGCCAGGTTTCGCCTTTTGCGAGTTCTATTTATTTTCAAATATGAAGAAAATTATTTACGACCTACAAACATTAAAAAGACATTCTAATAAGATGTAATCTTGCCCTAATAGTATTCTACGAACAGAAACTGAACTCTATTGAATCCTATAAGCTGATTGTGGATATAATGATTTATTAATTAACAATGGAAGAGCATACAGCCGCGGGATTTAGCGATGATTATTAAAGGGATTGAATGCCTCTTAATTAAATATTGTGCCTTTTGTCGGTCCGATATTAATATTGTACTGCTTAATGGGCGAATTAACCCGAAAGGAGTTTCTCCACAAGTTTTGAACGGGAAAAAGGCATCATGTTAGAAAATTGTAGGTTATGGTTAGGAGAGTTGACCAGTTTTATCAGCGACAATTTACGGTCATTTTAGTCATTCGTACATTACTCCGGATTTAATAACAGAACAATAATTTGCATATTTCATAACTACAGTATATTTTGTTAAGTATTCAAACTGTTAAATGTTATAAAGTAAATGAGAACTTCAATAAATTATAACGATAAAAGTGAAGAAACATGCATGCCTTCATCAAACTAATCAATGTTCTTTGATTAAACTGCATTGTGTAGAATTATTGTTTCCCTCTGCACTATTCAGGAAACGGCAATAACTTAATCACATTGAATTACTGCATGGATTCTCCCTTTTATTGCATAAATGACGTTGATAATATTACATTCGGATTGCATGGTTTAACCTCTATAGTACAGTTGAATATTTAATACCTAAAGGATTATTACTATTTAAACATTTATTGTTTTAATTTTTTACGCGATAAACTTTTTACATGGTGGGGTATATGAGAATTAAGCCAGACATTCTTTTTTCCATTTCCAGAATTCATATTTAAATGTTCTACAATCTTTTGGAGATACCCTATTTATCTATGTATGTACAATATACAAAATACATAATTAATAAATTAATTATTTGTTATAATTAATATGGTTGATTCAAAGTGTATTCGGTAATTAACTTTCGAATCAACGAACTGATCGACCTTTGATGGTGGTTATCTAAACTGACCGATATTGTCCTTTTTGTTCTACTGCAAACCCACACAAATTTGCCATTTTCCAATGATTGAATTGACTGACATTGGACAGGATAATGAATCAGCGTCATCAATTCAAGTTGAACATTGATACTTATCATACAGCCTTCGTATGTTGCAGTAAAACAAATTTGATTTAAAGATAATTTCCTGTTTGTTTTTATAATTGGTGGTCTTAAGGAGAATTGCAATATTGAGGTACCTCATTTACTTCTGTATCAATAATGGTGTTAATAACATAAAATGATGTTTCATCTCTAAAATTAAAACCTAAAAATTCTATGCAAATGTTCCAAGAACAATCGTAGATAATTTAAATATAAATTTTATTTATGAACGAACACATTATCCTTGTTTACAGATGACACTGCACTTATTTCAAGTCATAAGATAAAGTAAGTGGTAGAATGCAATCCGCAAATAAAGCTAAATAAGCCGTACATCGGAAAAGTTAAGATTCCGACGACATTCTATCTGTATCTATTCGTAAAATTTAAGTCTGGCTTGCAGATCTTGAGGTTCAAGAGCTTATACACGTTGTAAGTGATAAGATCCAAATAAACGTTTATGAAGTACATACCAAATACTACTCTTAAGTACATTTTCTCTTCATCATATTTTTCTATTGCTAATCTCCGGGTTCCTTGCAGCAATACCTAAAATCCTTTCTTTTGTTTTAGGATTCCAAGTACCATGTTGTTCACAATCCCTTCTATTAGCATTAAAGGTATCATGCTTCCTCAATCGGTCATGAAAAGAAAAACAAATCCTAGCAAAAAATTTGTCGATTGAGAAATGTGAAAATCTTAAAGCTTGTCTAGCACAACTATTTTTATTTTTCCGTACATAAAACGCATATCGCACATTTCAATATTCTAGCATTTTGCAGAATTGAAGGGAAAACTTTATCAATTTGACAAAATAAATTAACAAATGTGTCAAAACGGCATCAATTTGTCAGCTTTTGAGTGTTTTGTTTGTTTAAATGAAGCCTCGTATCGTTTGTTTCACAAAATATTGTATGACTATTACTATTGCTGAATACAGTATATACTATAATAATTTCTTAAAGTCGATTTCTGCCAAAACGTTAATTTTTAGCTACATACGACGAGAATGGTTTTTCAATGAAAAGATATTGTAGAATTTTAATCTAAACAGAAAGTGTCTTATTAGTGCAAACGAATGAGCCACTTTCCAAAAAAAAGTGGAAAAAAGGTATGATAAAAAATTCCTATGGCACTACTTGTAGAGAACACCCTGTATATCGTATTTATTTATTTGTAGTAGACGATCATAGTAATCCAAATTAGTAATTAATACACTAAAATTAAATGTTTTGCTTAACGAGATTCTAAAAATATTAAAGGATTACCACATTTTAAAGAGCTAAAGAGCTGTTGTAGCTCATTTAAGAATCATTTTCGGACAGGGATCAAAATAATCTTTTCTTAATAATTTTGGTCGAAAACTCAAATTTTCATATTGGAATTTGAGTATCTGTATAACTGTTTTATTATCTGGAAGATAAGATAAAAATTTTCAAATAAGAGTGAACGCATCTTTTATAGTAATCGAACAACCTCCAAGGTAAACCAAGAGTTTAGATGACATGGTCAGAGAAGACCAACTATGTAAGAACATATTTGAGCTTATCTATATATCTTGTCTTTGGTAATTTTTTTAAAGCTTTATCTATCGAAGTAAATTCAAGCGTTAAAACACAAGTTGCTTAACTAAAACAGTTAAATCCAATTGCGGAAGACAACTGTAGCCTTTTCCGCGTTATTCATAACATACATTTACAATGTTAAATATATCTGACTTTTACTTCTTCAGTACACAAAAAAATTATAGAACCTTGTTCCATCCCAAAGTAGGGTTCCAGTATCTCTCAGAGCTCTGTATTAGAAAATGAGACGGTATCAACCTTTTAAATTGTCGTTACGAGATTTTTGTACTTAGCAATTTACATCTTATGAATAACACTCTTTTGTTAATTCTGTTCACAGTTTTTTTTAATCCTTTGCATTTCTCATTTAATGAAATATTTATGTCTCGTATTTGTCAATCCATATTTCCAGCAATTGTTTTTACAGATGCCGCATTATGCAAAAGAATCATGAACCAAGATTTCGAATATTTTCAATCGCACGGAATATTTTACCATGAAACTAATATTCTTACTATGCATCTTTTCAATTTAGAAGGAGAGGAATGGAAAG
>JABRWK010000020.1:452131-471124 GCA_013372445.1 Hypothenemus hampei | reverse complement strand
TCGTAGGACAAAACTTACTCCAATGTTTACCTCAGATAAATGTCTTTGTTCATATAAAAATCTCGAATTTAATAAAATATGTCCAATCATTAAGGCAAAATGAAAATGATATTCAGTTTCATAACTAACAAATCAGAGAAGTTACTCGAGGCTATCAACGCACCAACGATGCAATTAATGCTGAAGATTTACTGAAAAGATTTACAACAGAAATTATTGCAAGCACAGCACTTGGACTTGACATTGATCTTTTAAACGAACCACATCATAAGTTTCGGTAATTTATACATAAACTATACTGCCGTCCTAAGCCTAAATGACGTATCTCGCTTTTGTCTCATTTTGAATTATTTCAATTTTTATGAAACTCTTTTCAGCACAACAAGTTATTTGTTATTTTGAGTTGAATTTTTGAAAGGAAACCTGTAAAAAAGATACAAAAACAGTAGTTTATTATTTATAGAAAAAATTAATGTAATATGTTAATTTTAATATTAATGTTGGAATTTATTAAAATTTTAAAAGTGCTTGCTTGAATATTTTTTCATGTGGCTTATTGAGTTATTGCTCCGAAGCCTTCATATGAAAAAATTGACAAAGTGACATACAGTGTGTCTACGGATGGAGGTAACTATACTTGTAAATTTTCTTATTTTGCATTTTAGGAAAAAAAGTCATTCTTTATAAAAAGTTTTGTTTCTTCCGAAAAGTCAATAGCTGTGTTCAAAATAACATACAGGGTAGGAAAAAAATTGGAATCACTATTTTTCTTTTAGGTAAAGTACCCTTTTTATTCATAATTCGGCAAAATGTTATTAAGAAATATAACTTAGATTGAAAAATTATGATCCCATACAAAATTTCACTAAGATCTGTCGACTTTGATTAAAACTTCATTTTTTAAATTAGGTAAACAAAATAAAAATAATAAAAATAAAATAAATACGTTTTGGTAGGAGGAGAACATGTTAATTGAATATAAATTAGACAAATTTGTTAAGTTTTTCAGTAAATAAAATTTATTTTGTTAAACGTAAAAAATGAAGTTTTAATCAAAGTCGACAGATCTTAGTGAAATTTTGTATGGGATCATAACTTTTCAATCTAAACTATATTTCTTAATAACATTTTGCCGAATTATGAATAAAAAGGGTACTTTACTAAAAGAAAAATAGTGATTCCAATTTTTTTCCTACACTGTATGTTATTTTGAAGTTTTGAACACAGCTATTGACTTTTCGGAAGAAACAAAACTTTTTATAATAAATGACTTTTTTTCGTAAAATACAAAATAAGAAAATTTACAAGTATAGTTACCTCTATCCGTGGAAACACTGTATATCTGACTGTCAGATACACATATAAAATTTGTTACGGGAAATTTGCTTAGGTTTTAAGAAAAAAATTGAGATACGTTATATTTTTTAACGTTTTTCAATGCTTTACTTCCCGGGTACGACTATTTTGGTTAACAAATATTGGGGGTTGTTTATAAAGGTAAATAAAAATCGAGAACCTAAAAAAAAATTTTTTTTGAGTTACATCGTTTAGGCTTAGGAGGGCAGTATACATATAATAACTTTTACATTAATTTTGTTACTCACAAGTAAATTATATGGTTTTTTTACAGCGAAATTGCAGAGGAAACTCTTAAACCTCGTTTGCTTAACTTTGCTCTTGAAGGAATATTTCCAAGAAACTTCCTGGGAAGTATGGGCTACCAAACACTACCTTCTCCTATGGTTGAATATTTTTCTAAAGTTGTAAAAGATACAGTACACCAAAGAGAAGCCAGTGGTATTCAAAGGAAAGATTTTATACAATTGATGATACAGTTAAAGAACCATGGAAAAATCAACGATAACGATGGATTTAATGAAAATCAAAGTACTTAAGTCCAGTTTAATCAGTATTTGATCCGTTTTAGAATCAACTTTCCTTTCCTTATAGAAATTGCACATTTCTTAACAGAAGACGACATTATTGCTGAATCATTCTTAATGTATTTAGCTGGATATGAAACTTCATCGAGTTCGATGATATTCGCTTTATATGAATTAGCTCTGAATCAAGAGATTCAAAATAAACTCAGAAATGAAATTACAGAAACTATTGGAAAACATGGGAAGCTCACATACGAGGCTGTTATGGATATGGAATATTTAGATAAAGTGGTTAAAGGTACAAAAGGACAAGATTTCGTAATCTGAGCTGCAAAAATTGATTTTTCAGAAACTCTTAGAAAATATCCAATTGCTCCAGTTCTTCCTAGAACATGTACTAAAGATTACAAAATACCAAATACGAATGTGGTTATTAAAAAAGGTTGTTGTGAGAAATAGCACGAACACTTCAATTGGAAAAATGCTTTTTCAGGAACAGCAGTACAAATTCCTTGCATTGGTCTACATTCTGATCCCGAATTTTATCCGAATCCAAAAATATTTGATCCTGAAAGGTTCAGTGTTGAAAACAAAATGCGTCGACCAGATGCGCCATGGATTCCCTTCGGAGATGGACCAAGGCAATGTCTTGGTAAGCTAATAATATTTTAAAGGCAATATTACTATTTTTTCAATTCTACGATTTGTGTAGGTATGAGACTGGGACTGTTAGAGACTAAAGTAGGAATCATTACTTTCATAAAAAATTTCTATATTTCCCTGGACAAATCAATGACGGTACCTCTGCAACCTCAAAGGTCAGTAATTATGTATCATCCTAATGAAAACTTAATGTTGAGAATTGAGAAAGTGTAATTAACAATTGCACAAAAATTGATTGAGATGTCCATCATTTCCATGAAAATAATAATTTTTGTGTATTATTTCTAAAGGTAATATTTTCATATAACTTATGTATATTTCACAGGATGTTAATTAAGTTTGTGGTCAAACATCAGAATGTTGTTTCTTAATCCATGTTAAAACAAAATGTTCTAATAAATATAGTATACTCAGAATAAGTATAGTATGTCTTTAGTAAAACCTGCAGTGTGACCTCTGTTCGCGCCACTGGTAAAATAAGGAAAACACATTTCCACTTAAAAACTCTTCCTTATGTATTAAAAAAAAAATTAAAAACTAAAAAAGAAAATGTTCGTCCAGTTGATATTAATTTACGTCTTTGGGTAATTTAGAAAAAACCCTCTTCCTTTTTAAATTTGACCTCCCTGTAACTCAAAAAACTGTTGTGGACCTATGTTAATAAACACATTTTGTCTTAGAGATCACCAAAGGGCAATACCCTGAAGTTTGACTACATACTTAATTAACACTCTATATGTATAATAAAATACACTTGCTAATGCCAGAGTTAGAAGCATTGTTTCGATTAACGATCAATTTGATTTGTGATCAGGGTCTACGAAGGGATTAAGTTCGTAAACCGAGGTTCTACTGTAGTATCGCATTGCTCAAATGGCGTTTCGCCCAGCGTCAAATATTTAACGATGAAAGCTTTCATTGACTACCAAATATCCATATTGACATGAACAAAATGTTACAGACGCTAAGTGCTTTTGGGATCGTGTGTCGAGTGTTCAATGGTAATTCTGATACTAATTGGAATCAAATCAAAAATAACCGTTACTCTGCTAGAATGAAAACCAGAAAGGAAATATATTTCTTCACTAGATCAAAAGCAAATAATGATTCGTAACCTACTTAGCATTAGGATCATCGAATTTGACTATATTTATACCTAAATCCACTACAACGCCCTAAAAGTCTTGCGCGTTGAACTATAAGTCGTAGAAAAAATCGTGTCGATTGCAATACTGGCATTTTTTCAAACAACCACATTCTGCAACCCAATTTCGCATTTGCTTACATACGCTACGATTTCTCGTTATCAGAGTTTTAAACGACATCAAACTGTCTGCAGTACGATAAATCGTTAGATGTATAGGGCATTATATATTAGAAAATTCAAAATTCAGGCGATATTCTATCTGCATTCATTCTCAGAATTCAAGTATGTGTTGGAGATATTCAGGTTCGAGAGCTTATACCCGTTGTAAGTGATAAGATAAATTAATTGTTTATGAAGTACTTCCCAAATACTATCTTAAGGTACATTTCTTTTAAAAATATTTTTTCCAGGGCCAATCTCCGGATTTCTTGTAACAGTAGAAAAAACTTTTTTCTCTTTATTAATAATGGTGGCGTGATCCCTCGGTGGCCGATACAAAGTAAATAACAAATTCTCGCAAAGAATTTGTCAATTGAGACATGCTTTCTGGTACAGACTGCCAGCTTATCTAGCACAACCATATTTGCTTTTCTGCACATAAAATACATATTGCATTTTTACAAATTTATTGTACCTATTCTTGTATTTCATAGAATTGACGGAGAAATGTAATCAATTTCGCAAATTGAATTGACCCTTAACTACTCGCGTGAAATAAAATTACATTACAGTCGCATGACGATTAGGTCATATTGACTCCACACGACTAATTAAGGGTTAAGAAAAGCGTTAAAATTGCATGAATCTGTCAGCTTTTGAATGTTTTACTTGTTTAAGTGAAGTTTTCCATAATTTGTTTCACAAAAAGTATTACTGAGGTCCATAAAAGTAATAATTTTTTCGAGTAGATTTCTGTCAAAATATTTAATTTTAGTAACATATGACGTAGTTTTCTAATACAAAAGATATCGCAGAGTATTGACCTTAACAGAAACTCTCTAATTAATGCAAATGAAAATAAGAATTTCTTATAACACACCCTGTATATCATATTTATTTATTAACCCATTCAGGACTAGTAATCCTATGAAAAGACCACTGTAAAAGATCTGCAGTTAAGCATTCAAATATTAACGTGATCTATTTTGCGAAGTCAGTCAGAGACAGATAATGAAATAAAATGCTTATCGCTTTTCCCATTTAAGTAACAGATATCATTAAAAAAATAATTATAAATTGATATATGTATATACAACTTAAATTTAGTTAAACTTCGTGTTTTTGGTGTATCGTTTCGTTTAAGTAATTGAAGAATTGTACTAAATTTAATTTCTTCAAATAAACGAATATTTTCATAGTGAATCCACAACAATTAAGAAATTATATAATTTCAATATCCAACATTGGTTAGCATTAAAGGTTTGTAATTGTTACATTTTTACTCTTTATTTTATTTACATACTTTCAGTGATTGATTTTTAAACGATGGCACTTTTAACTGTTCTATTCAGTATAGGAGTTTTGTTTTTTTATTGTACGCTTTTGCAAAATGGCGACAACAATACTGGAAACGAATCGGAGTACCTCAACTGACACCCAATATTATTTTTGGAGATGGCTTTCTGCTACACACTGGCAAGACTTCTATTAAAGAATTTTACGAAGATCTTTATTTCAACACTAAAGCGAGAGGTCAAAAATTTGTGGGTATCTATCATGCTCTGATGCCAGAAATTGTCATTGCCGATGCCACATTATCCAAAAGAATTTTGAATCAAGATTTCGAATATTTTCAATCGCACGGAATGTTTTACCACAAAAGTAATATACTTACCATGAATATTTTTAGTTTAGAAGGAGAGGAATGGAGAGGTCGTAGGACAAAACTTACTCCAATGTTTACCTCAGGTAAATGTCTTTGTTCATATCTCGAATTTAATAAAATATGTCCAATCATTAAGGCAAAATGAAAATGATATTCAGTATCATAACTAACAAATCAGAGAAGTTACTCGAGGCTATCAATAAATGTGGCACCAACGATGCAATTAATGCTGAAGATTTATTCAAAAGATATACAACAGAAATTATTGCAAGCACAGCATTTGGACTTGACATTGATGTTTTGAACGAACCAAATCATAAATTTCGGTAATTTATACATAAATCATGTATACAGTGCTTTTCATATATATCCCCCCCCCCCCTTAACTTTTTAATGGATGAATTGTTTCAAAATTCTAAAACAGGCCTTGAATAAGACAAAAAATAATATCTTTTGACCATCTTGTTTCACCATAACTGTCTACTATTTTGCCGTGAGGCCAAAAGGGCTATTTTTTTTAATAAAACCATCGGTCAAGTGGCACCTCAAATTGAAAGTCTTTCAAAACTGCATTTAGCCGTATAAATAGATTTTAAATTTATTGATTAATTTTTGAGAAAAACAAATGGAAATAACCAAAAGTAAAAAATTAAATTCTTTTTTTTGCAAATACTATTAGGTTTTCGATATATGTTATAAGAAACTTTTCTTTTGAAAATAACGTCTTAAATCGTTGGTTAGGTTAGGCTGGGTGATTTCCCTAACACCCTATATAGGGTATTAAATAAATACAGGGTGTTAGGGAAAGCTCTTTTGTAAATTTAACCCACGATTTAGAACGTTATTTCCAAGAGAAAAGTTCCTTACAACATGCATCGAAAACCTAATATTTAGTTTTTGCAAAAAAAATAATTTTTTAATTTTGATTATTTCCATTTGTTTTTCAAAAATTAATCGATAAATTTAAAATCTAATTTCACCCCAAATACAGTTCTGAAGTACCTTCAATGTGATGTGCCACTTAACCGATGGTACTATTAAAAAAAATAGCCCAATTGGCCTTAAGGTTAAACGGTAAACATTTATGATGAAACAAGATGGCCAAAAGATATTTAATATTAAAGTATTTTTTGTCTTATGCAAGGCCTATTTTGGAATTTTGGAAAAATTCATCCGTTAAAAAAGTGAACAAGGGAGCCAGGGGGGGAGGGGGGGTATTTATGAAAAGCACTGTATAATAATTTTCATAGAGCACCCAATATTGTAGCAATATAGCTGGAATAAAGTAATAGTATAGCTTATCGTGTAAAAAATCGGATATAGCAATACAATCCATTTTCCAACATATTTAAAATAACATTCCAGCTATATTGCTACAATATTTGGTGCTCTAATGGCTGTTACATGAATTATATTGTTCAAAAGTAAATTTTGTATATTTTTACAGAGAAATTGGAGAAGAAACTCTTAAACCTCACTTACTTAATTTTGCTCTTGAAAGAATATTTTCAAGAAATTTCCTAGGAAGTATCGGTTACCAGGCAATAGCCTCTCATATAGTTGAATACTTCTCTAAAGTCGTAAAAGATACATTAAGCCATAGAGAAGCCAATGGTATTGAAAGGAAAGATTTTTTACAATTGATGTTACAGTTAAAACACCACGGAAAAATTAACGAGAACGATAGAGTTGATGAAAATCAAAGTATTCAACAACTTAATCATCCTTTGACCCTTTTTACAATCAACTTTTATTACAGAAATTAAACACCTTTTAACTGACAACGACATCGTTGCCGAATCATTCTTCATGTATTTAGCTGGATATGAAACTTCTGCAACTACGATGGTATTCGCTTTACATGAGTTGGCTCTGAATCAAGAGATTCAAAATAAACTCAGAAACGAAATTACAGAAGTCATTGAAAAACATGGAGAGATCACATATGAGGCTGTTATGGATATGGAATATTTAGATAAAGTGGTTAAAGGTACAAAAGAACGAGATTTCAGAATCTGAGGTACAAAAATTGAATTTTTAGAAACTCTTAGAAAATATCCAATTGTACCAGTTCTTCCTAGAACATGTACTAAAGATTACAAAATACCAAATACGAATGTGGTTATTAAAAAAGGTTGTTGTGAGAAATAGTTCACGAACACTCCAATTGGAAAAATGCTTTTTCAGGAACAGCAGTACAAATTCCTTGCATTGGTCTACATTCTGATCCCGAATTTTATCCGAATCCAAAAATATTTGATCCTGAAAGGTTCAGTGTTGAAAACAAAATGCGTCGACCAGATGCGCCATGGATTCCCTTCGGAGATGGACCAAGGCAATGTCTTGGTAAGCTAATAATATTTCTAAGCCAATATTACTATTTTTTTAAAATTCTTTGATTTGTGTAGGTATGAGGCTTGGACTTTTACAAACTAAAGTAGGAATCATTACTTTCATAAAAAATTTCCATATTTTCCTGGACAAATCAATGACGGTACCTCTTCAACCTCAAAAAATCAATATTTCTTTATCACCCTGTGGAGGAATTATTGTTGAGAATTGAGAAAGTGTGATTGACAATTGCACAAAAACTGATTGAGTTACCCACAGACTGGAAACATCATTTTCATATAAAATCAATGTTTTTATATAAGCTACGTACATTCTACAGGGTTTTAATTAAGTATCTGATCAAACCTAAGAGTATTGTTCCTTAGCCCATTTTAAAATAAATAAATAAAAACATATGTAGATCCAGAATAGCTTTATTAGTAGTGTGACCTTTGTTCGCGTTACTGATGAAGTAAGGAAAACGTTTTTCCGTTTAAAAAACTCCTCCTTATGCTTTAAAAAACTAAATTAAAAATTAAAAAAGAAAATGTTTATCAAGTTTCAACTTNCTAGAAGCTATTATTTCCGAGAAAAACGCATCTAAAGCTGATAATGCATGCAAATTATCACAGTGAAATGAGAGCTATTGTTAGGTTTAAAAACAAAATTTTTTTCTTTACATTACACTGGCTATTTTGACTTAAAATTAATAGTTTTTAAATTTTCAAGTGTCATATCATTGTTTTTGCCGATATAAAAATAAGATAAGTCAGAAAAGCTACTCTGGCCCTTCGAAAATTTTCATGTTTCACAAGCTTTAGATGCGTTTTTCTGTAGTAATCTGTGTCCGAAAGGAACAGCACCATTAGCGAAAGAAGAAGAAAAAAACATGGCGATAAAGGCCCACATCTGACATTTATTTAGACATTTGACATGCATATTTCCTTTAAATCCGTGGCTGTCAACATTTTTTTACACTTGCATAGCAAATGACGAAAATTCTACATCGGAGTGACTAACCATCCTTTATACTAAACCGAGCACTGGGGTTTCCCTAACGTTTTTTAATGTCAATGTTTGTCATTACTGTCAAAAAGAATCTAATCGACTCTGTTGAGCTGAGATTAAACGTTCAAAAAAGTGAACACAAAAATAAATTTTGGAATCCGTTTATTTTTCCCTGTTTCCCAAATCAAAGGAAAATTCGTCGTTCAGTAGTGCTAACAATCAATGCATAAAATACAGTCCATTTTTTCCCGAACATTTTGGTCCAGTCAAGCCGGATAGAGAATCGAAAATAAACCGAGTTCTTTAACGTTCGTTCCATTTTCCTTTCCATTGCTTAATAGTTGAGCTTAGTAACTAGGTTCGTTCTGAATTAATCGTTTACACATATCGCATAGTTGTGGCACTGCTAATTCCTTCGAAGCGTTAATTATGGCACAAATAGAAGGACTACTCAGAAGGCGTGGTGCTCTCAAATCGAAGCTCACGATATTCGAAAACTCTATTCTAAAATTAGATAGCGAATCTTCCAATGGCGTAATCACAAACGACAATGATTCGCTAGAATTGAAAGCTAGATTTCAGCGCTTTTCAAATCTATTAGAGTAGTTCGAAGAATAGCAAACACAAATCATTGAGTTATGTAATGACTGGTAGAGAGCCAAATTCTTAAGAATGAGGAGTTCGAAAAGCGTTTTTATTCGTTATTAGCAAAGGCCAAGTGGCTTTTAGCATGCAACTCTCAGGGAGGAGGCGGTCGAGCTGTGAGTGGCAGCGCGTCTATACCAAATGAATCAAATCTTATCGTAGATCATGACCCTCGTCAGGGTTACATAAACGGTCTTAAGCTACCAGCAATAGAAATATCATCATTTAACGGTGAGTATGATAAATGGATAGAGTTTAGGCATACTTTCGATTTATTGATCAACTCAAATAATAACTTGACGAATATACAGAAATTTCATTATCTCAGAGCGTTCATAGGGTCGAGTTTCTGACATCATAACAAGTTTAGAATTTTCTAGTACTAATTATACAATCACGTGGAACTTCATTTGCGAATGTTTCAATAACAATAAAATTTTAATCCAAAATCATGTCAAAGCTCTATTTCATTTGGAAGAGGTTCAAAAGGACTCAGCCTCAAGTCTGCGAAAAATAATTGACAATACCTTTAAACACTTAAGAGCTCTAAAATCATTGAATGAGCCCACAGATCAATGGGACACTTTAATTATATAACTTATTTGTTCAAAGTTGAATGTTTCTACCCTTCGGGAATGGGAACGTATCAAGGCTCAATCAAATCCCCGTTTGAATGATTTAGAATCGCTATTAACCGAACGCAGTAACATGCTCCAAGCATTAGAATTTAACAACGAACAAAATCAATTCAAAAGAAAAGGTGCTACGGGTAAAAATTTTGCAAGTAACAGAAACATGGACAACCAAAATAAAAACGTATCTTTATTCGTAAATCTAAAAGGACAATGCCCAATTTGCCAATAAGATCATTTTATTCAAAGCTGTCCTAGTTATAATCAACTAAGTGTTAAGGATCGACGCGATCAAGTGGTTAAAAGACACCTTTGTTTCAATTGCTTGCGTGCCGGTGACAACATAAAAAAAATGCACTTCTTCTTGCAAAATTGGAAAGGTAGCCACCACACGCTATTGCATATCGATAAAACTGCAATGGAAGATCATGTAAAAGCAAATAACGAAGCTGAACGATCAAATAGCGAATCGACACAAAATAATGTCAGCCTAGCATCTAATTTAATGTCGAATAAAAAAATCTGAACAGATACTTTTATCAACGGTTTTAATACGCGTTTTCGACAGCCAAAACAGAGCTTTAACACTCAAAGCGTTATTAGATGCCGGCTCTTAAAGTAGTTTCATTACTAAATCCTGTTGTGATCAATTAAATATTTCTCAAACGCCTATCAATCTTACAGTAAATGGTCTTAATCAAGCGAAGGCTAATATCTCGGGAATATGCGCGCTTCACATACAGTCTCATGTCAGCGATCTTTCTCAAATAGTCTCTTGTTTAATAGTTCCCCACATTACCGGAAATTTGCCCAATTTCGTTATTGATGTCCAAGACCTTGGTATTCCTACTAATATCAAACTGGCTGATCTCGATTTCTATCGTTCTCGTTCTATCGATGTGCTGTTGGGTGTTGACTGTTTCTGGAATCTGTTGTGCGTTTGTCAAATCAAGTTAAAGGAACATGGTCCCATTCTCCAAAACACTAAGCTGAGTTGGATAGTAACCCGCCTAATACCCTCAAATATCTTGTGCGCTATTCAATGCAATTTACAAACTAATGTTGAAATCGAGGTTAGCTTAACCCGCTTTTGGGAATTGTAGGAGTGTTCCCAAGCCAAGCCCCTACCGCGCGAAAAGAGATTTTGCGAAAATTATTTTCTTGAAACTTTCAAAAGGGATCCTGGTGGTCATTTCGTCGTGACTATTCCATTTAAAGATAGCCTAAGTAAATTAGGTGAGTTGTTTAATGCCGCCAAGAAGCGTTTGCTTTCGTTGGAATGCCGTTTCAATAATGACAACAAATTTAAAATGATGTATCACGATTTTATTAAGGAATATCAAAATCTAGGGCATAAGTAAGGTAGAAAGTTCAGACCTAGCGAAGCATACTTATTACATGCCTCATCACGGCATATTAAAGGAGAGTAGTCTTACAACCAAGCTGAGGGTCATCTTTGACGCCTCCAGTCGTTCCAGTACGGGGTACTCCCTTAATCAGTTACAGGCAGTAGGGCCTACTATTCAACAGGACCTTTTCTCTATTATAATTAATTTTAGAAAGCATACTTTCGTCTTGTCCGCAGACGTCGAAAAGATGTACAGGATGTGCAGGGTTGCTAAGGGTCAAAGGTCGCTTCAGCGCATTCTGTGGAGGGAATCGTCCAAGGGTGCAATCAAAGTTTATGAGTTCAACACAATGACTTATGGGACTTCCTCAGCATCCTATTTAGCAATTCGATGTCTATACCAACTTGTGCTAGAATGCGAATCAACTTCACCTCTTATCTCCAATATATCCAAAAAAGGTATTTTTATGTCGACGATTTATTTACAGGTGCGGAAAGCATCGGAGAGGCCATTCACATTGCTAACGAGGTATCTCGAACTCTTAAAGGTGCGGGATTCAATTTAAGAAAATGGATTTCAAATTTGTCCTCTGTTTTGCAGGGCATTCAACAGGAAAATGAAAGTGACATTACGAACTTCGGTTCTTGCGAGAATTCTAGAACTTTAGGCATGATTTGGAACGGGTGTAGCGACAAATTTCGTTACAGCTTTGGCAATCTTTCAGGGAATTTCGTCACAAAGCGCCAAATTCTTTCCGAAATATCTCAGGTCTTTGATCCCCTCAATCATTATTTATTGTAAAATTAATACTTCGTGATCTCTGGTTAGCAAAGGTAGATCGGGACGCTTATCTGCCTCAGAATTTGCAAACGCGATGGTCAGTATTATGAAGCGAATTTAACACTTTGAATTCTTTGCAAATTTCAAGGCAAATAACTTGTGGAAACATGATGGGCGCAAAAGTTCACGAGTTTTGCGACGCTTCCTCACAAGCATATGGAGAATATCTATTTGAAATGTTAAAATAACAATGGCGATGTGAAAGTAAATCTCGTTTGTGCCAAATCAAAGGTGGCTCCAGTAAAAGTTCAAACTATCCCAAGGCTGGAGTTAGTTGCGGCGGACCTTTTGTCCAGGCTAGTAGCGAAAGTAAAGTCCGCAATGGAGATCGGCATTCACAGCGCTACCTATTGGACTGATTCCACCATTGTTCTGGGGTGGCTAAAAACTCCACCAAATCTATTGCAAGTTTTTGTTCCTAATCGGGTTTGTTGCATTCAGGAGCTTTCGGACATCGCTTGCTGGCGGCATGTTAGTTCTGGCGACAATCCAGCTGACACGGTTTCACAAGGTGCATTACCCAAGTCTTTGTCTTCGCTAGACATCTACTGGAAGGCCCCGTCATGGCTGTCACTCACTAGGTAATCTTGGTCTCAAAATCATGCGCAGTGCGATGGTCTCAACGAATTGCCCGACATGCGAAAGGGCATCAGTTCACTCAATAATACAATTGCAATCAATTTCATAGATTTCAATTAATTCTCAGATTTAACTAGATTGGATGGCATAGTTGCATATTGTTTTAGATTTATTCGGAATTCTACCAAGCGATCGCAAGTTAAGAAAGCTGGGGTGTTAACCGGAGCTGAAATCAAAACCGCGTCGACTTATTTAGTAAAATTGTCACAACAACAAAGCATGCAAAATGAAATTGAATGAAGACCTATTCAGAGGTCTTAATTTGAAAATAAATCTTTGCGACCCATTGCTCCTTGGAGTTAGAACAACAGAAAAATTTATTGGAGAAAAATTGGCCTTTACACGGTACTGCTCTCGAATTAATTCCTATCGTTAAAAGAGCCTCTATTGAACACCGAATATAAGAACATTTCGCAAGGGATCATTGATTCAAATGATCATTCAAACCCTTTACATATCTGATGGAGATTGACGAAAAAATATGTTCGAAAAACCTTAATGCAAGAAGGACATGAAGGTCCTCAGTTACTTTTGGCCACTCATAATAAAAACACTGATATAAGGTTATTTCTTACCTTCCGTTAAAGAAGAAAATAAAAAAAGTTAGCCATAACCATGCCCTCCTACGAATAGAAATATGTCGCTCCCTCTTCTGGTTTAGGAGATGAACCCTCCCTCACTTCATTCATTATATCACAGTAATACTACAGAGCGAAAACCTTTAGGTTCTATGTCACACTGGAGAAGATCAATCATATATGTATAAACTACTATATCGGGTGTTCCCCATTATGTTAATGTGTGGATGTTGAAGCAAACAATGTGAAAAAGAAATAATATTTCTCTTTCACTTTGTTTCATGTAGCCTTATACTCGTAGCGCCTACGCTGTTCGACCAAACCAAACTAAGCGATAGACTTATGTGAAAGTTTGTGAAATTCGTATACATCTGTCTCACAATATTTGCATCAAGGTTTGGCGAGGACCCGCCATATAGTAGTATTATATATATGAGATCAATACCATGTAGTAGCATCATCAAAAAAGCTAGCTGACAGAAGTTATATGAAATATTGGCAACATTGTAAAAGGAAGTGATAAAAAAGCAACTGTCATTGTAAACAGCAGCAATTAATAAGATAAAATAAACCATTTTATCCTCACCCAATAAGTTTTATTTACACTAAAAGAAAAATAAGTGGTTCAATCGACATCGCTCCCTCTTGTGGTTGTGGGGAAAAAGGGCATTAGAGGGTCTAAATAGTAAAATACGCATACTCTTCGGTTTCCACTTAGCAAAACCGGTAATTTTTCCATCTGTTACATCACAGTAACACAATGAAACGAATACCTTTAGTCTCTACCTCATAGTGGAAAGAAAGAAAAAAAATGCATTAGGAGGTGTGTCCAAAGTGCAAAACAAGCATCTTCTCAACTAGGAAATCAGTAACTGTGGATACTCACAAAGGAAAAATTTAAATAGGAACAAATCCGTGGCCCTCGGGTACTGACAATTGACAATACTGTTACTAGCTAGCGGACTAAGAAAAACTTGAGCGCCACCGACTGGAACAAGGGGAAATTCGGAACACTATATTAGTTAAAACCATTTACTATTACCTTAGTTATAGGACACCATTTATCATTTCGTGAAAAAAAGAATATAAATCTGTTATTTTAAAATAGAAATTTGGACAATTACATCATCTTCGAGTAAAATATACAGGGTGTCCCAAAAGTAAACGTAATCCTTTTAGGGACGTGTTCCTCTCATAAAAATAAGAAAAAAAGTTTATATAAGCATGGGTCGGAAAGTGTTTCGTTTCCAATGTGCAAGGTGTTAAAGTTTAAGAAAAAAGAACAATTTTTATTTTTTAATTTCCAAACGGCTTAAGATTTTTTAATGAAATGTGGTATACGAGTTTAGCATATTGGTTAGTTTAATTCGAAAAATTGTCAGCTTGAACCATTTATCAGTAGCAGAATTAAGGGTGTCATGTGTCACCACAATTGTTGTATGAATAAAATGGACACCCATATTTCCACCACTAGTGAATGGTCAATGCTGGCAATTTTTCGGATTAAACTTACCAATATGCTAAACACGTATACCAAATTTCGTTAAAAAATCTTACTCCGTTTGAAAATTAAAAAATAAAAACTGTTCTATTTTCATAAACTTTAACACCCTGTATCTTGGAAACGAAGCGTTTTCGGACCTCAGTTTATTAGACAAGAAATGTTTACTTAAGTGTCCTCTATCATTTCTGAAAATTAGGAATAATTATTCTATGACACTCTGTATATGCATTTTGCGAAGGAAACTTGTGGAACTTTTCCTCAAACTCCTGATCATCCATCGCTTTCCTTTCGGACATGATACAACTTACATAAAAACCAAACTACTAGATACTTACTTTAGATTACAAAAGAAAAACAAACACTACCTCGCTTATTGCAGGAAAATTGAAAAATGGATCATCGTAGCGATATGACCGACACATTGTACCAGAATGACTTACAAGTTTACTTGTTAGTACGCATAGACCTGGAATAGTTGGGGGTATTAATTTTTCTTTATATTGTGTATGGTCTACTCTTTGCGAAGGATACTACGTGGATATTGGTATGGTATTTACAAGTCGAGACCTGAAATATTAAATTTTTTACTTAACCTTTACAGAAGTAGTGATTCTACAAAAAGACCACTACAAAACGCCTTCTATGTACAAGTAGGCATTCAAATACTATCGCGATCTATTGTGTCAAGTCATTTGGAGATAGATAATTAAATAAAATGCGTATTGCTTTTTCTCTTTCAGTAAGACAAGTCATTGAAAAAATAATAATAAATGAAAAACTATGTACAAGCTAAATGCAGTCAAAATTTATGTCCTTGGTGTCTCGCTTCGTTCAAGTGATTGAAGAATTGTACTAAATTTAATTTCCTTAAATAAACGAATATTTTTATAGTAAATCCACAACAATTGGGAAATTATACAACTTTGGTTCATCGGTTAGTTTTAAAAGTTTATAATTGTTACGATTCCAATCTTTTTTTATTTACATACTGTCAGTGACAAATTTTTAAACGATGGCACTTTTAACTGTTCTATTCAGTATAGGAGTTTTCGTTTTCTTGTTGTACACTTTTGCAAAATGGCGACAACAATACTGGAAACGAATTGAAATACCACAACTGATACCAAATGTTATTTTTGGAGACGGCTTCCTATTGTACACTGGCAAAAGGTCTCTTAAAGAATTTTACGAAAACCTTTATTTTAATGCTAAAGCGAAAGGCCAACATTTTTAGGCATCTACCATGGTATGATTCCAGAAATTGTCATTACTGATGCCGCATTATGCAAAAGAATCATGAACCAAGATTTCGAATATTTTCAATCGCACGGAATATTTTACCATGAAACTAATATTCTTACTATGCATCTTTTCAATTTAGAAGGAGAGGAATGGAAAGGTCGTAGGACAAAACTTACTCCAATGTTTACCTCAGATAAATGTCTTTGTTCATATAAAAATCTCGAATTTAATAAAATATGTCCAATCATTAAGGCAAAATGAAAATGATATTCAGTTTCATAACTAACAAATCAGAGAAGTTACTCGAGGCTATCAACGCACCAACGATGCAATTAATGCTGAAGATTTACTGAAAAGATTTACAACAGAAATTATTGCAAGCACAGCACTTGGACTTGACATTGATCTTTTAAACGAACCACATCATAAGTTTCGGTAATTTATACATAAACTATACTGCCGTCCTAAGCCTAAATGACGTATCTCGCTTTTGTCTCATTTTGAATTATTTCAATTTTTATGAAACTCTTTTCAGCACAACAAGTTATTTGTTATTTTGAGTTGAATTTTTGAAAGGAAACCTGTAAAAAAGATACAAAAACAGTAGTTTATTATTTATAGAAAAAATTAATGTAATATGTTAATTTTAATATTAATGTTGGAATTTATTAAAATTTTAAAAGTGCTTGCTTGAATATTTTTTCATGTGGCTTATTGAGTTATTGCTCCGAAGCCTTCATATGAAAAAATTGACAAAGTGACATACAGTGTGTCTACGGATGGAGGTAACTATACTTGTAAATTTTCTTATTTTGCATTTTAGGAAAAAAAGTCATTCTTTATAAAAAGTTTTGTTTCTTCCGAAAAGTCAATAGCTGTGTTCAAAATAACATACAGGGTAGGAAAAAAATTGGAATCACTATTTTTCTTTTAGGTAAAGTACCCTTTTTATTCATAATTCGGCAAAATGTTATTAAGAAATATAACTTAGATTGAAAAATTATGATCCCATACAAAATTTCACTAAGATCTGTCGACTTTGATTAAAACTTCATTTTTTAAATTAGGTAAACAAAATAAAAATAATAAAAATAAAATAAATACGTTTTGGTAGGAGGAGAACATGTTAATTGAATATAAATTAGACAAATTTGTTAAGTTTTTCAGTAAATAAAATTTATTTTGTTAAACGTAAAAAATGAAGTTTTAATCAAAGTCGACAGATCTTAGTGAAATTTTGTATGGGATCATAACTTTTCAATCTAAACTATATTTCTTAATAACATTTTGCCGAATTATGAATAAAAAGGGTACTTTACTAAAAGAAAAATAGTGATTCCAATTTTTTTCCTACACTGTATGTTATTTTGAAGTTTTGAACACAGCTATTGACTTTTCGGAAGAAACAAAACTTTTTATAATAAATGACTTTTTTTCGTAAAATACAAAATAAGAAAATTTACAAGTATAGTTACCTCTATCCGTGGAAACACTGTATATCTGACTGTCAGATACACATATAAAATTTGTTACGGGAAATTTGCTTAGGTTTTAAGAAAAAAATTGAGATACGTTATATTTTTTAACGTTTTTCAATGCTTTACTTCCCGGGTACGACTATTTTGGTTAACAAATATTGGGGGTTGTTTATAAAGGTAAATAAAAATCGAGAACCTAAAAAAAAATTTTTTTTGAGTTACATCGTTTAGGCTTAGGAGGGCAGTATACATATAATAACTTTTACATTAATTTTGTTACTCACAAGTAAATTATATGGTTTTTTTACAGCGAAATTGCAGAGGAAACTCTTAAACCTCGTTTGCTTAACTTTGCTCTTGAAGGAATATTTCCAAGAAACTTCCTGGGAAGTATGGGCTACCAAACACTACCTTCTCCTATGGTTGAATATTTTTCTAAAGTTGTAAAAGATACAGTACACCAAAGAGAAGCCAGTGGTATTCAAAGGAAAGATTTTATACAATTGATGATACAGTTAAAGAACCATGGAAAAATCAACGATAACGATGGATTTAATGAAAATCAAAGTACTTAAGTCCAGTTTAATCAGTATTTGATCCGTTTTAGAATCAACTTTCCTTTCCTTATAGAAATTGCACATTTCTTAACAGAAGACGACATTATTGCTGAATCATTCTTAATGTATTTAGCTGGATATGAAACTTCATCGAGTTCGATGATATTCGCTTTATATGAATTAGCTCTGAATCAAGAGATTCAAAATAAACTCAGAAATGAAATTACAGAAACTATTGGAAAACATGGGAAGCTCACATACGAGGCTGTTATGGATATGGAATATTTAGATAAAGTGGTTAAAGGTACAAAAGGACAAGATTTCGTAATCTGAGCTGCAAAAATTGATTTTTCAGAAACTCTTAGAAAATATCCAATTGCTCCAGTTCTTCCTAGAACATGTACTAAAGATTACAAAATACCAAATACGAATGTGGTTATTAAAAAAGGTTGTTGTGAGAAATAGCACGAACACTTCAATTGGAAAAATGCTTTTTCAGGAACAGCAGTACAAATTCCTTGCATTGGTCTACATTCTGATCCCGAATTTTATCCGAATCCAAAAATATTTGATCCTGAAAGGTTCAGTGTTGAAAACAAAATGCGTCGACCAGATGCGCCATGGATTCCCTTCGGAGATGGACCAAGGCAATGTCTTGGTAAGCTAATAATA
>JABRWK010000020.1:424046-447999 GCA_013372445.1 Hypothenemus hampei | reverse complement strand
CATTGGCTTCGGAAGAAAAACGACATAACTCAATAGGAAATTCATTTGACTTATGTCGTTTTTCTCCGAAGTCAATGATTTCTTCATAGGTATTTTCGACTCAAAATAACTTTCTCTATTCACTGGTAAAATATCGGTCACCCGTTATAACTCACCCTGTATATGTCCATTTGCACGGATGACATTTAAATATCGCTTATTGTTAGTTTGGGCTACCCTGAAATTAAAGCGCCACCAGTCAAAACTTGATGTTTCATTTAAAATTTGCTTAAAGTCCGTTCGCGTTAAGAATAGACTGTAGGTGGAGCTAAGGCGACCTGATTTATACTGTAAAATATGTCGATATTTTCACTTTTTAGGATATTTTTAATAGAAACGGCAAATCATGATCCGTATGTCATTACTTAAACATCAAATCGAAAAGTACAAAAGAAAAAGTCATAGCAAACTTTGTGGTCAGGTACAGTAAATAATACGTGAATTCTGATTACCATGGCCAATATTTGTATGCTGTAAATTGGACTTACTTTGAAGCCAATCACAAAGCCGTATTTTTAATTGCTGAGGTTTTCAGTAGTCTATTTTTAACGCGAATGGACTTTAGGCTCCGCTTAAAATAAGTTTCATCTTTCCTCGGCTTAATCTAAAAAAAGTGCATTTTTCTTTAATTATTATTATTTCATAAAAGGATAATATAAAAATAATAATAATGTGGAATATCACCCGAGATCGATGGTTAGCATAATAGTTAGGCGCAGATTAAGCCGAGGAAAAATGCGGCTTATTTTAAGCGAAGCCTAGTCAAATTTTAAGTGACACATCGGATATTGACTAGTGGCACTTTAATTTAAGGGTAGCCTAAACTAAGTGTCACATGTGGGCATATTATTGCCCGTTTGCACGGGTCTATTATAATAGACCCGTGACATAATTATGTCACCTATTATTGTCTATTTTTGAAATGTGGTAAATTTCAGTTGCCAATTTAGAAAACATTTTACATACGTCTCATTGCTATAACTGAGCCGTTTATTTTGAAAGTGGCATAAGTCACTTTGTTTTTAAATCGATATATTTAAGGGTTTGCGTTTCAACACGTTTAAAAATATTGATGCTAACTTTCGAGAATGTTTACCTGACTTTATCTCAATAAATCTTAACATTTGATTGAAATTTTTTTTAAATGAAGAAATACCGTTAAATTGTAATCAATGTTATCATTAACTTGATGTTTTGGAAAAAGTGACTTATGCCACTTTCAAAATAAACGGCTCAACAGTTAAATCTTCGTTTCTTCTTCTCTTCGTTCTAACCGGACACATACGTTTTTCAGACTATGGCTATTGACCATTTAATGTGTAAATACATAACCCAAAAATTGATTTTTTCAGACATACAACCTACTGCGGTGTCAACGACTATATCGTCGGTTAAATCTATAAAATTGTTAAATCCATTTTGGCCAATTTTACACAAAAACTACTAAAAAATATCATATATCATTATGTGATATTTAAAAAATCTTTTAAAAAGAATTAATACTAGTTAGTATTTGTTTTATTATTACAAGAATTACGCTTTTGTAATAATATTTTTCCAAAATTCGAAAGAAATTGTATTTTTTTGAATTTTTAAAAGATTGGACTTAGCAGTTTTACACATTTAACCGACGATGTATTATTTAACAATTGAGGGAGTCATCCAAATTATTAACGTTATTTTTACATCAGAGTGGTTCTATATTAATTGTCTTGGTTGTAACATATTTTTTTTACTTAACTAGCTTCTTTTTCCTCATTCCGTTTTGTCGAGGACTATTTATTTTCTGTTTTAATAAAAGTAAAAAAAAAAGATAGACGTATTTTATAATATTCGATTGGATATTTAAAGCTTTAAACATCAAACATTTTTCATTAATGTCAAAGTAGGGAAAATATATTTTTATTTTTTTCTAACACAGGCATTCGATGTTCTCATCTGCTGTCCCTTCCAGGGTAGGAAACTTATCCGTTTTGAATTTTAATTTTAATGAACATAAGATTCTTTTTTGCTTTCTTGTGCCATATAATTTGGATTAGTTTGTATGAAATTGATGATGTATGGGTAATTTGAGAAATTCAAACAGTATGTAATCACTCATGTTAAGTTTGTAATGAGGTAACTGGATAATGATTGCAATTTGTTTAGAGATCAAGTTAAGGGTCAGAATATAGTCTAGAATTGAATTTCGCAGATAAACGGGTTGCGGTTTAAGCTGTGCTCAGTTCAAGAAACGTAAAGACGAAATTGAATATCAGGATTGAATATCACCAATCGCTCTAACTACCTTTGTAAAGTAACAAAAAAAAAGTACACCATTAGAAGAAATGTACAGGTTAGCTTTAGTATTTAAAAACCTTTCCAGAATTATAAAAAAAGCGGTACCCATAATATTCTGGTTTAATCACATACAGTCCTCATACCAGTCACTGGCTCTAATAGAATTTCTCCCTTTAGAAACCTTATTTTTTATTTTTGTAAGCTGTCCGCCTAATAGTTGCGAAGCTCTTCCTAGTTAGCTTAACAAATTGGGTGGTCTCGCAAAGTTACGTGTGCTGGGTACATCGCATACACATCTTAAATCACGATCTACAGTTTAGAAATTGAAAAGAACAGAAAAAAAAATGAATTTGATTAAAGTTATTAGGTATCAAATAAAAAATAGATGTGATAATTGATAGCATTTTTTTAAATTGTCATCTAATAAACAAAACTTTATTGTAATAATGACTTAAACTTGTTATTTTACCAATTCAATTATTTGAAAAATGAATTCATCTACATTTTTAACTAAAATAAGTATACTTCATGAGCCTTGGTAGAAATCAAGGTTTCCTAAGTAAGTCTGTCACTACATTTGTGTTAATTGGTTCACAATACAATACATAGGTAATTGGTTCATATTTTTGCGACTGCTGTGATTGAAACAAAAACATTTTTTAATGCTGTCAAACTTAGTTTCCGTAAATTATTAACGAGGAATTTATCAATACTTCTTGCTTGGTTTTTTTAAAAATATTTTAACTTTTGTTATTTAACTTTTAAATTGGTAAAGTAAGCGACAAAAAAGTTATTCTAAGTTAAAGAAGTGCAATGAATCGTAACTGGAGTCCTTTACCCGATACCACCAAATTATCTTTAAAATCGAATTTGAATGAATTAGTTAAAAAACTGTAATATTTATTCAAAAATTTCAAGAATTATTTATTTAAGTTTGCAATTCAATATTAAATAATCAGAAAAAACAAAAACATGACCATTTTTAATATCGTTGTTTAATTATATGTATATGATTTAATTCGTATATTGTACAGTTCTAAAATGTTTCAATGAATATATAATTTGTTCAATTTTAACGACATAATAATGTAACGAACGTAATTAAAATAACATACAATTGAATAAAATAACCAGAAATTTCTCTGATCATTGTTTGACAATGATTAACTTGTATCAAACTAAAAATTTAGAAGGCATAAATAAGAGATCTACAAAAGAAACTTAAACAGTTAATACAAGCGCCACTTAAAGTTAACTTAAAGTTTTCCTATAAATTGCGTTCATAATTTTTATAAATTCTTGCTAATGGCAATTTTAACTACTCTGCTCATTTTAGGAGTTTTGATTGTTTTTTATTATATCTTTGCAAAATGGAAACAACAGTTCTGGAAACGAAACGGAGTACCTCAACTCAAACCCAACATTTTATTTGGAGATACTCTATTGCTTACTAGCGGCAAAACTTCCGTTAAAGACTTTTACAAAGACATCTATTTCAATAATAAGGCTAAAGGGCAAAAATTTGTGGGTATATACCATGCCTTACTTCCAGAAATTGTCATTACTGATGCCGCATTATGCAAAAGAATTATGAAACAAGATTTCGAGTATTTTACATCGCATGGATTGTTTCACCATAAAACCAATATTCTTACTATGCATCTTTTTAATTTAGAAGGTGAAGAATGGAAGCTCCGTAGAACAAAACTTACCCCAATGTTCACTTCAAGTAAGTTCTATCATTCATTAAATTTAAAAAAAACTACCTTATTTTTAAGGTAAAATGAAGATGATGTTCGATGCATTCGTTATTAAATCGGAACAACTATTCTCAGTTGTCAACAAATGTGGCATTAATGAGGCAATTAATGCTAAAGATTTCTTAAGAAGATTTACAACAGATATTATTGCATACACTGCATTTGGACTTGATTTAGATACTTTGAATAAACCACAACATGAATTCAGGTAAGTTTTACATAAGTTATGTTGTTCAAAAGTAAATTATGTATTTTTTACAGGGAAATTGGAGAAGAAAGTTTTAAACCTCGTTTACTTAATNTAAAACTTATATTTAATATTTTCCTTAGAATTACAACCTCGTGTTACGATTAGATTATACAGTATCTAGATACGTCGACCTTAGATTACACAACACGTAGAACAAATAATTATATATAATTAATCAGTTCAACATATTAAAGAAGAACTAAGAACATGTAATCAAAAATATTTAAATAACATAAAATTTGATTGAAATCATTGTTCTTTCAAATTTTATCTGGAAAAGCAAAACAGATACCAGAGAATTAAATTACAAATTGCATATCGCATTTTGATTGAATAATTTGCATATATTTAGCGATATACATACGAAAATAAAGGAAATTGGTAACTAACCCTATATAATGGTTTGGCAATTTTAAGCAATAGATCAAATTAAACAAATGTTTACGTTTACACATCGATTCTGCTTGTTTTGACGATTAAAATAATTATTTTACAAAGCCCTATCAACGATTAAATTGCCGTTTACCTTTACGAATGTGCTTACATTACGTGATTTTAAAGATTTATGGGGCATTACACTAAAATACATTTGGATAGAATCACACAAATTCAAATAAACTATAAAATAGAATTTATTACTAATAAAACTATAACATATTTTATATTAATTAAGAATATTTTTTAACTATAATTACTATAATCATTAAATTAACGAAGTCAACAACCAAAAAAAAAACAAAATTTGGTTCCTAAAAGACTTTTGCCTTGACCTATTACAAGGATAATCTACATACAGCGTGTTTATGAAATAGAGGGACAAACTTTAAGGACTGATTCCATGTTTGAAAATATGAAAAAAAAATTCTATAAATGTAAGTCTACATGAGCCTTCTAAAGGAGCTATGGTCTTTTGAAAGCTGGTGCCTCCAAGAATGGGTTCTTATTTAATATCTCAGGAACCTTTCCATTTGCAGAGATGCGATTTCATATACGATTTATTAATTAGAGCTACTATTTTGCAGTATTCGTCAAAATTAATTTCAGTCATAATTTATAAAGAAAATAAGTTTTGTTCTGCTAAACAATTTCATTATTCAATTTGAGCTTTTCACCGTGCAGTATTTCCTTTAAAGCGGCATATCTTTTAAACAATTGACCCTACAGCAGTTTATGAACAGTACTTTTTATACAATTTTACGTAAGAAATCATATTCTGATGCCAAAGAACTAAAAAAGTTAAGGGATATAAAAATATCTTAAGTAAATGTAGTCCCATCCTTCCGGTTCCGCCGGAGGAACCTATCGTTATTAGTTTTGGGATAATACTGTAAAATAATAACCCTAATTAATAGGAAATCGTACACTAAATCGCATCGTTGTTCCTAAGATATCAAATAAAAGCCAATTCTTGGAAATCATCTTCAAAGGAGCTCCCTTAGGAAGCAGGGCCATAGTTATAGAAATATTTTTTCATATTTACTAACGTAAAACCAGTCCTTAAAGATTGTCTCGTTATTTAATATATACTTTGTATAATTCAAAGTCACCATCAGGATTAATTCGAATAACTTTTTCAAGTAAGTCTATATTTCTGTAGTACTGTTACATAGAAATGTAAAAAAGATTTTGGTTCAGTCTGCAATTTTTCAGAAGTAAATGAGAAGGAACTTTTATATGGAAAACTTTTAGAGAAATTAATTGTTCCACTTGCATATTTCGACTGCATGGGGCAATTAATAGAGCAATGTTTTACAATATATGACAATTATTTCGACAACCTTGGTCTATATCAATGCATGTTACTCCATGTCCAGAAATGTTTCTCGGGTTGTTGTTCGTATTGCTACCGTAACCGCCGAGTTTCGAAAATATAATATTACCGTATTGCTAATCAATATATCGCAATTAGTGAAGCAGTTAGTTGCTTTATATTGATCCATATAATAATTCCTACGTGTAGCTAGATATTATTGGGACACCAAAAACACCGAATATAGCTGTGAATTGATCAATTTTAATCGCCAGTTTAAAGGTAACTTTAATTACACTTAGAACTTACAATTAGTGATAACAGATTGTAATCAGTTCGACAGAGTATATTTAGAGATCTATTTTTGATCACTGCTTTGTTTAAGAAATCTTGGCCAAAATATTACATTATAATGTTCTAGAATTGAATTGAAAATTGTATTGTTAAAAATTAAAATTTAAATTTTGTTAGCATAAGATTCTTAACAGCATCTGCAGTACATTATTAGAAGGCATTATCTAGTCAAAGATAACAGACATTTCCCGAACTAGTTGCTAAGTAACACTGAGAATCTTAGAAAGTTGCCAGAAAGGTGCAGCCTTAAAACTTGTTAAGAGCCATCGACGTTATTTCTTTGAAGTCTGGTCAGGTCAGCGTAAAGGAATTAATGTTGCCGTGTATAGCAAAATTCTTAAAAATATTTTAACGGATAATATTCGAAACAAATTAGAAAGTACGATTCTAAGAATACAGCAACTACTGGCAAGGCGATCGACTTTCTATTAATAAAGGAACAATTTTAAAAACGCTCTTTTATGGCATCAGATGGACCAGATTTCTTTTATGAGGTTTCATCATCTCAGAAACATTTTCTTATCATCTAATTTATAGAACTTCAAATATTATTTTCTGGAAGCATCAGAATAAAGTCTACACAGTGCAAGATGACTAATTAAATAAAATTAACAACAAAAAAAAGTTTTCGGAGAACAGATAGGTATGTGAACTTTTTAATCTTTAGACATAAAAAAAATGCTTAAATATATTTTTGATAGAATAGGAAAAATAGTCTGTAACGGCACTGGACAACAATTAGCGAATGAAGCTTAATCTAATGTTTCCAGCTTGGAATTTAATTGCGAAAGTTTTCGCATATTCTCCAATTTATTTTAAACTTAAAAGTTTCACATTGCTGACCGTACGTTAAATTAGAAAACTTTTTCTATAAAAGTGTCAATCTTTTTTTTAGTATATAAGCGATTAGCGTTTATTTCCGAAAGGAAAGCTCTACGAAGATATTACTGTACCATAGGCGTTCTATTTTCGTAATACTTCATATGCTTGAAAAGAAAATAAGCTTTTCCCGAAGCATTTTATGTGCACTCAAGAGATTTCCCTATATATTTGTTAGAATAAAATACTTCCATTTTCTTTTTTATAAAACAAATAAAACCCCTTTATATTCGGTTATGGATGAGTTTATATTCGAATTTTTATAATATACGGGTTCATTATAGATCAGAAGTCAAAATTTCACATTCCGAATTTCCAATTCAAATGTAATAATCATTAAGGGTCGATTTCCTAACCTTTCGTGATTAGTTCTCTTTTAAAAGGAAAAAAAGGTCAAACGATTTCCGGTTCTTTAACTACAGTTTTAAGTCTTTTAGACGAGATAATTTTCTAAGTAGCTATAAAAAAGTAATTATTCCATTAAATATACTATGTATGTGTATGGTGACGATTGATCGTGAGGTTTTGCAACCGACGCAAATTCACGAGCGAATCCAAACAATGGATTTAAACCTTTGTATTGAACTATATATGATGGAATGATGGAATCACGATAAGACATTGAGCCCTACATTAACAGACATCTATAATTCTAGTGTTCAAGTCCTGATGTAAAAAAGGTCATTAATTTACGTAAAGGAAAATTTGCAACAAGAGAAATGAGTAACTTTCGAGCATCCAATATGCATATTACGTTTAACGGCCGCGATTTTAACCCTACAGTTATGAGCATTTTGAGTCAGATGTTAAAGTACTAAACGCTATAAAAGAGTTTTTAAAACCTAAACCGCAACATATTTATAAACAGGGTACAGATGGTGAACATTAAGGAACTGAGCAACCCTCCTCAACGATTGGATTCTTGAATTTTTTATCTTAAAATTGCACTTTATTACTGCAGAAGCTCTTGCTGATGTCGCAGCATCGACCGAACAAGTAAACTTGAAACAAAAAAGCAAAAAACATGAAACTAGATGTTGCAAATTTATATTAAAACCAGGAAGGAAACAGTTATGAAACATTTTAAATAGATAATTATAAAAAAATTATTTTGCTTTTCGAAAAAATCCCATTAACATTTAAAAATCTTAGATCTTGAAATCTTAGATTCGTAATTTAAGAAAAGATAAAGAAGATATTCAAAAGAAATGTGCCGTTATTTATTATTTTACACAAAATTTCTATTCAAGAATAATGTTTATATTTTAAAATAAATTATTTTATGTGATTATTTGGAGCAATTAATAAGAAATTAAGATATTACATTCAATAAACGCCAGTAATATTATGGCAACATATTATTCCTCGCAGTATTTTTATATGTGATGGTTAGTATTAAAAAAAATATTAACTAAAGAAGAGTATGTTTATTTAGTAAAAATGCTACGGAATTGGAAATATATTTTATGAATACATAGAGTGTCCAGTAGTTTGATGCAAATCTGCAAAGCGGTTATAAAGGGGGCCATTTTGAACTTATTTCACCCAACATACCTATGTACGCAGTATTACAGTTTTTGAAATAATGACGTTTTGAATATTTTGCAATTTGACCGTGCTTTTCTACAAATATTGAAGAACAACAAACCTTTTTATCACGAAAATGTACTAAACTTTTTAGTCTGTATGAAAAGATTGTTTAGATTATTTGAATAAGAAAGTCCAAAATGGCTTCAACACTTATCCAGAACTTAATAAACATGATTTTACTAATTTGTAAAAAAGAAACATTCAAATTCAAACGAGGATTTTATTTAAAACTCTTCTGTCAAGGCTTTTCCAAATGATATTAAAAACTTCCTTAGGCAATGGTCTTTCAGTTATGATGAAAAGTTTCATAATAAAAATATGAAAAACTTCAGAAATTAATCTTAATAAGCGTCCATGGAACTCACTTGTCAAAAACATAGGATATCCATTTATTATCTAATTTAGGTAGTTTTAAATAAGCGGATTTTTAGAAAATCATCGAATTATTACTACATTTTAAACTAAATATAAAAAATAACTTTTAAAAAAATTTATTTCGCAATTTGACAATTTAAATGGTGATAATTATTTACAATTTTTGAAAAACACTCTTTGTGATATCTTAGAAAAGATCTTTCTATTAGATGAAGACATAAGTGGATAAAAAATCATCTAATGCTGTTTTTGAGGATCCCTTGTATAGATTTAACACTCAGTTAAAAGGAATCCTCTAATTTCGTTGTCCCTTGGGAAATTTTAGACGTTAAATGTGTCATATCGGATACACTTTACACGTAAAAACTTTAAAGTCAATTTACTCAACAAATTCAAAATGTGGCATGACACCATTATTCACTTATATCTTCAAATATCAGAAATGAATTAATTTTTATTTAAAAAATTTTTTTTCTTTAATTTTGTTTATATTTAGTTTAGATTTGAACACAACAAAGAAAATATACGATGGAAATAGTGCAGCTCTATTATTAGAAGTGGAGTCAGTTGCACATGATCCTTAATTATCTTTAAGTGAAATTTTATTATAATTGGTTTTTAACAGCATAAAACTTCACTTTTTGAAAATAAGGCTACTGGATATACTAAAATCTAGAGATGAGGACAGACGTTTAGTGTTTTGTTTATAGGCAATGCCGAAATATTGTGAATACACAGGATTGCATAAATTTACTTTTTTCATCGATGAATCTACTTTCAATACAAATGGCTACGTATTTATCTAAAATAATCATCACTGGGCTTTTGATAATCTTGGATATGTAATTAGAACAAAAAGTCAGCTTTACATTACATAATGTAATATTTTCTTTTATCGGATAGTTAGATTATATTTTATACAAAAGAATTTAAATCAGTGCGTATACTTACACATTTTAGAAACATTCCTTATGACATTTTGTTGTGGTCAGCAAGGTGTAGGACAATTTATGTGGTACTAAGTTACGAAATAAAGACACTTTGGCGAAGTCTGGAGGATAAGAGAGCGTTTTAATGCAAATGATAACGTATTTATACCCTAAAAAGAACATCCCCCTCTTAAAGAAGGTCTGTAACCATAACATTCTTACTAAAACTAAATATCAATACATTCCTACTATGTCCTTGTAATGAGAACTAAAAGTACCCTTACGCAATAACAGATGAAAATAGGGTTTTTCCCAAAGAGTTTATGTCCAGGCAGGTATCATAAAGAAGGCGCCTAAGTCATAAAAGAGTTTGTGTTCACAACAATTTTTAAAAACCTTAGCGTTAGAAATGTTCAATACCCTGTTTCAGCAACAGGATAGCTGTCCTACTCACTTTACCCTCTTGGTCAAATAATGGCTGTAAGTCATTTTAGTGAAAGATGGATAGGGCGGTTTGGCCCAATTCATTATTTTGCTAGGTCACTTGACTTCTCACCCCTAGAGTCTTTTTTTGCCATAAAACAAAATTTTTATTTGAATGATCTGCCACATAATATGATCATCTTAAAACAGCGCATACAAGAAGTAATAAATAAATTGAATGAACCACAAACTATTGGAAAAGTGTACGAAAAGCGAAAGAATGCGTTGAGATCGGAGATAGCTACTTTGAATAAATGGAAACATTGAAATTTTGTATTCAGATTTTATTTTAAATTAGAAACAGAATTTTTGAATAAAAATTTGAAGTAAAATAATAAATAATGGTACTTTCCTTTGAATACATACCTTGGGTGTTCGGAAAATAAATGTCAGAAATAGTATCATGATATGCTTTGGGTCAAAACATTAAGATTTGGTTGAACAGTCATTTGGAAAAGTGTTTCGTTTGGACGCTATTGATGGTCAAAGTTCTTGAAAAAACACACATTTTTTTGTTAAACCTGAAGAATGGTTCAACGGATTTCAATGAAACTTAGTATGTATTTATTTATTAGTACACGGACTATTTTGATGTAACATTCACGTCTATCAATAAGGTGCAAGTGGTAAGTTCTTAGCCATCTTCCTACAAGAAATTTCCAAGAGATCGAAAAGATGGATGAAGGGTCAATGTATTTTCAGAAAAAAAATCAATCGGATACAGGTGCTCAGTAAAAAGTTTCATTGAAATTCGTTGAACCATTTTTCAGATATAATAAAATATGTGTTTTTTTTTCAAGAACTTTGACCATCAACAGCGTCCAAACAAGATACTTTTACAAATGATTGTTCAGCCAAATCTTAATGTTGAGACCCAAAGAATATTATGATATTATTTTTGACATTCATTTTCTGAACACCCTGTATTTTCCTGATTTATTATTTGATGTGCACCCTCTATTTCTGGTTTAAGACTTTGAAATGTTAATATTATTTTTTCGAGAAACAGAACTTTTTATAAAAGATAACATTTTTCGATAAAGTCATAAATATAAAAGTATTTCTTTTCCTGAAACGGTTCCGTGAACACACTGTATACGTAGAATGATTGGAGAAGCTCCTTAAAGAAGAAAAAAGATCTCAAATAGTCAGAGTATAGTTGAGAATCATTAAGTGAATTATGCAGGCGGTCAGATTCTGAAACTTCTCACCCGCATACATAAAGTTCAACTTATAGCGCTTTTCAATGTAAAGAAAATACTTAAAATGCTGCTATCCTTTACTGTCAAGATGTATTTAAAAGCGTTTTATAAAATTTTAGTTCTTTTCACATACTTTATTAAGAGGATTTTCAAAGTAAAAATCTAGGAAAGGCGTTGGTTAGTCCATAAAAATCTCATTAAAGGGTTTGTAATGTTTTGACAATAACGGTCGTAATGGTCTTATTTTGGAAAATACGAAAGTTTCCATTGAAAAATCAGATCTTTGAGTATTAAAAAGTAGTTTTTAATAACACTTGAAAAAGTAGCATCTATTTAAATATATCTATTTGAAGTTTGCAGGGGTACTTGGAATAAGTTAAAATGCAAACATGGTCTAGCTTTACTATTAAGGCCTTACCGCCACCACTCCATGAAATTTTAACGAGTCAGTTTGAATATCAAAGCCGAAGGATTCCTCAGTCAATATGAGGTTCTAAGATGTATAAATAATCGATGTCCTTTGTAATACCGTCATTAGAGGAGGACGTTGCCAGCATACGAAATCATTTCACTTTTTACATTACGTATTCCACAGCATTAAGCCCAGGTTGCTCCTCTAACATTATTTATTCGAAAAGGGAACCTCTTCAAGACTTGCTTTGAGTTATTCTTAATGACAAAGTTGCAGCGTGACGTAGTTACGTTAAAAGAGTCTTAAAGTTGCTCCAGTTTTCTTTTTTTTCAAAATTAATTATATTTTCTTACTAATTATACTGTCATTAGGTTGTCTTTTAATAGAAATTCATACTAGACTAAATTTCGCTCTTTAAATAACTTTCGTTAATAAATAATTAGGCTTAGAAGCTTACCGGATGCTGTAGCGCATTTATGAAGCTCCTTGGTAAGTAAAGGAACAGGAATAAAATTAAGATCAAAACCGAAACTTTTGTAATTAAAAGCTGAACTTATAAGTGGCGGGCTTTTAATTCGCGTCGTGACTTATCAGTCTAAATTGTAAAATTTACCCCCTCGGATTTGCTACGTAGATAAAAATAACAAATGAGCACGTAAATAAAGGCTTTATCTAATTTACCAGCAACCATCTTCGAATTCAGTTAGTTCAGGAATTTATTGCAATCTAGATTGAGAGAATTCCAATGGAAGAAGTTTCTCATGAGAGTCCCTAGGCTAAGTATTACGTTGATGTAATGTTTTGATAATACCGGTCATTGTCAACCTACACTTCCAAGTACATACTTACTTTTTTCCATTTAAACTTATCATCATATTAAAAAGTTTATTCAGTTAATGAATATCGAACACATTGATATGAAAATGTTGCCTGGTACTCCGCAACAAATGATTAAATTGTCAACTTTTGCCCTGTAATCCCTTGACGGCGAAACTTTTTAATCTCGCGAACAGGCTTTCCACGAACTCGTTCCAAATCCTTAATGAAATTTCGAAAGTCAGTGACATCTTTCTCTTAACTCTAACGTTACCAACTTTGTTATATCAGTCAAATTTTGAGCAAGAAGCATACTAAGACAAACAAATTTCCTTTTACAAAATAAAATCAGTTTATGTTACTGTATGAGAGAACTGTGCCATTTTTAGAGTATGAGAGAAAAATTGGTAGTCAAAACTTCAATTTCTAATGCAATAAACTCAATTTTACTTAAAATTATTAAAGTGGTTGACGCAAGATGACAATAGAGTTAAAACATCTTGTGAATACTTAAAAATAATGAAAATCTGCAAAAAATAATGCAAGGGAGAAAATGAAATTTCGCACCACAGATTACAGAGGAAATCAACGTCCCGTGAGGATACGTCACCATTCACGATGAAAACATTGATTTTTTGTTTTTCTTTGGATTACATATTTTTACCACGCTTTCCTTCTAGTTGAATTTAAGTACCATTTCTCAAAATATTTATTATAATATAAGCTCTAATGTACAGAGTGTTTCATAAATTCAGGGGCTGATTGTACATTGAAAATAATAGCAGTTGTCCATATAGTCCATATTCCAATAATGCTTCATTACTAAGATATGGGGTGTTAAAGTTTTAATAAAAAATCAAATTTTTATTCATCAAATTATCTTCAAAACCATTTATTATTTTTCAATGTACAATTAGCCCCTGAATTATCGTTCAACATTTATGAAACATCCTGTATAACGAGGAATAAAGGATACACGAATATTGAAAAGAAGGTGAGAGAGTATTATGCTTAGATTAACATAAAAATCCAGATCTTCATTAAAACTTGATGATGGCTCAAGCAAGTTTTATGATTAACTAAGTTCGACGACCTTCTGAACTTTTTGAAGAAAAGCAAATGCCCAATTGATGAAACACTCAATTGGATAATCGTTTTATTATTTTTTAATTTATTTTTCTTAAAACATGTTTATATGGTCGTGTGATTTTTACATTTTTACATGTAACTAGGCTAGAGTTATAAATATTTCCGGCAGGACTCAAATTTGGTTAATGAACAAGCCAATTCGATATGCATATTCGTAATATTTTTAATATTGCATAATTGAATAAATGCTAAGTTTCGAACAATTTTCATTCCAATCCTTTTCTCTCCAACACATCCATATTTCAGTTCACAGATCTTTTATCTAGAACTACCTGTTATAGCAAACTGATTGCAATATCAGTAGTTTTGGAAGAATATTGAATTCTAATTATTTATTGATAGATTTATTATGGAAATAATGGTAGATTTACGCATAATAAATTATATCATATTCCATTTGGAATATTGGCAATCGACTTGCATTTATTTGCTATGGTTCATTTTATTTAGAACGTTTTGGTTTCAACATTTATTCTACGCTGCGGTTTTCCTAATAAATGATTAATTGTTTCCAGATTTATCCAAATTATTGACGTTACTATATGAAAAAAATATATATGAACTACATATACATAGTTATCCATACATTAAAGAGAATTATGTAATCATATTTTCTTAGCCAGACTCATCAATATACGCAGAATTCTGCCTTTAATAAATTTTGAAACACATCTTAAATCTAATCTTAAACTTCTTGCTTTGATGTTATCATTGGAATGGTTGTTAAATTTGAATCGCAGATCTATGTATTTCAGTTTTTATACTTGATCGAAATTTTTTGTAACTATCTACTTTACAAATGATGACTTCAATAAATCAGTGAAGTCAATTTTTCGCCTAAAATTAGTTCCTAGCATATTATTAAATACATATAACTTTATTTAGTCCGATCTGATCGTAAATAAAGCAGCTTTTCTAGGTGAACTGTGGCTGCCGAAGCATACAATAAGGTGCTTGCTTTTTTGATTTTATATATAAACCACCCTTGTCCAGAACTTAATTGACATTGCATGAAAATCAAAACATTAACCCCGTAATGAAAATATAAAATGTTTTTTAGGTAACAGGAATCAGGGACTTGTCAGAAGTGTGATAAATTTATCGAACAAAATATTAAAACAAAGAAGGTATCAGAAATACTTTCACCAACATGAAAAATAAAATATCGCTTTGGCCTAAAATAATCTATGTATTGAAGTCTTGAGATTTGATTAATCAGCAAAAGCTACCATTCAATCACATCATCAAATGGTGAGGTTTTTTATATGATTCAATTCAATTTAATTCGAAATACGTAACAAATGGAATTTCAAACTGCAATGAAAATGTACTGTACATAGAATTCAAAAAAATTAATTTAATCCCATAATGTGTCGTTAAAAAAATTATATTTTTTAAGGAAATTTGGTAAATGAGCAATATCGCAGAAGTTTCTTATCGTATGATAAGACAATTTCGGTAATTATATTCTTTAATGTTCACCACTCCGATGACCCTTGACCTTTTAATAAATCATTTGTAGGGTTATTCTGAGTAAATCTAAGTATATACATATATACATATGTTGGGCACGCATTTGCCTTCTTCATATTTTTTTATGTTGGAACAAACATGTGTTTCAACTATGTATATCCAAATTCAACTGCCTTACGGGACCGAGGACCGTGGAAAAAGGGTGCTGGGTGAAGTAACTAAAACGTAGTTTTAGTGTATTTTTAGGAATTCTTCGGAATTTTTGTTCATTAAGTTCTATTGTTGGATTTTTAATAAAGTCTGTGTTCTCCCTCTACTTACCTTCGCTTCGAACCTCTTTTTTCTCTTTTTTTAAACATAACTGACCTATCCCTCCACTTACCTTCTTTCCTCTCTCTTTTCCGTGGACTTTTTTTATTTTATATACTGAACTCCGATAGCTTGCTATTGATGATCTTTAAAAATTAACTAAATAATCATTAACAATGATTCATTATGGTTCTCTTTTTTTTGTTTGAATAACCTAACCCTCTTAACATGATTATTGGGAGGAGCAAGAAGATTGGATTAGGTTAGGTACCTCCTAAAAAACATCCTTTAATTTGTCTGATTTAAAAACAAATAAACAAAAGTTGTGACTAAAAAATCGATAAAGAATTAAATTCCAACAATCGGTCATTGTTTTTTAATCACCCGTATATCTGATAAACCAGCTGTCATCTGTCAAAATACTGTAGCCATTTTTATTTACGATTAGTATACTTTGTTATTTACAATGCAAAAACTTACGGTTGAACAAAATTCCGAAATTATTCAAATTTACTTCGAAAATCGATCGTCAATTCGCTAAACGCATCGAAAACTATGATAATTTTATAATAGACATCATCGTCAATTGCTGCATCAAATTGCTCCGACCGACGTCAAACCGATAAATTTAAGTCTTCATCAATATTTTTACTTACAGAAGCTGTGGTTTCTTCATTACGCCCATTTCTTCAATGGCTTAATGACATCATGGAGAAAATATGCCGTTTGAAATTTATCCACGATACGACGGAGAGTAAGCATAGGTGAAGAATGATATCTATGATAAAATTGAAACATTGTTCAAGCTTAAGTGTTTGTATGGTAAAATGGCAAAGAGTACTAATTGTAAGTAAAACTGGCTGGTTTGTCAGATATGCACATCCAAAGTTATCCATTATGAAGGACAAGTTGAAAAGGGTGAGTCCTATAGTACTGTGGCCTATGACTTAATATCCTACTTGAGATTAATGTTTTTTGGTGCTATAAACTGTTGCTCTTTAATAGGATTTTCATTTTTTATAGTTATATGTAGTAGTCATAAGAGTATGCCGATTTGATGTTTTTGGAGATTCTGCATCTGATGAATAGAGCTACCCAGTTGTTATTTGTTATCATCATTATCAGTACCAATATTAGGTTGTCTGTGCTGCAGATGTGATTGATGATGTTGACGTTTGCGTTCCTCTTGCGTTCGCCGTTAACGATCACAAAGTAACGTCATAGGTAATATGGAGTTTAATATGCACATTTCGTACAAGACACCTGCCCTAAGATTTGACATTGTTGAGTATTTCCTTTTGGATTATTCTAGATTTCTATTTTAATAGCTGTATCCATTAAAGTAGTTCTGCGAGTTGTAACGTCTTTTGATTCATATGATAAATTATTTATTCGATTAATTAATAGATCGAAGGGCAACATGGTCATATCTTCTCTTTTTTTGTCATCAAATATTGATGTATAGCCATATGTTCAATAATCACTAGCACAATACACAAATGTTTTTATTTTTGCACTACAAAGTGCGTCCGTTGGCTCCAATAGCTCGATAGCAACGCACTTTGTAATTAAATTGTTTTTAATCTTCCATTATTTTTTAGCCGAAATCGACTTGATCGGTTTATGTATTTGAGACTTAAATTATTAATGAAAATAAAATTTTATTTTGTCTGAATTAGCAAGTTTCATATATTTTATGCAAATTTCTATAGAAAATTTATATTCGAAATTTTTAAGGCTATTATACGTCCATTAATAACGAAATCCGCAAATTGTAATTACACAATAGAGTATTATGTAACCATAATAAAAATATTTACGATACATTTTTCCATCACAGATTTTGAATATACAGGGCGGCTTATCGAAATCGAAACAAGCTTTTTTTCTTCAAAATTTATAAATAGAAAAAAATTTTGAAACGTCACTTTATTTCTATTTAAGGGGGAAACATTTTAAAATGTTTTCTAGACCCACCCCTACCGGTGATGAAACTCAACCCCTAAAGTTTAAATGGAACATGGAATCGAGTGACATACCGTTTTAAAAGTTATTGAATTCTCTTTTTAACCGCTGTATTTTTTTAATTTTTTTTGTGTTTATAAAATACCGTTTTAAAGCTTATTGAAAAAATTTTAAAAAATAGAATAAACGTATGTGGTATGTTGAAATTTAAAGCGGAATTTATTTTTTATCTAAACAAAACTTACATAAAACTCCACATTGCTGCTCTCTGCCATTTTCGGGGAATCTAATTAATAATTCCTTCTTTCTAAGCTATTTTTGGCTGTTTATACAGTTGGTTTTGCACAAAATTTTACATACAACCTCATAATCTATAAAAATAAAACCCCCAAACACCCTAAGCTTCTTTCCGAGATTCCAAACAAATATGAATCCCATAGGAATAAATTAAGAGTGTAAAGAGAATGGATGAGGATTTTTTAAATTTACTTTAGTTATTTCAATAGTTTGATGACAAGCATCGTTTGGTACAAAATAAGAATTTAATTATTTCAGATATTAGCTGATAATATGTATGTAATAAGCAAATATCGGTACAAGTGGCACCTTGTGCATCCCAAGACACTGTTGCCATAACCTTTCGTCGTTGCTTTGTTCTTGTCGAAAACACGTTAAAATTTCAGCTGCAACTTCGTGATTGGTCGAATAAAAAATTTATAAAAGCGTTGAAAATGATTTTTACTCTCCCAATACAAACCTCATACAGCGCGCAATCAACAATAATTCCAAATTTGGAATTGTAGCTCGCATTTTGCACATTGTGTATTTTCTGTCAGCATGGAAGTTTCATAAATTGAAGCATTAGCTTCCTGCAAATCTTGATAAATTTAAACTTTTTATCAAGATTTGATCTGATGTTCTGTTGAACCGTCAACAAGTGGTTGAAGAGGTTTCGGAAGGGCCGAAAAGACTTCAAAGACGATACTTGTTCAAGAAGGTCGTTTTAGAATAGAACTTGCAACAGGCTGTTGCGATAAATCTGTTAAATGCAAACAAAACCAGTTCAAGTGACAATGCAGTTTTCATACAGAGCTTTATACATAGAAATAGAAAATTGATTTTTATCAATTTACTATTTCCATCTATTTTTTATATTAGAACTATTAGCAAAATTCCTGCATAAATTTTAAAATATCTCGTATCAAGATAAGACATTTTTCTGACAACTTATCTAGAAATCAATAAATCTTCCAATAGCTTTTTTAAAGACATTTTTTATTTTTGTTTGGTTTCTTCTTGAAGGTGAAGAATTAATTATGAAGATCAATCCTAAATTCAAATTATAAATGATTAAAACACAAACAATAGTGCTAGTATATTTTCATACCAAAATTACAAACTACATACTGCCTGGAAATAGAACACAAATAAAATCGTGACATTCATGTATTTACTTTGATATCTGAGTCGCACAGTTCCATTTGCTGCTTGTTGAACATAAACATTTTTTCAAGTTTCAACTAATCAATTATCTTGAAAATCGTCGGAAGAAATTGATTCCATTTTGATATTGACTGGATAGATTTCAATAAAGGAATCGTCAAACCATATGATTCTGACCTTTGACTTTTTCGATCTGTTATTGTAGATCTTTAAAGTTTTATCAAATACCTAAGGATAGTCTTCTATAACCCACACCAGTAATATACAGGATGTAACATACCTAAAAAAAAATTTTAATGAAACTAGATTCAAGATAGAGTAACATTTTTCAATCTTAATCCGTTGCCGATATCTGATTTTTTAGCGGTTTTTTTTAAACCTATTTTTTTTCTATTAAAACTGCATTTTCTCTATTCTAACTAATTTTTTTTCTACTTTTAACCGCGTTTTCGAAATCAGAGTTAAACTTAAATTGGAATGAAAAATATGGTCTTAATGGCAAAAACACGTGTTTAAAACAAAGCTGTTCAAAAAACCATATCTCGGTAACGGATTGAAATAAAAAAGTGCGCTTGGCGGCGTTCTGCTTCATTTTCATCCGATTTTTTTTTATTTAGATTGGTTCCACCCTGTATATTCATTTGATGAATTTTTTTATAAATTTATTTAAAATAAATACAAAATTCGAAAATGGCTATTGAATACGCAATCTTTCCTACAGCTTTCGCAGCATATAACATGTAACTTAAGATTTAGAGGTGACAATATTTAAAATGAAAATCTATAGAAGGTATTTTTTATAATACTTAAATGTTGCAGGTAGTTATTAAAATTAGGAAGCAAAAAAATATTTCTCTAAAATTTACATACATCTTTATTGTTTATCACAAAATTCAGGTACAATTTGTCATATCCGTGACAAAAGATTCACGGTACAGTTTTACCTTAATTCAAAGGATGGCAATAACAACAGACCTTGAAAATCAAACATCCCACCATTACTCGAGTGCCTTTCTAAGGGTATACTATAAATGAAGTAATACTATTTGCATCCTATTTTTTTTTTTGACCTTTAAGCCTTATTTAGGGTGTCGCTCTATTTGCATTGTTACATACCTGAGTATTTTTCCTTCAGCTTTAGTAATAAATATTATTTATAATAGTAGATACCTTTTAAGTTTGGTTTATGGCCAGGTATTTTTTCTTTTATTACTTTAAAAGCATTGTAACTCCTATAAAGATGTTTGTTTAGGAAGGGGTTGTTTTTCTTATAAATTCGGTAATATTTAGTTAGAAAGTCAGTTTTAAACTAGTGCCCTTACAGTATAAATCGAGTATATCGACAAGTACATTTTCATATTATTCTGTTTTTTAACGCTGAAAATCTCTTGCGTTATCGTGGAAGAAGTGGTTAGTTTCAGTGATTGAAACTATTGCAGTTTATAATTGAATACGTTTGTTAATGCATTACGGAAGAAGGTGAAACATGTATCGCGATTTGTACTCTAAACGAGTGTGTGTTGGTGTGGAAAACAATAGAGTAAAATTGAGTGTACTGAGTGTGTATGAGTGAAGAAGAGCATGAATAATTAAAATGTATTTGCCACAGTGTTCCTCTATTTATATCCAGAAAGAAATATTTATCTTAATTTGGCTTGTTATTGTATTGCTGAAAAGAGGGTTCAATCAATTGAATTTTCCTAGCTCTAAATGGTCACTTAAGACATATACATACTCCATATAAAAGCCAAAGAAGAAGCAAAATAGGAAATGCCTTGCAAATCAGAAGAATCCTTTACTGAAATATTGCAGAAAACTATAATTCATAATATAACAACGTAAGTAACAGTGTCTTGTCAAAAAAAGCGGAATCATCAACAAAAGAAGGAAAGATTTGAAAAACAGCACTCAACAATTAAGAAACAGAAAATCTCTTAAGCGGTTTTTCAACCGCTATGTAATGGTTGCTCAATGAATTGCAAAATAATATACCAAGAAACTATAAAAAGGACGATAGCGAGAAAATCATCAAAATGAAGCGTCAAAAGAGCAGATTGAGTAGCTCTTGAAACTCTTCATAAAAACTCGCAAAAAGTGAAGATATCTTAAAGGACAAGAACTAATTTAAAACTGCAAACAAATGGAGAATAAAAGGTCAATCCCATCCCAGGAATATTTCCGTAAAAGATCATATATTTAAAGTTCGTCTTTTACTGTTTTATTCAAGTCAAGTCTTCTTTTTATCAAATCTTCTTCTGAGTTTATTCTGCACCATTACTCTATTCCTACGTAAATCGTATAAACGTGTGAGCTGCAATATACATGAAGAAATATATATATAATTTCTAGAAATGGATGCACCGAGAGAGATGTAGAATATAATCATATATAGAAATTTCTATATGCTGCATCTCTCTCGGTCCATCCTTTTCTAGAAATTGGCCCTGTCTCAGCTTTCCATACTGTATATATCGTGGGCAAAAAAATATATTTATTTTTTTCAAAATATTAAAGTTACAAAAATGGTTCTGTAATGTAACTGTAGCTCCAGTCAAATCATTGATGAGGTTTAATAATGTTTTTCATAATTATATGGCATAAATGTTAGCGTTGAATTAAAAGGTGGTAGCTTTCGTTAAAATTTCCTAATGTTGTGGTTATCAAAGTGTGGGGTAAAAATAATGGGTACTAGTTTAAAAATAAAAGTAACTCGTTGAAATCTGGAGGGTAAGACAGCGTTTAATACAAAAATTGTCATATTTATACCTAAAGGAACATCCTTCATAGGGAAAAGGTTTGAAAACAAAATATTCCTACTATAACTAAAATGAAAATTGAAAGTACCCTTATACAATAATAAAAATGTAGGCGTAACAAATAAGTTTTTACCCAAATCGTTCGTACCAAGACAGAGTACCATAAAGATGGCGCCTAAATCATAAAAGTGTTGGTATTCACAACACCTCCCCCGCAAAGAAAGATTTTTCGTACAATTTGAAATTTAGAAAAATCGTTTGACACATATAAAACTAAACATAATATACTAAATTATAAAGTATTAATTTTGTCTAGCAGCTCGCCTCTCATTGTCAGGGTAGTATTCTATAGTGGGTCTTGAAAAAGTGCCAGTATATTCATCACCTCTTTGTCCAACTGGCTGACTTGTGTTTTGATAATCCGGTGGGTTATCCGACGTACTGGTGTATTGCACATGTGGTCTATCCCTGTCGTTTTCTATTCTTTGATTTACACGTATACAAACATTTGGTATCATTCCACAACAGGATGTAGTTTTACAACATTTTTTCAAGAATTATTTAAAAAAACATTACAAAAGTGCGAATCGAAGCTTGTAAGTTTGCGTATACAGAGACTTTTTACGGCCTCATGATGATGTAACAGACCATCATAGTTAGCGTTAAGGTTTCCAAAATTCGCAAACGTAATCAATTTCCATTGGTTGTTGTAAACGCGTGTTTCTTCAATTTTTTCATAATGGATTCCGGGATTGTGATCATAATACGTGACATTATAGTCAGAGTAGACGATCCTAACTAATAATAAAATCAAAAGGTTGAATCTAAAAGAAAAAACTGTTAGTAAATTAAAAGGAAAAAGAAAAAGGAAACATCTTTCTTTTTTTATATTGGTTAATATTTATTATTCTATGTACTCATTTTTTATTTTTTTTATGACTACCTTTACTCATAGAAATACTTTAATCGATTTGCATGCACTGTCTATTTCCTTTTCCCTTTTTTAATACTGTAGTTTACGTCTGATAATTTTTCAATTACTTTATAGGGACCTATCCATACCGGTGTAAGTTTTACGCTTCTCCCGCGTCGAACGGATTCATCGTACAACAATACTGAATCTCTCGCTTTGAATTGCATAGGCTTAATTTTATTATCGTATCTTTCCTTAGACGTAATCTTACTTTTAAGTAAGTTTTCCCGAGCTATTTTATGCGAATATTGTAAATTATGCACGAAATCATCATACGAATAATAACTTTTTTCTGGTTGTTTTATGGAAGATGGTAATATTGGATAATGTCCAAACAATAGTTCGAATGGACTATATTGCTTTGCAGTATGTGGACTGGTATTATAGCTAAAAGTTCCAAAAGGAATCCATTGATCCCAATCCTTCTGGGAAGGGTTTATAAAGTGCCGAAAATATTCTTCTAGGACTTTATGTGATCGTTCCAATGTACCAGTTGACTCAGGGTGATAACTAGTTGTTTGAATTTTCTTTATTTTCAAGAGTTTACAGGTATTAGTAAAAAGTTCACTTATAAAATTTGATCCATTATCAGTAATTAAAACTTCGAGTATACCATACGAACAGATAATTTTTATAACAAAATGATAAGCTACCGTTTGAGCTTCCTGGTTTTCCATAGGAATGTCAATTAAAAACTTTGTTAAGCCATCTTGAAATGTAAGGATGGATTTGTGATTTGAATCAGTTTCCGGTAATGGTCCTACTA
>JABRWK010000020.1:403140-422697 GCA_013372445.1 Hypothenemus hampei | reverse complement strand
ATCATAGTTAGCGTTAAGGTTTCCAAAATTCGCAAACGTAATCAATTTCCATTGGTTGTTGTAAACGCGTGTTTCTTCAATTTTTTCATAATGGATTCCGGGATTGTGATCATAATACGTGACATTATAGTCAGAGTAGACGATCCTAACTAATAATAAAATCAAAAGGTTGAATCTAAAAGAAAAAACTGTTAGTAAATTAAAAGGAAAAAGAAAAAGGAAACATCTTTCTTTTTTTATATTGGTTAATATTTATTATTCTATGTACTCATTTTTTATTTTTTTTATGACTACCTTTACTCATAGAAATACTTTAATCGATTTGCATGCACTGTCTATTTCCTTTTCCCTTTTTTAATACTGTAGTTTACGTCTGATAATTTTTCAATTACTTTATAGGGACCTATCCATACCGGTGTAAGTTTTACGCTTCTCCCGCGTCGAACGGATTCATCGTACAACAATACTGAATCTCTCGCTTTGAATTGCATAGGCTTAATTTTATTATCGTATCTTTCCTTAGACGTAATCTTACTTTTAAGTAAGTTTTCCCGAGCTATTTTATGCGAATATTGTAAATTATGCACGAAATCATCATACGAATAATAACTTTTTTCTGGTTGTTTTATGGAAGATGGTAATATTGGATAATGTCCAAACAATAGTTCGAATGGACTATATTGCTTTGCAGTATGTGGACTGGTATTATAGCTAAAAGTTCCAAAAGGAATCCATTGATCCCAATCCTTCTGGGAAGGGTTTATAAAGTGCCGAAAATATTCTTCTAGGACTTTATGTGATCGTTCCAATGTACCAGTTGACTCAGGGTGATAACTAGTTGTTTGAATTTTCTTTATTTTCAAGAGTTTACAGGTATTAGTAAAAAGTTCACTTATAAAATTTGATCCATTATCAGTAATTAAAACTTCGAGTATACCATACGAACAGATAATTTTTATAACAAAATGATAAGCTACCGTTTGAGCTTCCTGGTTTTCCATAGGAATGTCAATTAAAAACTTTGTTAAGCCATCTTGAAATGTAAGGATGGATTTGTGATTTGAATCAGTTTCCGGTAATGGTCCTACTATATCTATATAATATCATTCGAAAGCTGTAGATGTCACTTGCATAGGTGCTTTTGTTTTTATTCCAACTTTATACTTTTGACGTAATTCACATTTTTTTATATATCTCTTGACATCTTTTTTTATACCTCTCCATGCATAAAATTTCAAATTTTTTTATATGTTCTTGCCACATCTTGATGTCCACCTAACGGAGAATCGTGAAATTCTACCAGTATTAATTTTTTCTCATTTTCCGAAGGATTTATTAAATTATTATTATAGATAGTTACTTCAATATTGGAATTTTGGAAAATATATCTTAACCTAGGAGACAATTTTTCCCAGTTCAGTGCTGCATTCCAATGATATTTAATTAAAGATATTTTCGACAATTTCTTAGAATTACATAAATTTCGTAATTTAATAAAATTAATCCAAATTTTTTCATAGTTTATATCACATGAATGCTTATTATCTAATAGAATAATTATTTTATTTGTTCCATTCTCGACTTCATAAACATTGTCCGTATTAAAAATGGTATTTCCTTTTAATGTTTTAAAATATTCCGCTAATGCTTTATTTGTTTCCAAAATTTTATATTTTCTTTTATCAAGTACTTTGCACCTAAAACATACTACGGTATCGGAATATGGTGTCTGAAAAGAACTCGTATTGATTTCCTTCAATTTTGCATTGTGAATTTTGTGGGTTTTTATATGTATAATGCTGAAATTCATGATAGTCCGTAATAAAAGTTGATTCTACCAAATTAATGTTTCTACTAGGGGCCTCCGCATTCGTGTTATTTTTGCCAGCTTTATAAATTATTTCATAATCGTATTCTTCCAGTTTTAACCAAAATCTAATTAAACGTGAACCTGGATCTTTTACATTAAAGACGTATATCAATGGTTTGTGATCGGTTACTATTTTAAATTTAGTACCATATACAGTGAGGTCCAAATGTATGTAATAAATTCATTTAAAATTCAGGGGTTTGTTTTTTGGAAAAACGCTCGGACCCATCGATTTTTATTTTTTTACGGTTTTTTGACGGTAAATTCATGTATACAAGGTAATCAAAAACCAAGTTATGACCACTAACTTATTTTTTCAAATGGGAACCTGTATATTTTATTTCATTTTTGAATTCTCCTTCAAATTCTAAATATGTTTCATGTAACATGTCCTATAACTAAACTCAACAGTTACCGAGATATTAACGATTGAAGTTACATATGAATATGTATATCTATTATAGATATACATATTCATATACCTATAATAGGTATTGATAGCTACATGTCAAACGTATAATTCCAACCATATTCATATGTAACTTCAGTCGTAAATATTTCGGTAACTATTGCGCTTAGGTATAGGACATGGTACATGAAACATACTTAGAATTTGAAGGAGAATTCAGAAATGAAATAAAATATACAGGTTTCCATTTGAAAAATAAAGTTAGTGGTCATAACTTGGTTTTTGGTTACCTTGTATACATGAATTTACCGTCAAAAAAACCGCAAGAAAAAATAAAAATCGATGGGTCCGAGCGTTTTTCCAAAAAACAAACCCCTGAATTTTAAATGAATTTATTCCATACATTTGGACCTCACTGTATACGGTCCGAAATGTTTGACAGCCCAAATTATTGCTGTTAACTCTTTTTCGGTTGTCGAATAATTTTGTTCAGCTTTATTTAATAACCTATTAGCAAATGAAATCGGATGATCATTATTACGATCACCTTGAGATAAAATAACTCCTACCGCATAATTACGAGCATCAGTTGTGATAATAAATTCTTTAGAAAAATTTGGATATATAAGAACAGGAGGAGTAACAATACTCCGTTTCAAGGTTTGAAAAGCAAAATCACATGAATTATGCCATAAAAATTTCTTACTAGTATTACTTTTCTTTAATAAGTTCGTTAATGGCTTGGCAATATGTGCAAAATTTTTTACAAATTTTCGGTAATACCCTACTAAACCTAAAAATGAGTTAACGTCTTTCGAACAATTTGGTCTTGGATATTGTGTAACACAATCCACTTTTGCTGGATCTGGTTTAATACCATTCTCAGAAATTATATGACCTACATATAAACATTGTTTCTTTAGGAAATAACACTTGGAGGGCTGCAATTTTAATTGAAATTTCCTAAATTGATCAAAAAATTCACAAAGTCGAATATTATGATCTTTTAAACTATTGGCATATATGACAACGTCATCCCGATAAATAAAACATTTCAATCCATTCAATGCACTTAAAACACTTTTCATTAAATGCTGAAATGTTGCTGGTACTTCTTTTAATCCGAAAGGCATTCTGTTGAAAACAAAATGACCTGTGAGGTGTGCTGTTTCTAATTTATCAGCATCATTCATTTGAACCTGATGATAACCTTTAGCTAAATCAAGAGTTGTAAAATAATGCGCGTTACCTAATTGATCCAATATATCCGTAATGTTCGGTAAAGGATACGCATCTCCTATTGTTATATCATTTAATTTTCGGATATCGATTACAACACGATATTTGGGTTTTCCAGGTACTTCGCTTTTCTTTGGTACTACCAACAAAGGACTGTTCCAAGGACTATTTGAATGTGATATTACTCCACTATCTAATAATTGTTTCATTTCTTGATTTATGACGTCACGTTGTTTAAACGGTAAACGATATAGTTTAATATTTATAGGTCCACTATTTTTTATAGAATCACTGTTTATAGATATAAATAGTGATTCTATTTTCGTGATGTAAGTCCATTAAGGGACTTTTAATGCAAACCAAGACCAAATACATCCACACAACTTTTAATTCCAGCGATCACAAGACAGGTACTATTTAGTTTTTTTTTCAGAACACCAAAATATATTTATTTTTCTCAAAATATTACAGTTACAAAAATGGTTCTGTAATGTAACCGTAGCTCCAGTCAAATCCTTTGTGATCAGGTTTAATAATGTTTTTCATAATTATGTGGCATAAATATTAGCGTTGAATTAAAAGGTTGTAGCTTTCGTTAAAATTTCCTAAATCGTCGAACAATTTTATAAATTCTATCATCGTATTTCAAATTATTTCTTTAACCCCTTAATATACCATTATTTTTCGAAAATAGTGGTAAAAAAATTGCATTATTTTTAATTGCCGACACTGAAGCCTGAATCACACTCGGGCTCGCTGAACTTTCCAATTTGTGCGAGCCCGAGTGCTGCTCGGGTTCGGGCTTTAAGGGGTTAAATCCCTTTAAACCGCTTAATACGTAATTTATTAGATGTGAAATTTTTAATCCGAAAGACATTTTATTGAAGGCTTGTCAATCTGTAAGCGTCTGATGCAGCTTAAAGCTGTCCTTAGTTTATTGCTATTTTTTAATTTAATTGGTACCCTTGCCTAAGTAAAAATAATTAAGTAATGTGGGGTTCCTATTTTGTATACTATATCTGTAACATTATGATACTTAATTTTTTGAAACCTACTTCGATATCGATATTTAGGATTATCAAGTGAATCGTTTTTCTTTTGAACCACCAACAAAAGGGTCATGGAGCTATTACAAATAAAATTTAATTATTTGTAACAAAGTCTCTGCTTACTGCCTAAATGAACTACCTGAAGGAATAGCCTTGAGAATCAAATCGACTTAAAGGAGATCGAATCGAAGAGGGAATCCTATTCCCTATCTGCGTATCTCTAATTATACCTGAAACTGGAAATCTACGTGAACTTTCTTTAATCGCTTTATTTGAGCAAGACTAGGTCGAAGCCATGAGTAGTTCCACATTCAAAAGCTAATAAGAGTTTTATATTAAAAAGTGAAAAATTTAGACAAAATTTTTAATGCCTTTTCGGCAATAGAAACACCGACAGATCTTCATATTTTCATTTCTTCATCTTCATATTTTTTGTAATGAATAGGTATTATATTTTAGAAGAATAAAGCCTATTATAGGTTGTCTATATCATTTAGCTAAATAGCATTTTCATTGTCACTTAATTTACCTTCAAAAAATAATGGTAAAATTTTGGTGATTAGCCATTGAAATGATCTTGGAATTCTAAAATTCCTGCGATGGCATACATATAAAATTAATATTTTCTTAGGGTTTGAACTTGTGTTAGGTACCTGATTGCAACAAACTAATTTGTGGTACTAAAAAATTTAGTAAACACTTTCTTTGGCACCTGAGTGCTGGGTTCTAGAATTGCCTCTGCAACATATAGTTATACACCTATCCCATACAAGGATAGCTTTCTTGGAAGATCGTACAAATTCTTTATCTCGGTAATTTTCAGTTTTCTGGAAAACATTTCTTCTAACATTTCTCAAATTAACCTTTTGTGGAAAGGATCTAACTGCTTCGGTAATGGTTCGATTGAGCGTGATTTATGTGATAGCCACATATTTAGACGTGGTCGTTTTTCCGAACCCATAATTAATATTTAATCGACATTACAAATACCAAACAAATAGAAACACAGCAATCAAACAAACAGAATTAGAATAAAAAAACGATTAACTTTAAAAATACTTTTAGAGGAAAAATCCCAATCTTTTCTCCATTCCAGTTTCTATAGACTATTCCAAGCACTATTTGAGGGATATATAGTTCGGTTATGCAGTAATTCTTCTGTTTCTTGATTTATTCTATCACGTTGTTTGAATTCTAGTCGGTAAGGTTTTATATCAATTCAACCCTTTTCTGGGTTTGTTAGAACATGGTGATCTACTACATCAATCCAAAATAGTTCTTAAATCAATCTAAAAATTGTTGTCTTGAAACGAAACTTTCTACTTCTTTGTCATAATCTATTTTTGTGAGAAATCTCGTCCAATCCAAGTCGTAATAATTAATTGAACTAGTATTGGAAATAATATGAAAGGGGTGTTTAATACTTTTGTTATGGTTGGCTAAACTAGTGTTTGAGCAAACATTTGGAATATAAATGGATTGCACAATTGTTTCCCTTTAATTTAATATAATTTCTAGAATTTCTTTCTACATAGTGCTTTAATTATGAATGATAATGAAGGGTCCAGAAAAAAATGTATTTATTTATTTAATCATTTTGTAGAATAAACTTTAATGATAATATCATCTTGATGTTATCAAGATGCTTTCTATTCACTATTCTATTATTGGTTTGATATGGATAATTTATTTGGAACAGAAATATCGTAGTTATCTTGAAATAGTTGAATAGTTTTAATTGTTATAACCTGGTATAATTTTGTTCATTTTCCTAGACTCATAATGAGAGTTTTTTCTGAAAAAATTGACCATTTGATGATGTGGGTTTTGCAATGGATAATTATCTAATAATTGATTGCCGTTAATTTATTTTAAGAATTTTCATAAAATAACTGCTGAGAAGTTGACAATTATTTCTTGATTATCATTGTTTTGTTCGTAATTTTCCAAAGTACATCATGTGCGGTTGAGTGATTATTTTGACGGCAAAACAAGCATGCATTTGTATTGTGGTGAAAATTGAAATTTCTAGATGACTATCCAAAAATTCTTTGTGTACTTAATTAACATGTGTGATACTTATGTTGATTTTGTTTTCTATCTTTATAACACTTGAAACTGTGTTGCTTAAATCTCTGGTATAATTCCACAATAATAAAAACAATGAATTATCGTAGTTACTTATGATAGTTCAAGTTGCAGGTGTCTGTATTTATTGTGTATATATTTTCGTCTGTTCCGTATTTTTCTTTTGTTTCCTCAAAAATTCTCTTTCTCTTTAATACAGAGGAATTCGCTCACGAGAAGTAAAATAAAACAAAAAAGAGTATTTTAACTCCTGAGCGAATTCCGTAAAATAACTCATTTAATTTATTCGTTTTGTTGTTATTACTTATTAAATTTCGAAAAATCAACTGTGTATCCCAGGATTGATCTTACAATAGGTATGATGGACTAAAAATTTTTGTTATTTTAAAATTGCGGTAGTCAATTCTGCTTGATGTGAAGAGCTAAAACTAGATTATACTTCCAGTATTTGAAAGTTTTTGAAAATCGGCTTTGACAGCGAAGCGATATTTGAAGAATTCAATTCACGTAAAGTATCTTTTTTTGTTCATAATAAAAAAAAATTCTTCAGAATGGGAAATCGTGGTATTTCAAAACATTTTAGGATTACCTATTGAGAGTAAATTGTCATTGTTTAGATTAAACAAAATAAATTGTATTTACTTACAAATTAAATATAGAAAACGTAATAATAGCATTGTTCGGCAAGAATTTATGATATTTCGAAAATTAAATCTGTTATAAATGCTATCTGTTTCGTTCAATGTTCTACAAATGAAATTTTTAATAAATACAATTTTTTTTTATTTTAACTAAAAAATAATATTTTTTATCAAAGTAGGTAGATTTTTCTGAAATTTAATTCGTAGGTATCAAAACTACTCGTTTTAAACGATTTTTCTTTGAAGCATTTTAACATACGTATTATGAACAAAAAGGGTGCTTTTCCTGAAAAATAAATAGTTTTATTACTGTTATTACTGCCAAGGCCGAATTGATTTTCAAAAACTAAAATATTTATAATTAAAATTCTCTTTGCACCAAACATCCCACAATCTTAAAATAGAATTTAAACATTTTTGGTCCTTTTGGAACGTCAATCCCGGGACACATGGTATATTATTTATTGAAAACAAAAGTTGTTTATTAGGTTTATTGAGGTTTTTACCTTCTCGAGTTTTCTCCTATTTTCTCGCTGTGTTCTTTTATGGTTTCTTTCATCTTTAGATCTCTTCTGATTGTTGTATATTTGACGAAGTTCGGTGCTTCTTTTATAGGTGATCTTGTCCGATGCTATTCTCCATATTGTCTATCCGTAAAGCAATTCAGAGGTGTTTCGCTTCTTTGCACCACTTTATTTTATGATGTGTGATTTTTCCATCTGTTTTGCTGAATTTTTGCCTTTTACATGTATTTTACTTCAATTTTTCCAAATTGATTCCGATTTTCCAATCTTCCATTAATACCATGACTTAGCTTACGTAATCGGTTAAAGTTTTGCTCGTCGTGCTGTCGTCTGCAAATTGATCCAAATTTGTTATTTTTGGTATTGGTTTTGAAATGTCGGCGATATAATTTGTGTACAAAAGTTGTGACAAAAATGAAGGTACTTGAAGTACTACTGCTTCAACAATGAATAGAAATGTTTTTCTTTTTATGGAATTTTTGTTTTAGGTATCTATCAAAATCTAAAGAGCCCATTCATAACTTTGAGTATATAAATTAAGTGAGTTTTACGACTCATGAGTGACCTTTAGCGATCACAGCACTTTTTTAAAGCTGTTTCCATATTCGCAGGAAAGTCAATTCTTTAGAATATGGGAAAAGCTCGTTTGGCCAAAAATAACAGACACCTTCCTGGGGCTGGAAGCCCTTCGACTGATGTATTAATCTAATAATGAAATAAAACAAAATTGAATTTAATGTAATTAAAATATAAATAGTAAATACATATATAAATGCATAAACAATAATATGACAGCTTACAGGATTTTGTTCGATATATTCTAGTATCGATTGATAATTTTTCGCCTTTTGGCATGCACCATGCATTTATTTACAATATTTCATTACATTTGGGACGTTTGGCCGGAAATTGAACGGGTCAATATGGGTTTTCTGCGATAATAATAAATAGTAATGCAATATGTAACAACGATGCGGTCGTTTGGGAAATTAGCATTGGTTTCCACGCCAAATATTGCTGAGAGGCTTTTCAATCTTATGCAGTGCCGTTACAATAGTCGTTATCTTATTTCAATGTTTTTCATTGATTCAAAAAACTCTAATATGTATTAATAGAAAATTCGAAACGGTTATTTTTGTGAAACATTTGTAAATCTTGATATTTATTTTCACGTTTCAATACACCAAAACGAAAATATATTTCCCAAAAGAAAATATCCCGAACCTCTATTTCGATTTTCTCCTGTAAAGCTAAAATATAACCCTGTAGTAAGATCGTATATTTTACTTTGTGCTTTTTCAATTGGGATCCTTTTTGGCATAGCCGTGATTGGTTTCCGTTTTATCTCGAACAAACAAAACCAGTGTTAGCAAATCGATGTTTTGCATAGGAATTGAAATTCATTATTTTTCCCGGAAAAATACCCTTTATACTGTGGGCCTTTTCTTGTTGCCGTCGTAAAATTGAATTAAAACTACGAAATATGTTGCTGTAGTGCCAATCACCCCAAACATTGTCGATCTTTGGATTTCATAGTAATCCATAGCAGTAAACTTTACTTTCTTCTTGGTTACTACATATAACAGATTATTTATACTGCGATACGATACTGAAAATATAGAATGTTTCAACTGAATCTTGTAGCAAATTGTGATTATTCGTTCGGATTCCGCAACAACATTGTCACAACAAAACATAGTGACACCGAGCCAGAGCTACAAAAGGATTATATTAATTTTTTTCGATTTTTTCATGTAGTTTGCTCACCAGCATGAGAAAAATATCTACTACGCCAATAATCAATAGTGAATAATCATCATGTTGTTGTTCTTTATCGAACATATTGTAAACCACGAAAACACTAAATTGCAACATTAGAGCTGAGCAATGTAAACCCATTAAAAATAATAAAGGTCCAAATAGTTTATTGAAATATTCTATAACAGTTGTAGCTTGTAAATATAGATCCTGGACTTTTCTTGTACCTAGAAATACAATAATTAATGTTAATGTTAATACTACATCATCAATTTTATACCTTTGAGAAGTTTCAATAAATTTGTATCTTCATAAGTCAACAACATTCGATTTATGTTTTGGAATTTATTTTAATTATCAAAGCCATATTGCCAATGATCGTTGATAATAAGAAGTGCAAGAAGAAATATATATAACTTGAACTGGAATTAATACAAATATTAGTTTTGTGTGAGAAGAAAATGTTTTAAAAAAATACTTAAACAAAAATACATTTTGATTACTGTCGTTAAAAGTAATTCTCTCGTAAATTAAAATGGTAATAACAAGAATTACTGTGACAATGAATTGTAAATTTGTATTTTTCCAAATATTTCGTTCTTTTATTCGATCGTTATTGTGATCCTCAAAATATTGGATGCCGTTGAAAATTTCTTGCCAAGTATTGTGCTTGAAACAGGATTGATAAGCAGCCACAAGCCAAATCAATAATCCAAAAAATTCGCTCACCATTACCATAAAGTGAACCAATCTAAACTCATCGATACACACAATCCTAAAATATTCATATGCATTTCAAATGATTTTTTTTTGCAACTACGTACCTGTATATTGTATCCGCTGCTGTGCCTGTGATTACGATACATATTAAACTCATAAAAACCATAAAACATGTCCTTTTCAATTTGAATCTTTTATTGGCAAAAGAGTAAAACGGCATCAGGCCGAAAATTGCACAAAAATTACATAACCATTGAATGGATATTATGCTTTTTCTGCTGAAATTTGGAACCATGCTTTTTAAATGTTTCACTCTAATAAAGCCAATCGATTTTTTTTTAATTGTATTAAAAGTCGACAGGTCATTAATTGATTAAATGTATTATTTTAATTTAGAAATGAGGGATGTACGAGGCATATTTTTAAAGTTCTTGAAATTCAGTCATAATTTATTTTTCAGATTTACATATTTTCTTGGACTGATTTCTTAAGGTCGGGATTAAAATCTGATATTTACAGTGTGTCATTCTCCAAAATTGATCGCAATATTTGGCCATAACTTCTTGAAGTTAGCGACACTAATCTAATCTTGATTGATTTTCTATTCTGATCTAAATAGTTTAGATACCCAACGAGTTATAAGTTTGTTTACACTCAAACAATTATACAATGTACTAAACTCACACACTATTGTTATCTTTAATACCAGTGTTGTTTGGAAATTCTGGCGTCCCATTGTTTTACCGTGTTAGAAACCACAAACAAACTATATTTATTGAGCCCATATGCTTCTCAAATATTTCGGAAAGAGGTTGAACGATTTGTTGTGTTTCTGGCTATTTGAGAAATCTCAAGGGAGCGATAAGTGTCGTCATAAATTAATTTTCTACATTAATCCTTCCCAATTCAATCTGTTTTAGATTTTTATGGGTGAGACGAACCAAAACTAAATTCCTGCTGAATGTAGGTAGAGTTGCTGCTATTTCGAGTTTATATATAGCTGTAAATTAATTAAAAATTCTTCATTGTTTAGGAAAGATTTTTGCAGAAGCTACCTAACATCCACGAATACCTCACCATAATCATACACGAATTTAGGTTTTTAAATGTTATTAAATCAAAATATATTTTGTTACGTAAAATATTATATATTAGGATTCCCTTGAACGTAGGTTGCGATAATTTTAGTCTACACTGGGAGACTATAGGTTGTTCAAACTACATAAAACATATTAAATATGTCATATCGTTCCTGAAATTGTAAGTATGAGTTGATGTTACGTTACATCCCTTATACATATTTGACAAGATTATTGTAGAAACCCTTTCAAGTAGCTATTTTACATGGCGAATTAATTGGTAATAATGTCATTATCCACCTTGTATAACAGTGATAATTAATCTGATTTTGTAAACTTAATTTGTGTTATTCACTGAAAATTTCTTTTCGTAACCCTGATTTTTTCCCTGCACTTTTCATTTTTTTTTGATGAACCTCCACCTAATAACTATTAGACTAGAGTTAGTTGGAAAACTTTATATCTAAAATAACTCTCTATGATTCAAGACGTGTTTTTCTGGATAATCTTTTTTTTTATAAATATTAAACAAATAAAACAAAATTTAAATACCTGCAAAAATGGTATATTAGAATATAAGGCAGCTGATTAAAAAAGAACAAACACTAATAAAATATCATTGATAAACAGCCATATTATAAAAAATACTAAGATTACGAATGCATCCGTATTTTATCAATTATTCAATTCGAGACAATATTAATTGACAGCAAAAATACATACATTTACATTAAAAAATGACACAATACTCAAAAAAAGTCGAACAGTAACACGAAAAGAAATAGTAAAAAACAGTTACAATTACATAGAAAAAGTTCAACAATAGTTTATCAACATTTATGACTAGTTTGGAAATAAGTGTGATGCTTAATTGTTAAACTACAAACGTTTGTTAATCATATCTCTACTTTTAGTGAAATATTCATCGTCAATGTGATCTTTCATTAAAATGTGCTTTACTTGAACGTCCCCATGTATGTAAACGGTATCTATCGTGTCAACGGGTGTCCGAAATTGAAACTCGCCAGCCAAAATACCATCGATCCAGACTCCGAAACTGTCAGCGTTCATCCTAATCGCCAAATGAAACCATTTGCCAGGTGTAAATTGAAACCCAGCCGTCCGTTCTTCAGTACCCCATTCTCCGTTCATCCAGGAATTCCGTACAAACAAATGATTACCATAAGATGTATCTGAAAAAAAAAACATTAAAATTTTAGATTTTAACTACATAAATGAAAAAAGTTTAATTTTTTTTGTAAATCAACAAAATTGCCTACAAAATCTTGGATTCAAATGCAACGGAATCATAGGATGGGGCCAGAGGGTGTTTCCCTGTTGTAGATTAATATAAAAGGCGGACGGTAAAATTTTAACTCTTCCAGTAATTTCGAGTTGCCAGCCAGTTTTGAAACCATTCGGTAATGAGGCGGTGATAGGTATTACCTGAAAAAAAAATGTCACTATTAAAAGTTTGATCAAGGATTTGGTGAACGTAATAACGATATAGGTTTTCCACGTGAAAAGTTTTTTAAAGTGGGCCAATAAACTCGGAAATTTTAATTCCCTTTATATTATATAGTTCCCCAGTGAATCGTTGAAAATAGACTGTGTAATATCATCGGTTGGTTATAGCTACTTACTCTTTTAAACTTTTTCCCGAACCGATTTTATTACCGTTATAAACCTGGATGGCATTACCAGTATCTCACACCATCCAGGTTTCGTAAGGCCCTATAATATATTCTCCTGACTTTTTTAAACTTTTTATCGCAACGAGTATTGTTTCCCAATCGATTAAGGAAAAATTATATTCATTCGAAAGCTGTTACAGCTTCTATTTTCACATGTTTTATTATTTATTTAAAATCACTTACAAGATTTTGATCTTCTAATCTTTCTCCTTCGGACCTATGGCCCATTGGCACGATAAATGTTTTATTGTCGGACGGTATGACTGGATAAGCGTTGACGTTCTTGGAAGTAACATTTTCTACTTCAATTAGTCCCTCAACTAAGAAAAGAAAGAAAAATAAATAAGAATCTCTATGTCTAAAAATCATAAATGTTAATTAAAGGCAACAGCAATCAAGGGTTTGACATGTTATAGATCACACCAAAAATCAACAAATTCGCACCTGAAGGGTAAATTTTAATTTGCTGAAAGACATCGATTCCTTCAATTTCAATTCCTTCGACTGAAACATAAACATTCTAAACTTAAGTGATGTGAATTAATTTGACACAAACCTTGTATTTTATTAACTTTTTCTAATGGTGTTCTATAGACGTAGGCACAAATGTGACGACCATCCAAGGCTACCAAAAACTCATGTTCAGTTGCAACGATTTGCAATTCAAAAGTCTTATTGCGGTGCAAATGAAATTTTTCTATTGAAGTTGTTTCTTCTTCGCCCCACGAGTTGTTTAAGAACGAATTTCTCACTATATATCTAGCAAAGGTTAAGGAATCTTTATTCATAAGTTATAACTAATATTTATGTTGGACTTACCTTAATGCTAATCTAGGATTAAAATGGAACACTATGTCAGATTTGGAGCCTTTAACGTAAAGTAGGTTCAACGAGAATCTAAAAATTCAAAATGTATTTTAAATATTGGTTTTAGAAAGGTTGAGTAACTTAAAAAATAAATACTGTCATCGAAATAAAATGTACCTATTATATGACGTTCTTAAACTTTATACGTCTTGAAACGTAAAGATTGTTCGCATGTTTCAAGAGAAAAAGCAAATAGAGTATTAAGAGAATGAAAAGGGAATGCATTTAGTTTATGATTTCATTAAATGAATATACTGTTGTACCATCTCGGCTAAAAGCTTGAAAAATATATTAGGTATATCCAGAATGTTGTAACTTTTTTAAATCCGTATTTAATGCCAAAAGTTAATATCACTAAAACCGCTATATTAGTTAGTAGGTATTTGGAAAAACACAAATATTAATAGAAGTTGTCTAGTTATTGAACAAAACAATCTATGTAAATATGGAAATTTTCACGTTACAATAATTTTTGATTACTTACAAATTAGTCAACTAAAAGCGAGAATTTTCAATAATTAAAATGTTGAAAATATATTAAATTCTTGAATGTAGAGGAAAATTTAATTTCGCAGCAAAACGTTTTGGAGCATTAATATAAAATATGATTTTTTTATTAATGTGGAGTTGCTAAAATTTTAAATTCTTGAAAATATCCAAAACAAAGGCATTACCGTCGTTATTTGACTCTGGCATATGTTTTGCTAGGTTTTAGATCCAAATTTTATACAGAGTCTAATAAATAGGAACATTGCAGTCATTGCAACTTTAAAGATTTCTTGGGTATCAAATTAGGTAAAATACATCTATATTAACTAAGAAATCCTAGTTTTCATATAGGAATAGTCAAAGCTAATTATATGTTAAATTCATCACATTTTGGTGAAGTAATATTTTAATTCAAGCATAACCATACAAGGACCTGTTAGGTATAGTGTATAAAATAGTGACAGACAATTCACGGTATTATAAAATCTCTGCTCGATGCTTGTTCAAAGAGGAGTAAAATCAACACCTTATGGATTCTTGGTAAATTTCTTCTCGGTCTAGAGACAATTCGATGTCTAAAAGAAGGCAACTGGTTTTTAAGTCGAATAGTAACTTATAATGGAAGTTAGTGAAATTTTTAACTACCTAAGTCAAAGAATATCGGTATGAGGTGATAAAAGACGGTATATCAGAAGGTCAAGGGTGGAAAAAATAGACTTGTGGTATTTTTTCACCCTCGAGACGTGTCCCACATTAATTTCATCTATTATTAATGCAATTTTTCATGAAAAAATTAGCATTCATCTGAGGAAGTCATCCTGCAGGACAATACAAAGTTTCACATCGTGAATATCAATTATTGTCAGTAAAATATGGGGGAATTGCACTAGATAGTGTTGGAACATTCACCAAATGGTCTTGACTTCTTAACATAAACTTTCATCTCTTTAGACCTTTCTTAAAGAGGTCAGGGATTTCAAGACTACGCCGCTGTAGACTCCTTTCTGTGCCAATGATCAGGGGACCGTCCTAGTACATTTGTAAAAATAAGAAAAATCCCATTTGTATTTCACTCACGTGCGGATATTCTTTAGGATAAAAAGGAATATCAATTTATTTGAAAAATTGATCCCCGTAAAAGTTTTTCTCGTCAGCTCTATAACGCCGTCTGTGATCAATAACAAATTTCATAGAGGCCAAAACAGATGGCACTTTTGACTAATTAAAAAAGAAAATAANGGCTTGAGAGGTTCAGTCAGGTCTTTGGTAAAAATAGTATCAGCTGCCTCATTGTTAGCCTGTGAATCAAAATCGAGAAATTCAAAATCCAATGCATCCGTACCAATTTCCATGTTTATAAACAATAAATGCTTCAATGTTTAATTTATTTGCACTAAAATTGTTTATTTACATTGATTACGAATTAAAACAATTCTAAATTACGATGATATCTTATTTTAATGTTGAGAAATACAATATCATTACTTGCAATGGGCCGCCATATTGGATACTGCGTAGTGTGCTTGTACACGTATTCAACAGAACCACAACACAGATTAAGGCAAATTCCTCGTAATTGAATACGCTATTAAATGTGTATTTATTTGAGAAATCAATAAAATTAAGCACTAATAAGAAACACTTATTTAATTTATTGAATAAACCTATCATAACCATATAAATGGCGAGAAAGCGAAGTGGATCGCATTCTGAACACGCGACTGCGTAACTATTTAATGGAATTTTTCTATGTCAAGTGCAAGTTCTATGAATAACAAATTTTATATTAGTTAGAAAAGCGATATGAATTAATCATAAAATCATTGTTAACTTAAAAATTATTTCTTAATTTAATTTTTTAATTCCCTCTCGGTTAAATTTCTGGAAAATATTATGGATCCAAGAAGGGATTTAGCTCTGCGTTTGTTTGAAATATATTTAAAATTCAGGCAAATTTATGATGTAAATTTAAAGTATGTGGATTAAACAATAGCGCAACGGAAACTTTCTTTAATACCAGGAAGAGTCACCTGAAAAAGTTACGAGGGTCGTAAAAATGAGTCAAAAGAATTTTATTCTGAAAATGTAGAAAGTCTAGTCAATGATATACTGTAAGAACCATTGAGAGTTTTGACATGAAAGGTAGTTTGCAGATCACGAAGAATTTTTTCCTTCCAATCTTATTTATTTGTTAGAGTGACGTTCACTATAGAAACTGTATTGAATTAAGGGAAGAGTATATAAAATATTTCCATTCAAAAGTTTCATTTTGTCTACAATTGGCAAAGAACATACCCCTTGTATATGAAAATCTATTGTAGTGCATAATTCGGTTATTGACTTAATGGTCTAATTGTAAGATACAAAAATGATAAACTTACCAATAAAATACACAGAAATTTTTGTCAATTAATTTTATGATGTTAATGAAATCGCAAAATTAATCATTGCGACCAAACCATTCCGTCATTTTCTTAGCACCATAATTAAATATAGTTCTCGGAAGAAAAAAAATCGACTTTACTAACTTGTATCCAGGGGGCACATCGAACACTATGCAGAAAAATGTGAAAAAGCCCATCAGGATAGTAAAATATACGCCAAGCTGAAACCGAGTGACTACCGTATTGTGTAAATCGACCGCCAATATAAAAATAAAAGTTGTTAACAGATTTGATAACATAAAAATTGAAAGCATAAATTCTAATTGTTGTGCCGGACGCATTTTGTTAGATTTAAAATATATTATTTCTTTAAATGTGTGATAAAGAAATGTAACTCGATGTATGTTCGATATTAAAGAATTTTCACTTCTGCTGTAAAAATATTTATCACAAGACATACAAGACAAGTTATTTTTCAAGGAATTTGACTCCCTAAACTACAATAATATTTTTTAGTTTCGTTCAAAAAAAGAAACAAAAACAAATCTAGGTACTTGAAATAAATATAAAATAGCAAAATAAGGAAAATGCTTTAGAAATGTAAACATTTTCAAGAAACGATTTTCCATTTTCACTTAATCCTGCATTTAAAATTCTAACTTTTTTTTATATTTTTAAAACATGAAATGAAAGATTTATCTTCATTTTTAGTTTTCGATTTCTGTCACAATAACAGAAACAACAATGACAAAATAGTAAAAATAAATTATTTTTATATAAACAACAAACCTTTCGGCGCGACTTTGTATTTATACATTGTAAGTAACAGGCTGTTTCCATACTACGAAAATTTATTTTTTTTTAAACTAAATAAAGTATGCAAATATGTTTTCCATGCATAAGTATACAACAGGTCAAACAAAAATTCGTTTATTAATGAATTCCTATTTTAATAACTGTCTTTTTATTTTATTGTTATTTTCACACACTCAAAGCTAAATTGTAAATGTCAATATTGGGCTTTTAATTAAACCGAATTAGGGAAAATCCTGTAAAAAATCACCTAACCCGTCAGAAAGATCGATTAGAATAGGCCGCTATCAATATTTTCTATTTACCTATGAGTAATTGATGGTTAGACCTTTGTGTCAAAAAAGAAAGGTCAAAAATATACGAAAATATCCTTTACTGATGTTAAACACAAATACAAAACCAATGACAGCAGAAAAATATAACGTATATTATGCATTTTCTGCTCCACTTCCAGCCAATTAATCAGGATTAAAAAAAAATTGTAAAATTTAAAAATGAAATATTTGCCTATGTGTTATACAGGACATCCCAAATTTTATTTTAGGGTCTCTAACTGTTCACTCTATAAACCTATTTGGAAGAGGGAGTGTAAGAAACTACATACCTTACATATAGAGAAATTTTAGTATCGATTGCATTGTCTTTGCGGATGAACTTGAGGATGTAATGGAAAAACACCACCCGATATTGTATGAAAATATCCCCGTACGCGTTCGTCATTTTTCCCATAATATACGAAGCAACAAAATAAAATAAAACATAGCAATAGCATACTTCCGACAATTAACCAAACCTGCTCGTACTCAGATAACATAGGTTGTCTTTCTGGGATTTTATACACTAAAAGTTACGGTAATAGGCACAGTGCCTATCGCAAGGGCGAAGGAAGACTGATGAAGAATCTAAAGTTGTTTGAAAATGTCCATCAAAACAAATAAAATATTATTATTATCATACTTTAATTTTTCACCTTTCTTTAATTTGTGAAATGATTCAATTGGAAAATACCGCTTTTCCGGTAAGAACACAGGCAAATACATACCTAATACGAAAAATTTCAATATTGATTGCACTGTCTTTGCGGATGAATCTGTGGATGTACTGGAACTATACTACCATTTATTGCATCGAAAATTTTCCGTATACGTTCATCATTTCTGTGATAACAACACCATAAAATAAAACATATAACAAACAGACTTCCAACAATTATAAAAGCTTGTGCATAACCAGATAACATTCCGTTCTTTCCCTCTGCCTATTGAAATATTAAGATTAGAGACTGACGAAAAATGTTTTTAACAACGAAAAAATATTTTTTTGGAAAACCCATTTACGCACCAACTCCAAAAAAATATCGATTCAGTCCAAGATGTCATATTATCAAACCGTCGAATTCGACTAAAATATATAACGGAGACCCTGGATATTCATATGAACGCGTCCATTACATTATTCATATGGATTTCTACCTATATAAAAACTTTCTATGAAATGGATTCTCAAATGCCTGAGCGCCGAGCATGCAGCATGCAGAACCGAGCATGAGTGGCAATAACGCTCTCAATGTGGCTATATTTCTATGATCCAGAGACTAAATGGCAATCAATTGAATGAAGGCAATTTTCGCTTGCTGGAAACTGCCTTCATTCAATTTAAATTTGTTGGAAAACTTTATACCGCAATTTTTTGGAACTACTTGAAAAAAAATCCGGAAGAAAATTACTCAGGATTATCAACAAAATGGCATGCAAATGTATTTTACATATTAAATGAAAATTTTTGGAGAATAAATCAACCGAAAGGTTTGAATTTTTTACTAATAATATGGCAAAACTCTTACCATATATTATAAAAAATCACAATTCAGATCACATTCAAATCACATTCTAACTTGATGTTTAAGGCTGGAGATGAACACGCAGTTGGATCT